>CM021105.1:510407123-510881670 GCA_007115665.2 Sequoiadendron giganteum
GAAGATGATGTAAACCAATGATTTGTGACGGTTTGTCTATAGATTATAAATATATATATTTCAATTTTTTTGGAATTAGATTGAACTTATTTTTCCATCTCCTTCGAAAACTAGGTTTTTTATTTAAACAACATTTTCAAGGAGTGACGCTCACTGTATACAAAATAAATTTTTTTGTATGAAGGATAAAATTATATTTTTTTCGAATTTAGATTTGTAACTACAATATATAGCACTTTCATTTGGTTTAATAGTGTTTTATTGAATATTTTTCCTTAATCAAGCTCCAAAGTCAAACCAATTGCAATTCATACACAAGCGGACTGTATACAACATAACTTTTTATGTATCTATCAAAATTCAATTTGTTTTTTAATGGATCAAGGACATCAATACCTAGCCTGAACATATTTTTCAAAATTTTATTTTGATAATTTGCTATTTTTCCACATGTGCTGAATAGAGAGCTTGATTTTCGATGAGAAACCTATGTTTAATAAAACTAAAAAAATACATACATAATAAAGCCAAAACATATTAAAATTATATATGTTGGATAGCTTGTTTTGAGGAATACCATATTCCTGTTTGTTCTATGAATTCTCCTCCATTTTACTCCTCATCTCGAGCTTCGAAGGGCAAAAATTTGGACTTTTTGGTGTCGGACGGTGGGAAGGTGGGAAAAGGGGGGTTCGAGGAAACCTAAGGGATTCAATCGAACCTCAAGGGGTTTTCTCGAATTAGGAGTTCATTTGAACCCCCGAAAATAAATAAAAATTGAGTGGGGGGATTTTTTAGATTTTTTCCTTCCTCACTCAAATTGTAAACCACTTTTGTGGGTTCACCTAGATGTATAAAATAAAACTTCCTAAAACTTTCCAAATTGATATAGTAGGTTACTAGTAGACCTAGAAATTGTAGAAAACCACAAAAGAGCTTAGATAAGTTATTTTTTGTAGGCCTCCAAGGACTCATTCACCCAAGGGTGAATGGGTCCTAGTATAGGGATTTTTAAATTTGAAAAATGAAATTTCAGAGTGATTATATGTGTTTTGTATTTCAGGTGTTAGACTAGTATTTCTATAATAGAATTTTCCAGAATTTATTGTCGAAATGCAAGTGTAATGAAGGAAAAATGATGACCTATATGAAACTTTTTTTAATGCAATTTTGGCTCAATTTTTGAATATGAATGAAAAAATTACACTAATATGCAAACACTATGCAAAATATTTGTGATATTATGCAAATTTTTGAAAATTTGTGGATTTGAAATGAATGCAAAATCCAAGTTTACACCTAAAATGCAATGAAACTTCAAACCAAATATAGAAACCTAAATGCAATGAAGTAATGTAAATTCTAAATATAGGTTTTTATTGCACTCCAAATCATAAATTAGAATGTTTAAAACTTAGGTTCACCAAAATGAAACAAAGAAAAAAAAATGTTGGGGTTCACTAAACATAGGGGTTTTATACTAAATTTGGGATATTTCACCAAACTTACTATAAATAGAAATTTCAAAAGGAGTGAATGAACCCACCTATTCTTCTATTTCATTCAAGAAATGAGATCCCTCAAGTAAAAACCCACTTTTAACCCTTACGTTAGTGAATTATTTGAGAAATCTTGTAATTTACCTTGTTTTTGCAAGGATAGGGATCTAGGCCAAATAACACTTTTGGGAGACACAAAAAAATAGTAAATCAACTCAAAACTAAAATGAAAGACCAAATCTAAGTAGATTAAGCATAGATGTAATAGAAAAAAACTATTTCTCAAAAATCAGATGATTGGAGGACACTTTAAACTGATCTGAAGAACTCTCGCAAAGTGTCATATTTTGGTGCAAGGTGTCTTGAGATAACTTTTGACAAAAATGAATAAACAAGGGTTTTGGGAGAGGAATTAAAAAAACCAAATGATCTCTTTTAATAAATGTAAAAAGTGGGTTTTATAGATGAAAGATAAAACTATCAGAAAAAATAAAGCTTCTAGTAGATATGGGAATAGAAAATGTTGTGTACCTCTTAGAAAACATTATTTTTGAAAGCTATCTTGGGACTCATTTTACCTATGGAAAATGGTTCCTGGCTAGGGATCTCTGAAAACTACTTCTAATTTCTATTCTTTTGTGTTTGCACTACCAAATTCCTAAATCTCATAGTTCAAAATTTAGAAATATGTTTTGTAGATCAATTTTCGTGAAATTACAAGAATGGTGAGAACTTTTACAACTTTGACAAAGTTGCAATTTTTTTTCTTCAATAGATCTTGGACCTAAAATCTAAAATCACACATCAAAGAGAGAAAAAAATTGTTTGTTAGGTGAATGGGGGTTTGCCTTGGTCAAAACCTATTTTGGTAATTAAACCTTGTAATGAAATGAAATAGCATGAAGGAATGATGAATGAAAAAATGCAATGCCACAACTCACCAAACCCTTATTTAAACCTTTGATAATAGAGGTTTTAAACTTGCATGAAATGGCTTCAATAGATGTGGATATTGATTTTGAATCTTTTCTTGAAATGATACTTTGAATGCTTGATTGAATCATGAAACCTACATCAACATATTAGCTCGAAAAACATGCATGACAACCACATAAATTTTGACATGATGAATGGATCTTGATTGCTGCAAAAATTGACAAAGAAATATTCCCTTAAATAATTTTGAAATAACTCTTGATCGTAATATTTTCCCTAGGATTTGAACACATGAAAATCTTAGGTGAAACATAGTGAAATAACCTCTTATTAATACATATCTTAACATTAATTCTTGAAATTAAAATATCACAAGACAACATTGAATTGTGGATTTGAAATGATTAAAATACCACCAAAAACATATTTTAAAGAGGGGTCCTAGGTCCAAGTGAGGACCCATTCACCATACATAAAATGGGTCTCAGGCCACTTACATAGGATACACATTTCACAATGTTAAACATTATGTTAAATTAGGGTCCTAGATCTAAGTGAGGACCCATTTTCCCTATGGAAAATGGGTCATAGGTCACTTACCTAAGACAAACATCTTCCAAAGTTCAGTTTCATGTAAGAGAATTTATGAATCTTGGGTTTTATCCTTTCGAATTTTCATTTAATTAGGCTTGGATTTGAATTAAAGGACCAATTAAGGAAAACTAACCTCAATTAATTAATAAATCCCTATATTACTGTGGAAATGTAAAGGTCTACCTTACAACACCAAAAATAAAGCACCATTAAGTCCAGTTTAATTAAAAATCCCTAAACTTAATGTGAATATGTAAAACATATTACAACACTAAATTAACACATCATTAAGGTCATTTTATTATTTATTATTCATTCCCAAATTAAGTGTGAAAAAGAGATACTTTTTCCTACACTACAATGTGCCATGAAAATACTTAGTGTGGATGCTAAAATCTGAAAATGCTTAAAAATTGACATAAGTTAACATTGTTAGCAAATCACAACATCCCTATGAAATATTTGACCATGTTAGATATGCAAACAAGATAAAATACTAAAATAAAACTCAATGAAAACATATAAAAACATGAACCAAACTCTATTTCATAGCAGGAGTGGTGCTCCTCATGATGTCGAAAGAAAGCCCTTTCCCACCCCTTGATAAGAAATATTGCTAAGATAATGATGCTGAAAATGCAAGAGCTTATGCATCCAGTTGTGTTGTTTTCAAATTGTGTTGTAGTTGTGGTGTTGAAATTCCTTGCTTTTATAGATTCAAGGTTAGGATATTGAGTGATTTTGGATGAATGTGGGATCATTCATAAGCCAATGACAAGATGTCACTTGTCAAGATGTGAAAGGATGAGGGTTGTGCAAATTTTGGCCAATGTGCCAATTTGAAATTTGAATATGGCATTAAATGCATGTACTTGAAGGATTTGGGGGGAAATTTGTTTAGACAAAAAATTCAAACAAAGGGAGTTAATGAGGGCATATTCCTTGGGAATATTCCTTGTGAAGAAAAAGGGGGTTTTAATAAATCAAAATAAATGATTTATTGTGCAAGTGGGAAAATCTAGAGGATGGGACATGGATTAGGCTTAGTATTAATTAGGGATTTGACTAATTAAGCTAGTGATTAGTTGTTGTGATATTTGATTTTTAGTTTTTTAGTTTTTTCAAATCAAATGAGAGGAAAATGAATATTAGTTATTTAATTAAATATATTTGATTTAACTAAATGAAGAGACTTTAGGAGGTTAATTAATTAACTTGATTTAATTAATTAAGAAGAAATTGATCAAATATGATATTAATCAATAGTGTTAATTTTGCATGTCTAAATTTTGCCCCTCTTTGAAGCAATGTACTCGTTGAATTGGTTCAAAGAATGAAGCCACTGACATCAAAATTAAAAAAAAATCTGATTTTTTCGGATGCCCCAATGGAAATAAGTACATTAGTACATTTCCCCCTCGAGAGATCAACTGAAAAGATTCAATTTGAGGTCGATCTCATGACAAAGAGGTTTGAAATGGATGTATGGATGGTTATGACTAACTGATCTATATGACAATGATGATGTAAATGATATGTTGGGAAGATGCTTAGAATAACAAATCTATGTTATTTTAAGCACCTTAAATGATTATGCAAATGAGATGATGTGGTTATGTACAATGAGAGTACAAATTCAGGATGGATGTATTGTTAGCATGAAAGAGGATAGAAGAATGAGAGGGATCAACCCTTGAATCCAAAAAGATGCAAAATTTCAACAAGCCAACTTTATTAGAAATGATGATGAATGATGATGTATTGCTTATATATGGATGGGAGAGATAAAGAGCATAAATTTCCTTATGTTTGATAACACACATAGGTATGATGCATCAAGGTATAAAGAACTAGGATGGCATTGTGCCTAGTGTGATGGACTTTGCCTCAACAATCAAATAGGAGTGATCTTGTTCACACTTGACATACAAAAACTTTGCTAGGATGGACCTAAAAAAGAAAGTATTCACCAAGTTATTTTATAAGAACGTCCAACAAGCATAGTAGACAAAAAATATAATGACCATTGCCCCATTCCTTTCTCTCTAAACTTGTTTTGTTTAGGCATCACCGAGAGGTCCTCGGAATGAGCGCAAAATAAGATAAGTCAAAAAGACCAGATAAAGTAAACAAACAAGTTAATGTTCTTCGTACTGCTAGCCAAGGCTAAACTAAGGTGATACTTGATTTTGATGTCCATCGTCGGAAGATCAGATAACTAGGAGATGTTGTGATCAGGGTTTTGATGAGATTGATTGGATGACAAGCTACTGATACTTTGACTTGACCAACTTGCTGACTCACTGATCTAGACTTGAGACTTTGTCAATTAAGCTTTCACTTTAGAACCTATTAGACTTGCTTCCGATATTGCACGCGAAACCGAGATGAGACAGATGCACCATTTTGGGTTTTTTCAGATATTTGGATATTTTTGGTGTGTTTGAAATGTTTTGAGGTTGTTTTGATTTTTGGGTTTTCCAATGTTTTTGGGTTTTTTATGAGATTTTATGAATTTTTTTGGATTTTGTGTCTCGGGAACTAATCAAGAATTAGCCTTACCTACTGTATACACCTAAAATTGGTGTGGAGCATCTGATTAATTAAATATGAATTATTTGATTAATTATCCTAATTTCCTCTACTATTAAATAAATAGAAATATTTATTTATATAGTTCACATTTAAATTCATCTTAATTAAATAAACAAAATAAAATACTTTGTTCGATTTAATTATCAAATCCCTATTTCAATCTATCACATCCATCTAAAATTAATTAAATAAAGATCAAAACACTTTATTAATTAATTGCCATATTCTTCTGTCTATTTAATAAACAACTATCCTATAGTTCGTTTTATTAAATTATTTAGCTTTCTTTTTGCTACTTTAAATAAATCAAAATATTTGAATTAAAGCACAAAGAATATTCCATCTATATTCTCTCAAAAATGAATTAGATATCCTATGTCTAATTTATGTCAAAATCATATCAAAATTAATTGATTGAAACTTCACGGGAAGTTTTGGAGACAAATTTGGAATTTGATGTCTCAATCCTCCTCCATCAATCCTTCCTCTTCCCTTGCCTGGTGTTTTCATGGGTAGAGACAATCTCCATCTTTCTCTCAATATCCTCCATCTCTCACCATTCAATTCTCCAGATTGAATCCAAGCCTCTCAAAGCTTTCCCTGTGCATTTCTACAGCCAAGAATTCTATAAATACAGCCTCATTGAACCAAGAAAAGGATCTAGATAATCAAGTTTATGCACTCTTACTCTGCAGGAATTCAAGCATCAAGCATCAAGCATTCACACATCAAGCATCAAGCAATCAAGTTTTCAACCATGGCTGCCTCTTGTAGCTGCAATTATCTGTTTCATATATGCTATTTTACATTGTTTATCATTTAGTATTGCATTAGCATCATCTCGTTCTTTGAATTGTCATTTTAACAATCTTATTTGCTTAAACAATCTGAGATTAATTAGGACTTAATAAATCTTTGGAGATAGAGAGCAATATGATGCTTTTGATAAATAATTCCTTTGAATTGATTCATTTAACTTGTCTATTGATATAATGTCGTATTAAGAAGTTTCTTTTGTGCTTATTCACTTATTTCACACTTACAATTTGGCGCCCACCGTGGGGCCTTAACCCCATTTTCTTCCCAATTTTTGCAATTTTTTCTGGAAAGTATCACGCAGGTTCTCGGCATGTTTTTCTTGTAGCACTTCCGTTAAAAGTTTTAGTGCTTCTTGTCATTGTTTTAGCGCTTTCAAATTTAGCGCTTCCGGTCATTTTTTTAGTGCTTCCGGTATTTTTTTTAGCGCTTCCGGGACTTCTTTTAGCACTTTCGGGCACTATTTTAGCGCTTTGACAGTTAATCTTAAAATGGTCATATCTTGGTCATACAAAGGTCTTTTTTGAAAAAAAATTAAAATTAAAATGGGGTAGAATTTCATAAGCTATGTAATGGTGTAGGTATTTCTTACTTTTTGTAGAGTTAAAATTTTTAATTTTATATTTAAATTCAAATCACATTGCAACTTGGTATAAGTTTTAGGGCTTTTATGTTTAATCATTCATCTAACCTTTATATCTTCTTATTTATTAATCTCATCTAACACTTTGAGCATTTGTTTTAGGTTTTAAGAGGAATATGGAGCATTAAATTCAAAAAAAAAAAAAAAGTGAAAAAAGAGTCATTTGATATCCATTGTAATAGTGCTTTCAAACACTCATGGGAAAATAACCCATCATATTTTATTTTTCATGCATGCTTTAGGACCAACTAGCATTACTTTGGGCTTAAAATTAACCATCTACACAAGCTTTGTCAAATTTGGTTAAAAAGAACCAATCCCAGGGTAGTCACTTGGATTAAAATTGATCAATCCTAGGGTAGCCACTTTTTGTTTTCCTAAAAGAAAATTTATCAATCCTAGGATAGTCATCACATTCTTACAGTAGAATTTAAAAAGAACATTATGATTTTTGTGAAGCAACACCTTCACATAGATTAGAAAATTGTCTTTTGGGCTTAAAACAAAACAACTTATATTTTGTGCTTGTGGTGATTAGGCTTATGCTCTCCCCTTAACTGGGTGACCAAAATGCCAGATTCACTTTTACTTCATTTCATTTACGCTTTATTAAATCATTTAGCAGGCCTGTCATAGTGGGAATAAGTACTCACCCTACGGGAATGACCTAAGTGGGAACAACCAAAGCCAAGTTTTCCAACCCACTATAATAAAAATGCAAGTTGTTGATGAAAGTCCAACTTGATGGTAGTGAGCAAGATAACCATCCCAAAATCTTTGTTCTAAAGATTGGGAGGTCTCCTGAGGGAGTTTATCTATTTGCCGCATTGAACGGAAACCCTATCTATAAACCATAGAGTAGTTTCTCGCCGAGTCAGTATCCATACATTGTCATACTCACGGTGCAAGGGGAGGGAAGAATCTGCCCCCAAGACACTCACCATATAATTACCAAGGACCGCTTGCTTAAGGGATTCGATATCCACTTTCGTCACTTTGAGTACGCACCTAGCAATGCCAAAAACACAGGCACCCTCTAGGGGGTGACACGGTTGTGTGAGTCAACGTAATTCAAGATGTGGGTTGTTGAGTATAACGATGACCCTTTTGACCTTAAGAGTGAGTCTGCTTGAAGTGTATTCTTTATCAAAAACCAGTGAAAATCAAGAAGGATCATGTTTTGATTCTTAAACATACACTTGTTTTTTAGACTCTAGATCTTAAAGAAACAAGTGTTTTACAAATGCTTGTTGTGTTTTCAAAACATTAATTCAGATCAGATCATCTTGAAAAACACAAAGAAAACAAAATGCTATTGGAATCCCCTGTCAGGCAGTTAACATCAAAATTTGGATTTTTATCAGAACATAAACTTTCCTAAATCAAAACAGAGTCTTAAACTTGCATAAATTGGATTTTACGATTAAATTTGTTCAAATCAAACCAAGATCTACCATCCAAAAATGTCTCAATCAAACACATTTGATTAGTAAGTTAAATTTCAGGATCAATCATCCTAAATCAAAGAAACTAAACCATATAATCAAACTTGTCAAATTAGTCTAATCAATAGAATCTATCATTCTATTTGACTTAAGTTAATATCCTTGACACTATACCAAACTAAGATCAAAAGTTTTTTTGAAAACAAATAATATTTGTATGTCCATTTTAACAAGGTCACGAAGACTAAAAATCCAAAGAATAGGAAATTGAAACTCAAACCACCATGGCCAAAATAGATGAGGATCAATTGAATTCTCTAACTCATCAAATGAAAAAACTTCAACAACAAATCTGGGATGTGCAAAGGGAAAGAACCACAAAGAGATATTTTCTGCCAGACATTTATACTTATTCCTCTAAAAAAATTATTCACATGACACCCTCTCCACCAACAACTACATCATCCAAGTTCGATGTCTTTGAATGTTTACAAAAGATCCATAAGCCCAAATATAAGCCCTCAAACACAAATGATATTGAGCAATCCTATCATGTCATGCATTTATCTCCATCCAAAATAAGCTAGAATAAACCTCAAGATTCTCTCACTCAAATTAACAATTCCATCTAATCATCCTCTTCTATCATATCTTCAACATCCAATGATTCATGTCAATCTCTCAATCCAAAGCATGCTAGCATAGACTCCCCTACACATCAAGATCAAAATATTATTTCCACTATCAACATTCCACAAAATCTTCCAATCTTTGATCAAGATCCCATTTCTCAAGAATCTTATTATGATCCCATCCTTTCACTTTTCATCCAAAATAATTACCTTCCATCTCAAGAGACAAGTATCCTTCTAGGTTCTTCTTCCACATCATCTCATCAATCCATATCATCTCATGATTCTATTTCATCACAAGAGCATGGTAGTTCTTCCATCCTATCTAATGATGTCTTACCAACTGATGATCAAGACATGCTTTCTACACAATCTCATGATTCCCTTCCTCATCAAGGTCAAGATATGCTTCCATTCAAGGATACCCTTTCATCCCATGAAGATGTTTATTCTTCTCATGATCAAGATATGCCTTTCATACCACCTCATGATAATTTTCCAAGTCAAGATCAAAACACCCCATCATCCCCATGTCAAGATCCTATCACACATATTCAAGCTATCCATGAACCCCACACCTATAAATTGGGATCCTCCACTTTTATCCATTTTGGTTTACTTCCAACACCTATCCTCTCATCCATGTCATATCCTCCCCAAAATGGACTCGCATCTTGTTTCACAAACAATACATATCCCATTGGTAAAAAAATGTGTCAAAGTATGAATTACAAAGGAAAAGGATTAGGCCTTCATGAACAAGGTATCCTAGAACCCCTTTTTGTTCAAAGAAACCCATATCACCATGGCCTTGGTTATACACCTAAGTGTCTTAGTTCATCAGACCTACCATCTATCTTAGGTCCTCATCCTAATCCACCAAATATACCATCTATCCTAGGTCTTCATCCTAGTCCATCAAACCTTCCCTCTACCATAGGTCCATATCCTATTTCTCAAGAACAACTAAGGCACACATCCTTGGCACCCTTTCAAAATTCTACCCACATTAACTCATCCATAATACCTCCATATCATTCATCTCAATCCACCCCTCCCATTGCTCTTGGAAGCAATTTGGGTGCCAAATATCAAAAGCTTCTATATCAAAGTCCACATGTATCAAAGGATCAACATGCCTCCTCGAAGAGACATGCAAAAATAAATGAAAAATTGATCCAAAATCAAAAGAAAATTTCAAAAGGCCACAAATTCCCATCAAAGAAAAAATCTCAAAGACCACAAAGGTCCATAAATCAAAAGAAAATTTCAAAAGGCCACAAAGGCCCATCAAAGCAAAAAGGAAATTTTCAAAGACCACAAAGGTCCATAAATCAAAAAGAAAAATGTGAAAGGCCGCAAAGGCCCACAAAGAAAAAATCAAAGTCAAAAATCATGTGGATTCCTAAAAGTCTCATAGAAGCAATAAAATATAAATTGGCATCCAAATTTGCTAATCCAAAAGCTTCCTCCAATTTTCCATCTAATAACCTATCACCTTCCAAAGCCATTTTTCCTCCATCACTCCACCACCCTTCAAGGTGTGTTCCAATGTTGATCTTTCCATCCTTTCCATCTATCCATCAACAAGCCTTCCAACCACCTATCCATTATCCAACATTCATCCCTCATCATTATCCTTTAATCCAAACCTTTGCATAAGTCCTTAGATTCTTCCATCATATCATTTATCTACGAACATTTAGGAGTCTAATTCCCATTGCCATGGTTTATTAGAGGGATATTTTGTTGTAAAACTTGATGCTTAAGTCCTTCCTCCATTTCCCTATCATCCATATCCTATCTTCCATATTCCTCTTTCACTCTACACTTAGGAACAAGTTTCATCCATCTTATCATTCATGGTCATTATCCTTTCTATGCTCATTCCTTACATTTCTACCTTTGATCTTGACAAGGTTAAGGATCTTCTTGAACATCATATATCTTATCCTATACACTTTATCCATATCTTCCATACCATATCTTTCATCTTATCCATATTCCATCATTCTTACTAAATACATCCTTTCTTCCTTTCCTTGGTCTTGATGAGGAATAGGGGCAAAATACTTGGGCCTTGTGTCTGTATCTTATCTAGTTAATCTTGATCATCTCCATTCATCATTTTTATCCTCACTTTCTTCCATTCCATATCTTCTAGCTTATCAAAATTCATGTCATCATGTCCATTTGCAACCTCAAATCTTATCATACAAATCATATTTAAGCTTAGCTACAAAACATTATCCAATTCTCATATCTTTTGTCAATCAATCATCAACAATCATCAATCTTATCATCATCATGTCTTATGGAATCGATCATTCCTGGCATCTTAATCAATCATACCATTATCATCTTTCGACAAGAGATATGTTGCTTGTATGACATGTTTTGTAGTGAAACTTTCATTTTGATCTATCAATTATCCATGGTTGCATTAACCATATTGTGAGGCATCTTTTTCCTTCAATCAGGCATATCATCTCATTTCATCTTAAAATAGCCTCAAAAATACAAAAAAAATCATAAAATTTGAAAAAAGGTGCAAATAAAATCTCAAGAACATATCATTGCAATGTGGTCATGTCTCACCCTAGCTTGGGGGCAAAATCCTGAAATCACTGGGGGCAATAAAAAAATGAGCAATGCAAAAACACAACAACAACAAAAAAAAAAACAATGATCGAAGTGCAAACATCAATCACCATCAAAACACTTTGAACATTCATATCATATCAAAAATCCAAAAAAAAAACATGTCAAAAATAAATCAAAAAATTTAAAAATATATATCAAAATTCAATCAAAAATCCAAAAACATGTCAAAAATTCAGTCAAAAATCACAAAAACATCACAAAATCAGGATGGATGATCTAAAATCTGAATAATGAATGAAATAGTTTAAGTAAACATTGGATAACAGAACTTTTGATTATCATTTCTTTGGAGTTTTTCAATGATGTATTGAACTAGAGGAACAAGGAAAAAGACTGATGTTTTTATTATTTGCTGTCTGTAAGTTAATCATATAAAGGTATGAATTGTCAGGGGATGTGCTATGCAAATGTATCACCGATGACATTCAGAATTCACACATTGAAATGATTAATCTCTACCTGTTTACGCAATGAATGCTCAGGTCATCTCGGTTAAATCATACCTAGATGTGTGTGTTCACTTGCAATATCAAAAATCATGAAAGTAGTGCTCAGGTCGTCATTGGTCTAACATATACCATTGATGCTTGTACTCACTTTCAACATCCAATAAAGCTCTATGATGACAAAAAAAGCACAAAAGTAATGTTAAAATGACAATAGTTTGCATATAGTTGCATGATAAAATTAGACTGCATTCATATTAGTTTTGCATCTGCATTATAGATTTTTCGCACCGATTAATGATATCTATATCAACCTACGCTAGATGCGGAATCATGTCCCACATCTTTGGAAAAAACTCTAAAATCCTCCTATAATCAATCAAAAATCAAGCAGCCTATCAATCTAATCGGCTCTGGTGAGACTTCGATCAAATCTCATGAGCGACTATCATGAAACCTCGCCTATCATGAGGTCAATCAATCAATCCATCATTGATCCTCACCTATCATGACGTCAATCAATCAATCTATCATTGATCCTCGCCTATCATGAGGTCAATCATCAATCTATCATTGATCCTCACCTATCATGAGGTCAATCAATCAATCAATCATTGAATCTCACCTATCATGAGATCAATAATCTTCTAATCTATTAGGATCAACAATCAATATCAAATCAAAGGTTGGCACGATCAAAAATCATCAAACACAACAAGGCAAAGCAGGGAAACATTTTATCATCTAGTAGAATCAATATTCTATGTCAGGAGATAAATTATTTCAATATCGAAACATCATAAAAACATCATAAAATCATAAATTTTCGAAAAAATTCTAAAAATCATCAAATCATTAATTTATCTCCCGAGGGGGCATATTATCATCAAATCATCTGAAAATCAAAATCTAGGGCATGTCTAGGGCACACGGAATTATTTTTTATATCACCTGGCAGTAGCAGCAAAATTTTCTTCGAAGCAACGTGTAAACACATCACTTCAAAGAGGGGCAAAATGTATACACCTAAAATTGGTCTAGAGCATCCGATTAATTAAATACGAATTATTTGATTAATTATCCTAATTTCCTCTACTATTGAATAAATATAAATATTTATTTATATAGTTCCAATTTAAATTCATCTTAATTAAATAAACAAAATTATATACTTTGTTCGATTTAATTATCAAATCCCTATTTCAATCTATCACATCCATCTAAAATTAATTAAATAAAGATCAAAACACTTTATTAATTAATTGCCATATTCTTCTATCTAATTTAATAAACAACTATCCTATAGTTCGTTTTATTAAATTATTTATCTTTCTTTTTGCTCATTTAAATAAATTAAAATATTTGAATTAAAGCACAAAGAATATTCCATCTATACTCTCTCAAAAATGAATTAGATATCCTATGTCTAATTTATGTCAAAATCATGTCAAAATTAATTGATTGAAACTTTACGAGAAGTTTTGGAGACAAATTGGAGACAAATTTGGAATTTGATCTCTCAATCCTCCATCAATCCTTCCTCTTCTCTTGCCTGATGTTTTCATGGGTAAGACAATCTCCATCTTTCTCTGAATCTCCTCCATCTCTCACCATTCAATTCTCCAGATTGAATCCAAGCCTCTCAAAGCTTTCCCTGTGCATTTCTATAGCTAGGAATTCTATAAATACAGCCTCATTGAACCAAGAAAAGGATCCAAATAATCAAGTTTATGCACTCTTACTTTGCAGGAATTCAAGCATCAAGCATCAAGCATTCACACATCAAGCATGAAGCAATCAAATTTTCAACCATGGCTGCCTCTTGTAGCTGCAATTATTTGTTTCATATATGCTAGTTTACATTGTTTATCATTTAGTATTGCATTAGCATCATCTCGTTCTTTGAATTTTCATTTTAATAGTCTTATTTGCTTAAATAATCTGAGAGAAATTAGGACTTAATAAATCTTTGGAGATAGAGAGAACTATGATGCTTTTGATAGATAATTCCTTTGAATTGATTCATTTAACTTGTCTATTGATATAATGTTGTATTAAGAAGTGTCTTTTGTGCCTATTCACTTATTTCACACTTACACCTACATTTAAGCTCAGAGACAACGTAGTTTGGGTGACAATTGACTTGACTACTGATGAGATAGATGGGCAAACAGATTGCCATTGCGATAGACACCTAAAGGGCTGACCTAAATGTCTTGGGGGGTGATCATAGATCAAACTTGCCTACATTCAAGCTCAGAGATGATGTAGTTTGACCGATGACTCTATTTTTTGATTTTTTGGATTTTGACATGTTTTGGATGTTTTTGGATTTTTGAATGTTTTTGAATGTTTTTGAATTTTTGATATGGTTTTTGAATGTTTTTGGATTTTTTGATTGATTTTTTGATTGATTTCTGAATGTTTTTGAATTTTGATATATTTTGGATGTTTTTGGTTTTTCGCATTATTTTGAGAATTTGGAGGTGGATATGCATGACGATATCAATGCTCTATTTTCAGATTTTGTTGAAAACCAAGCTTATTGTTGATCGATCGGATTGATGGATTGATAGTTTGACTAAATGTGTTAAGTCAAACAAAAGTGATAATGCACTTGTAAACTCTAGGGAGTTGTGTTATCCTAGAGTAAACTTGTACATAAGAGGATGGTCTGACTAAGTGTGTTAAGTCAAACAAGGTGACAATTGATTGGATTTGATTGATCAAGATTGATGAAGCTTGATTTGGAACAAAATTGTTTTGATGATTTGATGTGACGTTGATGTGCACATTAGATACAACTGATATTGATCATTTGGATTGATGTTTGATGAAAGATAAAGCTTGATAAGGAACATCTTCCTGTCAAAATATGCCATGGGCTAGTGATTTGGATTTTTGGCTCACAAATGCTTGAACAATTTGATTTCATGTTTTTCAATGTTCAGATCACCACATAAGTTTGACAATATATATCAAGATTTATTCCTGAAGCAAGATATAAATATCTGCCCCCAACATCTAGCAATGTATGGAATGTCATGGGTGGATTCTTGGACGAATGGATATGAATTATCTTGTGATAAGATAAGGGTGTTCAAATAGAGGATTCTCATTCAGATAATGCTTCAAGGCTTAGATAATGTTGGTTTGGATAGGATCAATTAAAATCACCCATGTCAAGATGTTTACCATAAGCAAGTGTAAAGTGTGCACCAAAACTTTATCAAGATAATGTAAATAGATAGTAATGGGTTGGATAAGCGGTTCATGGATGAACGAATGATATAGCTAGAATGTTGGCTTTATTATGGATGTGATAAGATTATTTCAATTGAATTGGCAAATGTAGATACCCGATTCTACACATGACACATGTTTGCCAGGTTTTTCATTATGGTACTTGTCCAAAGTGCCTCCCATGCGGTTTTCACTAGAGGACAATTTTTTTCTTTACTATTTTCAATCCATTTTCTATTTTTTTTGGATTTTTCATGTTTTTTGATTTTTTTGTATTTTCTGAGAGATTTTAAGCTGATGTTGAATCACCTGGTACTGTTGACATTGATGTTTTTGTCATAATGTGCCATCGATATCTTGCTTGAAGAAGCTGCCTTGCCAAGATACGTGCACTTGAAAGAAAATTTTGAGAGATTTGTTATGCTTTGCTAATGGGTAGAAGCACAAAGATGAGTCCACGAAATGTGGAAGTTTTTGCCTTAGGCAAAAAAACGAAATCGGCTTGAAAAAAATGGGATCCCGTTTAGGTTCAGGACCCTGAGCCAAAAACGGGATCCCGCATTTTAAAAAACAGGATCCCGTTTCATAAGAAATTAATTTTTTTATGAATTTAAGAAACGAGATCCCGTATTTTAAAAAGCGAGATCCCATTTCAAAAATACATAAAAATTATTTTTTTATGATTTTAAGAAACGAGATCACGTTTCTTAAATTCATAAAAAAATTATTTTTTTATAACATGGGATCCCGTTTTTTTAAATTTTGATTTTTGGTCCATTTTTTGCTTTATTTTTCTGTTCGGGAAAAGGCTTGGGGACCCGAACCTAAGCTTTGGACCTGGTTTGACCTACAAGTTGAAGGTCCTAGCAATGTCACAAAAAAATACTAAGTTTGGGCATATGGCTGACATTTTTTTGCAAAAAAATTCGACGAAATTAAAACCCATTTTAGATGAGACAATGTAGATTCCAAATATGTATATTTTTTTACAATTGGATTAATTTTTCTATTTTTTAATTAATTTCTAATGAAATTGGTCAATAAACTTTAAATATCAGTTTTTTTTACCATTTTAATAACTTTTGATCAACATAACATTTTGACAAACGGATTGCACAAGGGAAAAACTCAAATAATTATTTTCAATTTAAAAAAAAATTGAAAAAAATTATAACTTCAAGTCATCTTATGCTTGTCGTACACGATGATATTTCTAAACAAAAAATATGCCTGATAAAAAATTAACAAAAAGAAAATATTCAATAAAATATTACAAAAAAATATCAAGGACAAGCTTCAGTGAGTCACAAGTCTTTTTCCAAAAGGATTTAGAAAAATATGATCATTTAAGTCAAAATATGGATGTCATACACGTGCATGGTATGGTAAAAAAAAAATGACTTTTAAATAGTGGTTTTTACAAAATCCTATTGAAACTCAATTTGTACAATCTGGGTATTGAAATAAATTACATATTTGGAAACTAGACTCCGAGTACTACAATTTATGATCAATGACTTGTTTGAATATTTCATCTCTAAGTGCTTCAAATTTTAAGGTCAAATGTGTCAAACCCTGAAAATCAAGGAAAACACTTCCACTTTTTGGCCATAAAGTGGACTCAACTTCTTGCCAACACCTGATACCAGAGTTAACTCTATCTTTGTGCCCACATCGCGATAGAGTGCCTTTTGAATCCAGATGATGAAGGGTCATTTCCAACACATGATGGATGTGAGAATTGGATATCATGTGTGGAGGCGTGGATGGTGTGTGTTTAGGAATAAAAGATGGATTGGTCGACAATTTGGAACCTTTGAATCTCCAAACTTGGGAAGATGAGGAATAATGGGTGGATAAGGAATTGTGCTTGGAATTAGGACCAACATCTTGATATGCTTTTTACGTCACTTGAGAAGCCTACTTTTTCCTTTGTGGACATCTTTGATGGATATTTTTCCCTATTTGAATTTTCCCCATAGTTTCTTTGACTGATGGAGTTTGGTAGGGATAATCTTTCTTTGTATTTTTTGGTATCCATATGTATTTGATTTGTCCTTCATGCTTCAGTTTTTCTTTTTCTTTGATGACGTTCTTCATACTTTCATTTGAATCTCTCTTGATGTTGGTCCCAATTCGTGGATGGGGTGATGGGTGGATGAAGATTCATGATGTGGATGGTTGTAGTATTGTCATTGGTTTCATCATAAGGATTCTTCGTGCTCTCTATGTTGACGTTTTCTTGAGACAAAGTTGCCCCCATTTTTGTGGAAATATGTTTGTATCCCTTGGCTGTTGAATAACCAAGATGTTGATGCTTAGGATTGCCAACAATCTGCATTGGTTCTAGGATACCATTTTCATGTAGGCCTAATCCTTTTCCTTGATATTTCATCTATTCAAAAAATTTACCTACAATAGGATATGATTTAACTTGGAAACAAGGTGTTAATCCTTCTCTACTCTGTGGTGGATCTTCAAAAGTGGTAGCTTCTTTATTGATGAGATAGCTTTCTTTAAATAAGGTAAGTGATCCAAGTTTATAAGTGATTGGATTCTCCATATGTGGGATGAATGCTTGATTGATATCTTTAGCTTGATCTTGTGAGTTATCATATTGTAATGCTTCTTCAAGAGGTGTTGGTGATTAATTGTCCCCATAAAATGTTTCCTCATGATTCATTTCACAGGATTTTCTGATTCACAACTTTTATAGGAGCCTTCTTCATGATCTATTTTGTTATGTCTCCAGAGGATGTCTCTAATTTACAACTTTTGTAGAAGCCTTCGTCGTGATCTCTTTCTGAAATGTCCATATTTTTCCATATTATAGTCGTGTGTACAAATGTTAAGAGTAGGAGACTCATGTTTCTTGGTAATGATATCAAGAGTATGAGACTCTTGTTTTGAATGAACATCATCTACGTGTTCATCAAAAGAAAGCATCTCATGGGTAGGTAGAGGAATATGTGCTATATGGATATGATCATCATTTGTGGCATATTGTATAGATAGAAGAGTTCCCATTAGATCATTATAGTAGGGTATGTGCAAGATCATGATGGGCCAAAAAGTGGCGATATGTAAGTGATATAATGGCCCATGTGGCTGACGAATTTTTTTTTACCCAAAATTGATGAAACAAAAAGGGGTTTTAAAGGAGATTCTTAGCTTTCCACCAATATAAAATATGCTTTAGTTTTAATTTAATAAATTATTATTAATTTTTTATTTGAATTATGACTAAATTCCTAATTGATAGGTTGATTGAAAAATATCTATAGATCTCAAAGGGTATCACATTTTTTGAATTTGAAAGATGTGTCACATTCTACACTTCACATAGTATAGGATTTAAAAAAAAAAAATGAATTTCATGAAATTTTGACCAAGTTAAGGTGGTCAGACATACGAGTTTTTATATTTTTTAAAAGTTGTAATAAAAAAATCATAATTAATTATTTACTTAGAAAAAAATTATAGAAAAATATGTATCACATCGAGACATGAGTCTTCTACTTATATATAAAATCTTATAAAAAAATATTATCATTTTATTGTGGTTAGGGTGGTCAGACAAACACCTACTTCTTATTTTTTCCCTGAAATTCAAGTACTACTACATTGAAATTTCAAATTTTCACCAAATAGAATTTTTTTAAATAAAAATAAACTAAGTATTTTAGAAACTACATTCAATTTGCAACATATTTTATTTTTACATATTTTTTAAATAATATAGTTAAATTATTCAAATTTTTACGTCAAGTTGTCTAACTCTGATTTTTTTGAATTTTATTGCCACTTAAGAGCTTGTTTTTTCCATGATGATCTTGCACATGCCCAGTATCTTGGAGATACAAATTATTGATCCTGACTAATTCTGGAATTTCTTTCAACATGCTTTGGATCAAGTTCTTGACATGGGTTGATTTCAAAGGATGGATTGTCTACAAGGGAATCTTGGACATTGTTATTAGGAAGTGGCTCAATATTCTCTTGAAATTTGAGGATTCCTTCACTGTCTATAATCATGAGGTCGAAGGATGTGAGTATTTCGTTGGAAGGGCCATTGCTATACCTTGATGGAAAATGTTTATCATGCTTTCAAATATGTTCTTAAGATATGTCCTCTAATTCGTTAGGTGATGTAGAGACATTGTCAACATAATTATTGGTCGATGGATCGTGGATTATGTCAATAGGATCAAATAATGTTAACACATCTTGAAATAGATCACTAAAAAGTGGCTCTTGATGAATGTTGATTTGATCACTAGATGAGGTAGACATATCCTCACAGTGCTCATTGATGGATTGATTGTGATCACTGTCTTTAGCAATTATGGTGGAGAGATTGTCAATGTTTTCAACCATAGGATCAAATGGTGTTAATGTTTCTTGGTTTGGATCATTGTTGGGCATTGTTGGTGAATTTTGATCATGACTGAAAAGTGGCTCTTGGCATGTGTTGATTTGATCATTGGTTAAGGTGGAAACATTTTCAATGTGCTCATCTTGATCATTGTTTTTCCCAATTGTGGAGGAGAGATTGTTAACACAATCGCTAGTGGTTGAATTCTGATTGTTGTCCCCAATAGCTATTAGATTTTGATCAATCAAGTCATGGATGATATTTTTGAGCTGAATACAATCTGATGTTGTCTGTCCCTTTACTTTGTGAAAATCACAAAAGTGCTTCTCGTTGTACCCTAGTGGTTTCACCAATGGCTCTTGATAATTCATATAAATGGTGATTTTAATGATATTTTCTTGTATCAACCATTGCATGACCGATTCAATTGGTTCCCCAAGTTGTGTATATTTTCGTTTGTTACCTTGTGAGATTTTCACTTTAAATTGACCTTGTGGCAATTGATTTTGGAAATGTGGTGATTGAGCTTGTTGTTGATTTTGTTGATATCCAACCTCTTGATTTTGGATATATTTTTCTTGATGTGATTGTGGAGACAACTCAATGCTTTGATGACATGGTTCAACCAATGGAAGAGTGTATTGATTTTGGGGTGGAGATGTATCTTGGCGCAATGGATCAACTACTTTGGAAAGCAAAGCAATTTGATCCTGCAAAATTTGATATTGATTGTAATCTTGATGCCTTTGATATGGTTGACGTGGTTGTTTAGCAAGAAGATAATATTTGGAATGCATCCTTGTGGTGTTTTACTGGGATCATGGACAAGTTGATTCTAGACAATGCTTTGATTCAGTGTGATGTTTAGATTTGGCACTTGACTTTGAACATTGTTTTGGTTGAGAACCACATTGCTTGGATTTAGGTAACTTCAATTTTTCACAGGGTTACCTTGACTTGAATCAACATATGGAGTTGTCAATATATTTCCTAGATGTTGAACATTGGTTTGATTCACAAAGACATCTATCCCAAATTTTACCAACTGTGAATTTGATATGCTCATGTTTGGTAAGATAAGATTTAGTATTGTTATATTTGGCATGTATGAATTTGGTGGGATGATCTTTGGAAAACTCATGGATTGAGTGTTTGGTTGATAGATTTGTAGGTTTGGACTTTGATTTAAATATACTATTTGGAAAGGTGGTCCAAAATTTAGATTGGAAATACTCGCATTCATTGTACCATTGATGTTTGGAGGAGATAATAATTTCATGCATAAATGTGAGTTTTGATAATCAATTAGCATTGTGAGAATTAGATAATTCAGTTGACTTGGATTACTCATGATGTATGAGTCGAGTTTAAACTCCATGTTCTTCTTGTATTTTGACCTTGTTGACCTCTAAGGGGTTTAGGACCAAAGATGAGATGAAAGATGAAAGGGGTTAATGATATGGGTGTTTAAACTTTTAGGAACTTTGGATTAACGCTAGACTTTAGGACTTGATTTGATTTGATTCAGATTGAGGATAGTTTGACTAAGTGTGTTAAGTCAAACAAGGTTATAATGCGCTTGTAAACTCTAGGAAGTTGTGTTATCTTAGAGTATACTCATACACAATAGGATAGTTTGACTAAGTGTGTTAAGTCAAACAAGGTGATTATGGATTGGACAATTTGACTAAGTGTGTTAAGTAAAACAATATGATAATGAACTTGTAAACCCTAGGAAGTTATGTTATCCTAGAGTAAACTTGTACAAAAAAGGATAATTTGGCTAGGTGTGTTAAGCCAAACAAGGTGATGATGGATTGGATAAATTGACTAAGTGTATTAAGTCAAACAAGATGATTTTGAATTTGCCTAGAAATCTAGCATGAATGATGTTTTCAAAGTTTCCAAGAGTTGTTAATGAGATGATATTTGATTGATGTTTGAAATGGGTGAAGTGTTTGACTTGATCCCAGACGAACCTTAAGAGGGACTTGTTTACAAGACCAAGGTTTTGAAGAACATATTTTTCCCTAAGAGTAAATCAGACCACAAGACCAATGTTTGCATGGAAAACCATAAGACAGAAGATTCAAAGCACATGTGTGGTTCAATTGTTTTTTATCTTGCTTAGATTCAGTTCTTTTTGACACAAGCACTTTCTTGATTATGTTTTCCAAACTGAATGTCCAATGTCCTAATTTTCTTGCATCCTACAAGGTCCATTATGTGGAAATCAAGGAAATTAGGGCAAAAGGTTTCCTAGTGTTGACTTTGGGAGAAACAAATTTGAGATGTCTGAATTTTTAGAAGCCTTCTAGAGATAAGAACCCCTAGGGACAAGCAGTAACATGAGGACACCTCAAAGGTATTTTTTCTTCCAAAGGGTTTGAAATTTTGATGATTCATTAAATGTTGTTTTCCATTGTTTTGGATCCAAGCAAAGTGTTTTCGATTCCAATAACATGCACAATCCTAGGATGAAAAGACAATATTTGTTGGGTTCCCATTTGGAGGGTTCCCACTTGGATAAATCCAGCTACGCATATTCAGTGTGGATGATTAGATGCTTGACCACACAAACTCCACCTTACAGTGCACTCACTTCTTGGGTCAGCCAAGCATCAATACCCATGAATCTCCCATGGCATAATTTTCATCTCTACAATAGAACTGCATGTATACGTGGGGCGGCTTCAAAGGAAATGACCTTTTGCATCAACAAATAGATAGGATTTTGGCCTTTGCTAAACAAGGGGTTTTAGTTCAGAATTTTTGTTCGTGGAGATTGACCCATGTGGTGAGAGACCATTGTTGCCCTTCTCGTCGGAGCCAACTGTGTGATACTGGCTTTTGTTCTAGTACCCACTTTTGTATCCCAGCTGGAAATGCATTTGGCTTTAGTGTGTTACCGGTTGGTTCTTTCCCTTGGGTGAGTAATTTTTCCCACAAGGAAGACCCTCTAGGATAAACAAAAGCGAACAAATAGATTCGTAGTTTGATCAACCTTCATTTAGAAACAAAGGGAGAACACATGCAATAATTTTACTCACACTCGCAAGATGTTTTGTTCAATTTTAGATCCCAAATCAAGGTGTGAATGCAATATTCTAAACAACTTAATATCACCAAAAATAATTTTGATTCTCAAGATTGTTGTGAAGCACGAGAGAAGCGCATACGCCTTTTAAATGATATTAATTTTTGAAAAAGATTGTAAAGAATGAAAAACACTTGTTCATTTTAGACCATAAAAGTAGTGATTTTGATTCGTTTTAAAGAACCAAAATGAGTTGTGAAAGTTTCCTTGTTCAATTGTTAAATTTGAAAACCAGCTCTAGTAAGTTTTCCCTAGAGTTCTTTGTGGGAATTTTGTCGCAAAATGAAAATATTCTTTTCAGGGCCTCAAAAAGATGTGAGTTGATTTAAAACAGAAAACTAAAGCATAGAATGGAAATCGTAAGAATTTAAAAATGCTTTATGAATTTCAAGTTTCAACGCTCGATTTTTCTCTTTGACTCAAATATTGCTTGAAAGATTGTTTTTGATGTTTCAATGTTGCACACTCCTTGTGCAAGTCACTCCTCCTATTCCTTTTCAATTCTAATGCCCAAGTCCAATGTTCCTGATTCTTTATGCAATCCTACAAAGATTAGAAAGTTAAAATAAGATTTATTTTAATGTTAAAAGAATAAAGAAACCTGGGCATTTGATATTCATACTACAAGATAATTGGAAAAATCTAGTGCCAGAATGTGGATGCTAAAATCTGCAAATGCTTAAACATTGACATAAATTAACATTGTTAGCAAATAAGAGCATCCTTATGAAATATTTGACCATGTTAGATATGCAAACAAGATAAAATACAACAAGAAAACTCAATGAAAACATATAAAAACATGAACCAAACTCTATTTCATAGTGGGAGTGGTTCTCCTCATGATGTGGAAAGAAAGCCCTTTCCCACCCCCTGATAAGCAAGACTGTCAAGATGATGATGTTGAAAATGCAAGAGCTTATGCATCTAGTTGTGTTTTTCTCAAATTGTGTTTTAGTTGTGGTGTTGAAATGCCTTGCTTTTATAGATTCAAGGTTAGGAGATTGAATGATTTTGGATGAATGTGGGATCATTCATAAGCCAATAACAAGATTCCACTTGTCAAGATGTGAGAGGATGAGGGTTGTGCAAGTTTTGGCCAATGTGTCAATTTGAAATTTGAATATGACATTAAATGCATGTAGTTGAAGGATTTGGGGGGAAATTTGTTTGGAAAAAAAATTCAAACAAAGGGATTTAATGAGGGAATATTCCTTGGGAATGGGTATGTGCAGGATCATCATGGAAAAAACAGGTCCTTAAGTGGCAATAAAATTCAGAAAAATCAGAGTTAGGCAACTTGACATAAAAATTTGAATAAGTTATTTATATTATTTCAAAAATATGTAAGAATAGAATTTTTAGCAAATTTAATGGAGTTTCTAAACTACTAGGTTTATTTATTTATTTTTAAATCTATTTGGTAAAAATTTAAAATTTCAATGCAGTAGTACTTAAATTTCAGGGAAAAACTAAGAAGTAGGTGTCCGTCTGACCACCCTAACCACAATAAAATGATAATATTTTTTTATAATATTTTAGATATAAGTAGAGGACTCATGTCCCGATGTGATGCATATCTTTTTGTAATTTTTTTCCAAGTAAATAATTCATTATGATTTTTTTATTACAACTTTAAAAAAATATAAAAAACACATACGTCTAACAACCTTAACTTGGTCAAAAGGTCATGAATTTTTTTATTTTTTATTCTTATAATATGTGAAGCATAGAATGTGACACATGCTTCGTATTCAAAAAATGTGATATCATTTGAAAGCTATAGATTTTTTTCAATCAGCCTATCAATCAAGACTTTACTCATAATTCAAATAGAAAATGAATAATAATTATTTATTAAACTCAAAATAAATCATTTATATGGTGGAAAGATGAGAATCTCCTTTAAAACCCTTTTTGTTTCATCAATTTTGGGTAAAAAAAGGGTCGTCAACCGCATGGGCCATCATATCACTTACATATCGCCACTTTTTGGCTCATCATGATCCTGCACATACCCGAATATTCCTTGTGAGGAAAATAGGGCTTTTAATAAATCAAAATAAATGATTTATTGTGCAAGTGGGAAAAGCTAGAGGATTGGGCATGGGTTAGGCTTAGCATTAATTAGGGATTTGACCAATTAAACTAGTGATTAGTTGGTGTGACATTTGATTTATATTTTTGGATTTGCTTAATCAAATGAGAGGAAAATAAATATTAGCCATTTAATAAAATATATTTGATTTAACTAAATGAAGAGACTTTAAGAGGTTAATTAATTAATTTGATTTAATTAATTAAGAATAAATTGATCAAATATGATGTTAATCAATAATGTTAATTTTGCATGTCTACACTTAGATTTTTCAACCCCTGTTTTTAACCATCTTTCAGGTTCGTGTAGGATCATGGGGGTCCAAACTAGGCCCTTAAGCAACAATGAAAATTCAAAAAAATAGAATTAGGCAAATTGACTCAAAATTTAGAATAAGTTATTAACATAATTTGAAAAATATGTAAGAATATAATTTATAGAAAATTGAATTTAGTTTCTAAGATACTATTCCTTTGTGGCAATCTATTTGGTGAAAATTTGAAATTTCAATGCAGTTGCACTAATTTTTTACGAAAAAATAAAAAGAATGTGTATGTTTGACCAACCTAAGTACAATAAAA
This sequence comes from Sequoiadendron giganteum, assembly GCA_007115665.2. Lineage (NCBI taxonomy): Eukaryota > Viridiplantae > Streptophyta > Pinopsida > Cupressales > Cupressaceae > Sequoiadendron > Sequoiadendron giganteum. The sequence goes on from CM021105.1 coordinate 510,432,788, forward strand.
AATAATTTATTTATTTTCAAACATTCAATACAAGTAGAGGACACATGCCCAAATGTGTACCAATTTTATTTCTATTTTGTTTTGCAAGTAAATAATTAGTTATGATTTTTTTATTAAAAAATTTAAAAATATTAAAACGTGTTTGTCTAACCACCATAACTTGGTCAAAAATCTATGAAATTCAATTTCTATTTTTTTTATCCTATAGTATGGGAAGCGTAGAATGTGATGCATCCTTCAGATTCAAAAAACGTGAAATCATTTAAGAATTATAGATGTTTTTTAATTAGCCTATATCTATCAGGGTTTTAGTCAGAATGTGTGTAAAACATTAATAATAATTATCTATTTAATTATAAATAAGGCATATCTTATATTTTTGGAAAGATGACAATTTTCTTAATAAACCCTTTTCATTTCATCGGATTTGGATTCAAAAAAGCTATCAACCACTTTTTGGACCCCCATGATCATGCACTCACCATTTCCATGGCTTTGTCTCACCAATAAAATTCTTCTCCTACCAATATCTATTTTTGATAGTTCTTAAGTTGTTGCTCCTTTTGGAAGTCCTCCTAGAATATGCCATATTTTATTAATTTTTTGTTCATATCTTCTAACTCCCTTTCTACTCTCTCCTTCTCTTGGAATATGTTCTTGAAAACCTTCTTGTTCCATTGGTAAATATTTCATTTTATAATCTATATTTTTTTGTAAACACATAACTAGGAGCACCTCTAATATTGCATTCTTTCCACCATAATTCTATAGAAGGCAAGAGGCTATCATCTCTCAACCACATATTTTCAAACTTAAAGTAAGTTTTTTTATATTTAAATCCTATTTTCATCTCCATGAGAATTGGGAAATGATCTAATACCAAATTCGGGAGGATGGATGTTTCCATTGCTATAGCTTCATCCACCCATTTTTTTGATATTAAAAATATGTTAAACCTTTTTGAAATATTTTTAAAGCCTAATATATGATTAGTCCATGTATATACTCCATTGGATGTCAAGAAATCTATGCCCCTTATGTCTTCCACAAAGTATCTAAAAAATTGAATATTCCTGTTGACTTTATTGAGTCCCCCACTCTTCTCAAACATATCATTGATTGCATTAAAATCACCTCTCATAATATAGTATTGATCACCCAATTTCCTTACTCTATTTCTGATCACTGCCCATGTCCCTTGTTTATCCTTAGCTTAGAAGGACCATATACATTGTATAGGGTGAAATCCATATTGGAATAGAAATTTGTAACCTTACATTCCATCCAATTTTCATGTAATTGTATAAAACTTATTATAACATTAATATTCTTCCATAATATTGTAATTGTGGTGGCTAAATTCTGCAACATGTTAGTATATCATGTAAATCAAACTAACATGGCAAAATCCAACAAACCCTATGAAATATTGCTCCATACTAGATATGCTAAATTAAGACATTTAAACAACTAGAAATACCAAATGAAATGATTTTAAAGCACAAATAACATGAAGCAAATCTACCCCATATTGGATTGGTGCAACTTAGTGTTGTAGGAAGTTGCTCTTTCCCAATCCTTGATAAGCTTAGTGAGATAGACAATGAGATGCTTGAACTCAAGTTGCCTATAGTGTAGATGCTTGGATATGTGGCTGTTCTATTGTTTGAAGGAGAGAAGCCTTCAACTTATAGTTGAGCTTGAAGAGAGGAGAGGCCAAATTGATGAATGTGGGATCATTCATGGGCCAATGACAAGATGCCACTTGTCAAGGTGTGAGAGGGTGAGTAATGTGCAAGTTTTGGCAAATGTGCCAATTTCAAATTTGAATTTGAATGACTTGACATGTTTTGGGGGGATGAAAGGTGCAATAAATGCTATGTTGACTTGTGCAAATAGCATTTAAAACTTGGTTGGAAGGGACAAGTTCCTTTTGGGGGGAAAATTCAAATTGGAAGAATATTCCATTTTGAATGTAATTAGAGGAAATAATAAATCAAATAAATGATTTATTGGTGCAAGTGGGTGGGTTAGTTAGGAGTTTGGATTTGACTCTGTTGAGTCAAAAGCTAGAGAATGATAATCATGCTTAGAAGTCAATCAATTTAGATTAATTAACTTAGGGGATTTTAGGGATTTGATATTTGATTTTAAATCAGTTTGATTTATTAAATCAAATAAGAAGAACCTTAGGAACTTAATTAAATAATTTGATTTATTTAATTAAGCTTGATGAACCTTAGGATTAAATCAATAAATTGCTTTAATTGATTAGTAGAAGAAACGAATGCATGATGTTAGTTACAGTGGAATGCATAATGTTATTTTTGGATGTCTACATTTTGCCCCTCTTTGAAGCAATGTACTCGTTGCATTGGTTCAAAGAATGATGTTGCCGGCATCGAAATTAAAAATTCTTTGGTTTTTTCGGATGCCCCAGTGGAAAATAAGTACGTTAGTACATTGCCCCCTCGAGAGATCGAGCGAAAAGATACAATTTGAGGTGGATCTCACGACAAAGAGGTTCAAAATGGATGTATGGATGGTTAGACTATATGATAATGATGATGTAGATGAGATGTTTGGAAGATGCTTAGAATAACAAATTTATATTATCATAAACAACTTTAAATGATTATGCAATGCATGTGAGATGGATGAGATGGATGATGTTGTCCTGATATGATGGTATGACATGATTATGCGAAATGAGAATACGGATGCAAGATGGATGCATTGTTAGCGTGAAAGAAGATAGAAGAATGAGAGGGATGAACCCTTAAATTCAAGAAGATGCAGAATTTCAACAAGCCAACTTTATTAGAGATGATGATGAAAGATGATGATGTATTGCTTATCCAGGAATGGGAGATAAAGAGCGTAACTTTCTTTATGTTTGATAACACACATAGGTGTGATGCATCAAGGTATTAAGAACCAGGATGGCGTTGCGCCTAGTGTGATGGACTCTGACTCGGCAATCGGATAGGAGTGATCTTGTTCACACTTGACATACGGAAACCTTGCTAGGAAGGACCCAACAAAGAAAGTATTCACCAAGTTATTTTACAAGAACATCCAACAAGCACAACAGATAAAAAGATAATGATCATTGCCCCATTCCTTTCTCTCTAAACCTGTTTTGTTTAGGCATCATCGAGAGGTCCTTGGAATAAGCACAAAATAAGATAAGTCAACAAGACCAAGATAAAGTAAATAAACAAGCTAATGTTCTTCGTATCGCTAGCCAGGCTAAACTAATGTGGGGTACCTGATGCTTATGTCCATCGTGGGAAAGCTTCATCCTATGACATGTAGTGATCAGGGTTTTGGTAGGACTGATTAGATGATAAGCTATTGATACTCCGAGTTGACCAACTTGCTGACTTACGAATCTAGACTTGAGACCTTGGCGATTAAGGTGTTCACTTTGGAACCTGCTAAAACTTGCTTCTGATTGCTTCATCAAAGGATGAAGGCGACGATTGATTTATTAGGAATGACGATTATTGCGGGTGAATGCGAGATGGAACAGGTGCACAATTTTGGGTTTTTCAGATATTTGGATGTTTTTGGTGTTTTTGAAATATTTTGAGGCTGTTTTGATTTTTGGATTTTCCAATATTTTTGGTATTTTCAAGATTTTATGAATGTTTTTGGATTTTGTGTCAATTGACTTGACTGCGGATGAGATAGATGGGCAAATGGATGCCAATGTGACAGACGCATAAAGAATGACCTAAAGGTAAAAAAGATAAGCAAATGAATGCCAATGCGACGGACGCCTAACTAGATGGGCAAACGGATGCCAATGCGACGAACGCATAAATGAATGGGAAAATAGATTGCCAATGCGACAGACGCATAAATGAATGGGCAAACGGATTGCCAATGCGACAGACGCATAAAGGACTGACCTAACCATCTCAGGGGATGATCAAAGATCAACCTTGCCTACGTTCAAGCTCAGAGACGACGTAGTTCGACAAGGTGGAAGAATGATAAGACTAAATGATGAATTTTGAAGATTTTCTGATATTTCGACATGTTTTTGGATTTTTGAAAGATTTGGATGTTTTTGAAATTTTTGGATGGATTTTTTGAATGTTTTTGGTTTTTTGAATGAGTTTTCTGAATGTTTTTTGGATTTTTTCGATGAATTTTGAAAAATTTGGATATGATATGTGATGATATCAGTGCTTTGTTTTGGGATTTTGTTGAAAACCAAGCTTAGTGTTGATCAATCGGATTGATGAATTGATAGTTTGACTAAGTGTGTTAAGTCAAACAAAAATGATAATGCACTCGTAAGTTCCAGGAAGCTGTGTTATCCCAGAGTAAACTCATACAAAAAGGATAATTTGGCTAGGTGTGTTAAGCCAAACAAGGTGATTATGGATTTGATAATTTGGCTAAGTGTGTTAAGCCAAACAGAGTGATGATAATGAACTTGTAAACCCAAGGAAGTTGTGTTATCCTAGAGTAAACTCGTGCACAAGATGATAGTTTGACTAAGTGTGTTAAGTCAAACAAGATGATGATTGATTGGATTCGATTGATCAAGATTGATGAAGCTTGATTTGGCACAAAATTATTTTGATGATTTGATGTGACATTGAAGTACACATTAGATGCAACTGATGTTGATTGTTTGGATTGATACTCGATGAAAGGTAGAGCATGATAAGGAATGTCTTCTTGTCAAAAATATGCCATGGGCTAGTGACTTGGATTTTGGCTCACAAATGATTTGACCAAGTTGATTTCACATTTTCCAATGCTCGGATCTCCACATAAGTTGGAGGATATAGATCAAGATTTTTTCACGAAGCAAGATGTAATTATCTGCCCCCAGTGTCTAGCAATGTATGGAATGCCATGGGTGGATTCTTGGATAGATGGATGGGTATGGTAAGCATGCAAAGGATGCCAAGGATTATCTTGTGACAAGATAAGGTGTTCGAATAGAGGAACGCTCATTCGGATAATGCTTCAAGGCTCATATAGCGTTGGGTAGGATAGGATCAATGAAAATGACCCATGTCAAGATTTTTACCATAAGCAAGCGTAAAGTGTGCTCCAAAATTTTCTCAAGATCAAGGTAACTTGGACCTTGGATACAGATGGATAAAAATGGGTTGGATAAACAGTTCATGGGTGAATAAATGATACGGCTCAAATGATGGCCTTATTATGGATGCGATAAGATGCTTTCTCTTGAACTAGCGCATGTAGATGCTCGATTCTACACATGATGCCTGTTTGCCAGGTTTTCATCATGGTACCTATCCAAAGTGCCATCGAAATGGTTTTCACTAGAGGACGATTTTTTCTGTTTTCAATCCTTTTTTGATTTTTCTGGATTTTTGTATTTTTTGTATTTTTTTGTTGTCACCAAGATGCCTGTTTGCCAGGTTTTCATCGAGGTAACCATTTTTTCAGGACTTTTTCTATTATTTTTTGTATTTTCTGAGAGATTTTAAGCTGATGCTGAACCACCTGGTGGTGCTGATGTTGATGCTTCTGTCATAACATGCCATCGATATCCTACTTGTAGAAGTTGTCTTGCCAAGATACGTGCACTTGAAAGCAACTTTCGAGATTCTTGATCTGCTTTGCTGATACCGGAGTTAACTCTGTCTTTGTGCGCACATCGTAATAGAGTACCTTCTGAATCCTTATGATGAAGGGTCATTGCCAAAACATGGTCAATGTGTGAATTGGATATCATGCATGGAGGCATGGATGGAGTGTGTTTAGGAATCAAAGATGGATTGGTTGGCAGTTTGGAACCTTTGACTCTCCAAACTTGGGAAGATGAGCAATAATGGGTGGATACAGAAGTGTACGTGGAATTAGGACCAACTGCTCGATACACTTTATATGTCGCTTGAGAAGATTTATTTTTCTTTTGCGGAAATCTTTGATGGATACTTGCCCCATTTTTATTTTGCCCCATAGTTTCTTTGACTGATGGAGTTTGATAGGGATAATCTTTCTTTGTATTTTTTGGTATCCACTTGTATTTTATTTGTCCTTCATGCTTTGTCCTTTGATTCAAATCTTTCTTTTGACGTTGGTCCCAATTTGTGGATGGGGTGATAGGTGGATGAAGATTCGTGACATGGTGGGTTGTAGTATTGGCATTGATTTCATCATAAGGATTCTTCGTGCTCCCTATGTTGATGTTTGCTCGAGACGAAGTTGCCCCCAGTATGGTTATAATATTACTGATATGTTGAGATCCCTTGATTGTTGAATAACCAAGGCCTTGACGCTTAGGATTTCCAAAAATATGCACTGGTTCCAAGATACCTTGTTCATGTAGGCCTAATCCTCTGCCTTGATAATTCATTTGCTGAAACATTTGATTTGCAAAAGGATATGATTTCCCTTGGAAACAAGTTGTTGCTCCTTCTCTACTCTATCATGGACCTTCAAAAGTGTCAGCTTCTTTATTGATGAGATAGCTTGCTCTAAGAAAGGTAAGTGATCCAAGTTTATAAGTGATAGGATCCTCCACATGTGGGATAAATTCCTGATTGATCTATTTGGCTTGATCTTGTAGTTCTTCTTCCAGAGGTATTGATGATTCACTGTCATTGTAAAAGTCTTCCTCATGATTTATTCTTGATATGCTTTCACATGATTTTTCTGATTCACAACTTTTGTAGAAACCTTCTTCATGACCCATTTCTGATATGTCTCTGCATTTTTCTACATCTTGATCATGTGTACAAATGTTAAGAGTAGGAGACTCTTGTTCGTTGGTAATGATTTGAAGAGTATGAGACTCTTGTTTTTGAAGATCATCCACATGTCCATCCAAAGAAAGCATCTCATGGGTAGATGGAGGAGTATGTCCTATGTGGATGTGGTCATCATTTGCAACATCTTGTATAGACAAAAGAGTGCCCATTAGATCATTGTAGTATCTCAGAGATACAAATTTTTGATTTTGATTAATTCTGGAATTGCTTTTGCCATGCTTTTGATCAAGTTCTTGACATGGGTCAATTTCAAAGGATGAACTTCTTTCTTGGATATCTTCATTAGGAAGTGGCTCAATATTCTCTTGAACTTTGAGAGGATTTGGATCAAATGTTGAGATAGGGATTCCTTCAATATCTTTAACCAAATGTTGAGATAGGGATTCCTTCAATATCTTTAACCATGAGGTCAAAGAATGTCAATATGCTGTTGGAAGGGCCATTGCTAGACCTTGATGGAAGATTTTGATCATGCTTTGGAATAAGTTCTTGAAATATGTCCTCTGACTCGTTAGGTGATGTAGAGACATTGTTAACACAATCATTGGTGGATGGATTTTGGTTTATGTCAATGGGATCAAATAATGTTAACACATCTTGAAATAGATCGCTAAAAAGTGGCTCTTGATGAACGAAGATTTGATCAATGGATGGGGTAGACATATCTTCAATGTGCTCATTGATGGATTGAATTTGATCATTGTTTTCAACAATTTTGGTGGAGGGATTGTCAATGTTCTCAAACATAGGATCAAATGATGTTAATGTTTCTTGGATTTGATCATTGTTGGGTATCATCAGTGAATTTTGATCGTGATTGAAAAGTGCCTCTTGGTGTGTGATGATTTGATCATTGAATGAGATGGGAACATCTTCAATGTGTTCATTGATGGATAGATCTTGATCATTGTTTTCAATAATTGTGGTGGGAATCTGTTGCAAGCTTTGTTGAGCGGGTAAGGCCTGTGTTTGCTGCTGAGCCAACAACACTTGTTGTTCATCATGTTGTTTTTGTGCCAACAATGCTTTTTGTTGGGCTCTTTGTTGTGCTACTTCTTCTTGGATTGATTGCAATAGTGCGTAGAATTCTGCTTGCGATTGTGCTTGTTGCGCTACTTGAGCTGCTTGTGCTTGCTGAGCAACTAGCTGTGTAGCTTGTTGGGCTTGGAGTTCCTTTTTGCGAGAAGCTTCTTGTGCAACTTGCAACATGATGGAGAATGAATTGGTCGTGCTGTGTTTTGGCGGCGGCGGCGGTGGTGGTGGTGATGGAATGGTGTTGATTGTTGGGGTCGCTTGGATGGTTGCCATCTGTTGTTGCGATGTCGATGGAAAAATGGGATGATTTGGTATGATATTTTGATTTGGCATGATGGATTGAAATTGAACATTGTTGTGGTCTAGAATCATATTTCCTTGATTTAGGTAACTTTGATTTTGCATGGTGTTACCTTGACTTGAATCAACATATGGAGTTGCCAATATATTGCTAGGATTTTGAACAACATTAGGGGGATTTGCAAACATGTCGACCCCAAAGTTTACCAAGTGTGGATTTGAAATGGTCATGTTTGGTAAAGTTGCACTTGGTATGTATGGATTTGGTAGGATGACGTTGTTTGGAAAACTCATGCATTGAGTGTTTGGTTGATAGATTTTCAGATTTGGACTTGGATTTAAATCTATCATTGGGAAAGGTGTTCCAAACTTCAGATTGGGTATGCTCATATTTGTTGTACCATTGATGTTTGTATGAGATAATGCTCTCATGTATGCATTGTACAAGCTTTGGAAATCAAATGGTATTGCAAGGCTTGGATAGTTTGGTTGAATCGAATTGCTCATGATGGATGGATCAAATTTATATTCCATGCTCCTCTTGTGTTGAGATCGAGTTTGTACCATAAAATGAAGATCAATTTTCAAGAATGTAAGAGATGAACCTCTAATCCTTTAGATCGGTCCAAACCTTAGGTTCAAAGAAGCAAAGAACTAGGATAATTGAAGGATCAAAGTGATGATGAGGATGAGATAACGAAAGATGAGTGATTTGGATGAATGGAACTCTTAAAGAAACTTTGAAGGAAATGCTAAACTTTTAGGACTTTGATTTGATTGATTCGTGATTGGATTGATGGTTTGACTAGGTGTGTTAAGTCAAACAAAATGTGATGAATGTAATTGTAAAACTCTAGGAAGTTGTGTTTTATCCAAGAGTGAACTCCTACAAGATGGTAGTTTGACTAAGTGCGTCAAGTCAAATGAGGTGATGATTTGATAATTTGGCTAGGTGTGTTAAGCCAAACAAGTTGAACTCGTAAACCCTAGGAAGTTGTATTATCCAAGAGAGAACTCGTGTATAAGATGATGGTTTGACTAGATGTGTTAAGTCAAACAAAGAGGTTTTGATTTCGCCTAGAAGTTTAGCATAACAAATGACAAAGATTCCAAGAGCTGTTGGTGAGATGGAAATTTGATTGATTTAATGGTTGAGAGATGGATGAAAGTGATTGAATTTGATCCTAGACTTGACCTAGATGACACTTCTGCTTACAAGACCTCGGTGTTGAAGAACACACTATATTTTGAACTCGAAAAGTCTCTCAAGATGCTCCTCACTAGATTTCACACTAAGCTTTTTGAACTTCGGTTTTGGGATTTTGATCATGTTAGAAAACACATGTGTAATCAAATTTGTCTCTTATCTTGGTTAAATGAGGTTCTTTTTATCCAAGACACTTGCTTGCTTAGGTTTTCAAACTATATGTCTAATGTCCCATTCTCTTTCTCATCCCACAAGGTCCTTTATGCAGAAATCGAGGAAAATAGGGAAAAAGTTCCTTATGTTTATCCTTATTGGAAACAAATGATGGTAGAATTTGCACACTTAGAAACCTCTAGGAATGTGATCCCTAGGGAAAGCAAGAGTGGGCAAGTTCGTCAAAGGATATTTGTTTCTTCCAAGGTGTTTAAAATTTGAGGCTCTTATGAATGTTCATTTTTCAATGTTTTGAATCCAAGCAAAGTGTTTTTCCAAGCACTTTCACACTCCTAGGTTGATGAGACAATACCTTGTTGGGTTCCCACTTGGATAAATCCAGCTGCGCATATCTTGTGCGAATGGCTAAATGCTTGACCACACTGGCTCCCCTCCACAGCACTCACTTATTCGGGTCAGCCAAGCATTAGTACCCATGAATCTCTCATGGCATACTTTCCATTTCCACAACAAGACCGCATGTTATGTGGGGCGGCTTCAGAGGACATGACCTCTTGCACCAACAAGATAGATAAGGTTTTGGCCAATTTCTAAATAAGGGTTCTAATTCGGGCATTCCGTTCGTGGGGGATTATCCAACGTCGACAAGAGTCCATTGCTATCCATCTCATCGGAATAATCCTCGTGATATTGGCCTTTGTTCCAATATCCACACTTATATCCCGGGTGGAAGTCGCTTGGCTTTAGCGTGTTCTCGGTTGGGTCGTTCCCTTGGGTGATTACTTTTTCCCACAAAGCAGGCCCTCTAAGTTAACAAAAGCAAGCTAACATATTCCGTCATTTACACAACCCTTGTTGAAAAAAAACAAAGGGGAGAACCTTCGCAATATATCGTGCTCACACTCGCATGTTTTGTTCAATTTTAAAATGCCCAAATTGAAGTGTGGAGGCAATCTTTTATGCAACTTAGGGTCATCAAAAAGACTTTTGATTCTCAAGATCGCCGTGAAGCGCGAGAGAAGCGCATACACCCTTTTAAATGACACTACTTTGCAAAAAAGTTTACAAAACACAAAGTACACATGTTCAATTTTAAATTCCTCAAAGCAATGATGAGTTCGTTTTAAAAGCACCAATTGAAATGTGAAGTTGTCTTGTTCAATTTTAAGTCCAAATTGAAATCTAGTAAATGTCTAAGGTTCTTTTTAACCAACTTTGAAAAGATCAAGTCAAGTGGTTAATTTTAAACCCAAAAGGAAATGTGAGTTGGTTTAAAACAAAAAACGAGAATAGAAAATGGAAGCTCAAGATAATCATAATAAGCATTAAGAAATGCTTTTGTTAAGTTAGAACTCAAGTCTTCTTGAAAAATGGTTTATGATTCTTGAACGTTGCAAGGTCCATTTTCAACTCAAGATTCTCCAAAGATTATTTCCTTTGTTCCAATGTTTACAAATTCCTTGTGCAAATGGGGTTGCTCCTCCTACAAACAATACAAAGTTATCATAAATAAAAAGTATGGCTTTCAATAAATCAATGATAACAACATAATGAATATAGTTTCAACCAAGAAAGTTCCTAAATTGTTAAAACAAGAAAATGATCATGTGAGAGATAAAGATGTCGCTATCCTTTGGATTGGATAGGTAATATTTAATTTCAGCCCACAATAAAGCTTGTTTGGATCTCACACATCACTTTGCCCAAAAAATCATTAATGAAAGTCTTCCCTAATCGTCTATGATTAAATCAAGTTAATAAAAAGTGATAGCTTTTATTTCTATATGGCAAGTCTACACCATCATTAATTGCTTCCCCTCACTTTCCTTGCTTGTCGTCTACTTTCCTGCACAAGCTAAAAGGAAATCAGAATCTAATAATTACTCCTACTTTCATAAAAATGATGTCTTATCAATTTAAAGTCTTTTATGACTGTTTTCATCCCACCTGGATATTTTAAATGTATGAATCTGTTGTTGTTTCCATACGTAACTCCCACATAAATTACTTACCCATCAAGATGTACCAAAGCATGACTTTTACAAAATTTACAGCTAATGTGATTGGATGTAAAACCAAACTCCACAGCTGTTGACCATGGCCTTTCAAATCATGCAACAGTAAATAGCTTGGATCGATATTTATTTGGACCAAGCGATCCTTCCCTCCATGTTATCTATCTCTGCGAATGAAGCTTGGTTGCTTGGTTACAGAACAAGAGCGTCTGACAATGATAAGAAAGCGCACAGAGTGAAAAGACTGGTGACACCACAGGTCTTTTGTGGGCTTACACAAGCGAACTTCATGTGTGAGATATGTGTGCAGGTCAATTAAGACGAGAAGATATTATAATGATATTAAAGACCATGTCAAAAATAACAGCTGCAAATTTGTTGGCGATACTAGCAATCACAGTCACACAGCCATAACCGAACCTAGTCAATGACAACAGAACATACAATACTTAACACAGCTAATAGTTCTTGCCTGAAGAAAAGGGACATCTGCCCTAGATTGCTTAGAAGCAAGCTAGAAAAAGGTTTGATATGTCACAAGAGCTGATATTTTTTGAGGAAGTTTACAATTGCAGTCGTAATCTTATCCTGCTAGCATAGATGCTGACAAAGACGGAGTTTGGAATGTAGCATGCAAGACATACTTAATATAGGTGTTGCGAAAGTGAGAGCGTTGATCGGAAGAATTAAGTGACAGGGCACGGGCTATAAATGCATAGTTAATGCTTTGAAAAGAAGGCAGACACTTATGGGCAGTTTGTTATGCTGAATCGTTCTTTACATCCAAATTTTTGGGGAAACGGACGAAGCATACAAAAGAGGTCATCACATTCTCATGCCCATGAAGTCCCACACAAGCAACATATTCTCAGCACTCATTCTGGCAGCATGCAGATTTTAGAAATCTTTTTCCACAAAATATTGCCAGATGGTTATCAGACGTAATGAATGAAGTTAACTACGATGTGCAGTAAATTGCGAATGCAACTGTAGAACCAGTTGGAATAATACATGAATGTATGCATAATAACAAGGATATCTACTGGTCGGATAAATCCAAACATGTGTCAGCTACGAATACGCCTAAAAGGAGATTGCCAAACCTGTAGCTTAATGAGAAGTTAAATTTGTTCCTAATGTAATGCACCTTCATTCATTTTAGTCACCAAAAAAAAACATAACAGTTATTGAAGCATATTTAAAGTTCAGCGTACACATCATAGCACAAAAGGAAGAACATTACAATCTGCTAATTCATTGTTTTTGTGTATGCATGTATAATGACAGTGTGTGAGTATCAACAAAACTCAACAAAATGGATTTGAGTGCAACGATTGGCATTCTTACTTCCCTTGTCATTCTCACCAAAGCATAGGCATGGACAGTAGGATAACTACAAACAGTGCACTTCACTTTCCATCTTATCTGGTAATGAGTATCTGTAAGAAAAAAAACACGTTAACTTTTCAACAATGGCCATCTAAACACCCTGCACACAATCTTAATGATGAAACAATGGCCGCCATTGTCAATGATCAGTTAGATGATTTCCTGTATATACTAACCTTAATTTCCATGTAATTTTTTTTATTTTAACAGAAACTATGACAAACCCTGCAATTGAAGCACTCACAGTAAATTAATTGTGGAAGAAAATAATAATAATAATAAAAAATGCAAATGGCCTCTAAGGCCATTTTGACCTCTCCTTTCATTTCTTAATAACAATATTAGTTTTATAACAAAAAAGAGAATAATGTATAAGATTCATGAAATATAAACCACAATCCTAGATTAGTGAACCTTTTTCTTTAAAAAAAAATTCAGACAACTTGCATCCCTATGGAATTGAGAAATTGTCTAAGATTTAAAACAGATCTATTGTAAAAGGTAACACTCAAGCCCTCCTTCTAGCGCCATTTTGTGGTGGCTAAATTCTGCAACATGTTAGTATATCATGTAAATCAAACTAACATGGCAAAATCCAACAAACCCTATGAAATATTGCTCCATACTAGATATGCTAAATTAAGACATTTAAACAACTAGAAATACCAAATGAAATGATTTTAAAGCACAAATAACATGAAGCAAATCTATCCCATATTGGATTGGTGCAACTTAGTGTTGTAGGAAGTTGCTCTTTCCCAATCCTTGATAAGCTTAGTGAGATAGACAATGAGATGCTTGAACTCAAGTTGCCTATAGTGTAGATGCTTGGATATGTGGTTGTTCTGTTGTTTGAAGGAGAGAAGCCTTCAACTTATAGTTGAGCTTGAAGAGAGGAGAGGCCAAATTGATGAATGTGGGATCATTCATGGGCCAATGACAAGATGCCACTTGTCAAGGTGTGAGAGGGTGAGGAATGTGCAAGTTTTGGCAAATGTGCCAATTTCAAATTTGAATTTGAATGACTTGACATGTTTTGGGGGGATGAAAGGTGCAATAAATGCTATGTTGACTTGTGCAAATAGCATTTAAAACCTGGTTGGAAGGGACAAGTCCCTTTTGGGGGAAAGATTCAAATTGGAAGAATATTCCATTTTGAATGTAATTAGAGGAAATAATAAATCAAATAAATGGTTTATTGGTGCAAGTGGGTGGGTTAGTTAGGAGTTTGGATTTGACTCTGGTTGAGTCAAAAGCTAGAGAATGATAATCATGCTTAGAAGTCAATCAATTTAGATTAATTAACTTAGGGGATTTTAGGGATTTGATATTTGATTTTAAATTAGTTTAATTTATTAAATCAAATAAGAAGAACCTTAGGAACTTAATTAAATAATTTGATTTATTTAATTAAGCTTGATGAACCTTAGGATTAAATCAATAAATTGCTTTAATTGATTAGTAGAAGAAACGAATGCATGATGTTAGTTACAGTGGAATGCATAATGTTATTTTTGGATGTCTACAGTAATACCACTGGGTATGTGCAGGATCATCATGGAAAAAACATGCCCTTAAGTGGCAAAAAATTCAGAAAAATCAGAGTTAGGCAATTTGACATAAAAATTGGAATAAGTTATCTATATTATTTCAAAAATATGTAAGAATAGATTTTGTATCAAATTAAATGTAGTTTCTAAACTACTAGGTTTATTTACAAAAAAATAAAATCTATTTGGTGAAAATTTGAAATTTCAATACAGTAGTACTTAAATTTCAAGGAAAAAATAAGAAGTAGGTGTTTGTCTGACCACCCTAACCACATTAAAATGATAATATTTTAGATATAAGTAGAGGACTCATGTCTCGATGTGATGCATAGTTTTTTGTAATTTGTTTCCAAGTAAATAATTAATTATAATTTTTTTATTACAAATTTTAAAAAATACAAAGACTCGTATGTCTGACCACCTTAACTTGGTCAAAATTTCATGAAATTCAATTTTTTTCTTTTTTGATCTTATAGTATGTGAAGCATAAAATGTGATTCATGTTTTGTATTCAAAAAATGTGATACCGTTTGAAATTTATAAATGTTTTTCAATCAGCCTATCAATCAGGACTTTAGTCGTAATTCAATAGAAAATGAATAATAATTCTTTATTAAATTCAAAGTAAAGCATAGTTTATATTGGTGGAAAGTTGAGAATCTCTTCTGAAAACCCTTTTCGTTTCATCAATTTTGGGTAAAAAAAATGTCGTCAGCCACATACCCATCATATTGCCACTTTTTGGCCCATCATGATCCTCCACATACCCCACTAGTTGATCCATTGGAATCATGGAAAAAGTTCAACCAAGTTCTAAAATATTTCAAAAATCTCTCTACCCCAACCGTATTCAGTACAGATTCTTGAAGTAGCACTATATCTGCTAATATTTTTCTAGGTGACGCTTAATTAAAATCCCTTCTTAGGGATATTTAAGCCCCTGACATTCCATGAATATGTTGGAAAACATAGTGTGATATGCAAAATGACCTAGAAAGATGAACAAAATACAACAGGAGGCTATGAAATTGAAAGTGTGCACTTGGAAGACTGAAGAAGGTAAAATGGAGATCTAGATCACTAAAAATTCTATTGTTTATGTTGATTTGGACTCATTCGCCAAGTTGGGTGAATCAGTCCAGTTTCCAAGAAAATGTGTAGGAATAGGTTTCAGCCAAAAGGGTGTCCAAATCTACAAAAACCTTTGTCAGACCTATATAGTGGGATACATTCACCAATAGTAGTGAATCAATCCACTTCTACTTTTCTGGAAGTTTTGAACTAGATTATGTGTCTCTCAGTCTTCTCTACTCGTTTTTATTAGTTTCTGGATTTGAATATACAAAATACCACCTGTAGGTCATCTCCAAGCTTCTCCAAGGTTGAATGACAACTTTGACAACTTTAGAGACTTGAAAATTTTCTCCACCTTTGCTCCTTGACAAATCTGTAACCTAAACCTGTAAATCACACACAAGAAGAGGGGAAAATGTTGTGGAGTTTAGAGAATAGGGGTTTTCCTTGGTCAAACCCCTTGTTGGTAATTAAACCTTGAAATGAAAAAAATTGTAAAGTGAGAATGATGAATGAACAAAATATAATGTTGCAACTCACCAAACCCTAGCAATAAGGTGTTGCAATTATGCTTGAAATGGTTGCAATAGATGTGGTTATTGACTCTTGCTTAAAGGAGATAGATCTTGAATGTAATGTTTGCTTGAATCATGAAATCTACATCACAATTGTTAGCACAACAACAAACATGAAGGATGCAATATTTGACATGATGATTGATACTCTTGAATTCTCTTGAATGCTTGATAATCTACCCTTTAATGCCTTGAATGCTCATGCTCAAATGATCTTGTGAACTAAATTTTCTATAAGGATGTTCTCACAAAATTCTTAGGTGAAAATGAGTGAAATAACGTTGTATTTATACTCAATTATGCAAGAATTCTTGAAATTACAACACTGCAAGCCGATATCAAATCTAGGAGAATAAAATACCACTGGAAATTTGATTTCAATTTGAATTTTGGTCACACGAGACGTTTTTTCCCAAGGTTGCAAATGAGTCCCATCACACATAATGTATGGGACCAAAAATCAAAAGTGTCTAGAAATGTGTGAAACCTACATCGGGGCCAAAAAGACCTAGGTGGGACTCATTTTCCCAAGGTGGAAAATGAGTCCCATACACTAAATCTGGGGCCACACAAGCTAGGAACACCTAAATTATGATTAGTTAATGATTGATGTCAAGGATTATCCTCAAAAAGATGCAATAAATGAGGCTTGTGGATGCGAAATAGGGCCAACTAATGCATAAGAAATTCCAATTATTAATGAAAAGACTAGAGGAATGTGAAAGTGTGTTACAACACTTCACAACACTCCAAATAAGTCAAGATTAAAGTTAATTATGATTCAAATTATAATTATTATGCTTAGTTAATCGATAAAACCCTAGAAAAGTGTGAAAGTGTGCTACAACACTTTACAACACCTTTTCAAGCTACCATTAAAATACATTAGTTTACAAGGGCCCAAGACCTAATGTGAATGTGTTATCCACATTACAACACTAAATCAAGGCAACATTAAGCCAAAATCCGCAAGGAGGACCCAGAAAAGTGTGAAAATGTCAAAGGAACCTTTTTTTTGACACTACAAATCTTTTCCAAACAACCTTCTAACCAATATTCCAAGTGTAGATTGTATAAGAATATCCAAACAAGATGATCATATGGAACATTTTTAGCGGATTGAAATTTTGATGCCATTTATATATATATAATGGATGTCCCAACATATTCCCCAGACCCCCTTGTAAAACCTTTTCTCTTTCTTCTTTTGAGACAAATACCACAATTAAGAAACCTTTATGTAGGAATTTTGATAATTTCTCGAGTCTTCCATGCCTCAGCAACCCAAGCCCTTAACTTTCTTCTGTCACATTTAGGGCCAATAAATCTACTTATTACTACAATATCTTCAAGCAATCCTAAATCTTCTATTTCTTCACTTGTAAGATCGATTGTTTGGTGTAATCTATGTTCTTCTAATTCACATCTTTGTATTGTTTATGGAGGTTTTCATAGTTCTTTTACTACATTTTATCATTTTTGCGTTCCTGAGTTCTTTCACACATGATTGAGAATTTTTACATTAATAATATCATTATTCATATATGAATAGAGTATTTTATTCACCCCTAACTGTAGATTAGATTTTATGTTCTAATTTGATTAATTTCAATAATTGGATATAGTAAAATCTTATAACTATTTGAGTTAAATTATTCACAAATTTGTATTCTCTTTTAGATTTTGTGTTGTTTGGGGCTAGTTAGAGCATTGGAATATCTCCAATGGTCAAGCTTGCATCTATCAATCATTGTTTCCCCTTGTACTCAAAATTTGTCATGTCCATATTTTAAAGTGGATATAACACAAATGTCATAACTATTTTTTTTGAAAACAACATAGGTCCACAACCTAACAACATACACATCATGTCACCCTTGAGGAAATAGAGTTATCAATAATGTTACTACCAAGGTCACAAGGTCTAGTCTCTCCCTGTCCCCCTGATATCGAATGTGTGTCATGCCAGTGTCGTTGGTCATGGGGCTACCCGATTTTTGTAGTCTAAAAGAAAATATAGATAATTAATAAATATATAATATTTAAAAAAATATTTTCATTTATTTTAGATTTATTTTAATAACTTTCAAATTATTAAAGAATTTAATTATTTTATATACTAATAAATATTTTACTTTGAATACACTCAATTTCAACTTGTTAGTCTACCTAGTATGAATCAAACTTAAGATAAAGATCAAATCTAACAATATAACATTATAATATATAATATAATACATTCTTATATTTATATAATACATATAACAAATCTCCATGTTAGAGTTGAGAAATATAAAACTCAACTAAAAGAAATTTTCATTTATTTTATATTTATTTTATTAACTTTCAAATTATTTAATTATTTTACTTTGAACACACTCAATTTCAACTTATTAGTCTACCTAATATAAATCAAACATCAAATCTAACAATATAATACTATAATATATAATATAATACATTATTATATTTATATAATATAATATATATAACAGATATAAGAAATGAATACGGAACTCAACTAAACGAAAACGATAAAATTAAATGGGGCCTACCTGAAACAGGGCACACTAGTCAAGGCTTAGTGTGCAGCCCTCCGAATGTGAGGGGAGAGAGGATTATAATTTGTTTCGTGCATAAGCGTGTCACTCATAAAATGTTTTCTTCAAATTTCACGTGGTCATGACCTAAAACGGTCAAATACACGTTTGACGAGATATTTCCCAATGGTCAGCATAAATAGCATTATAAGAGTGAGTGTATACAGTCGTAAGCTTCTATCAGTCTCAAAGTCAAAGTTAAAGTCAGGAGGAAGTTTCACGTGGTGTATTGATATTTTTTAATGGACAATTTTTGTTCAGCTTAATATCATGAAGGTTAGTCTAGTCTCCCTGGTGATGTATTGATATTTTCTAATGGACAGTTTATGTCAGTCTCAAACATAAAGTCATGAAGACTAGTCTTCCTTCATGGTGTACTGATATTTTCCAATGAACAGCTTCTGTCTGTCTCAAAGACAGTCAAAAGGACTAGTCTCCCCTCATTTCATATAATGTATTGATATTTTTCAATGAACAGCTTTTCTTTGTCTCAAAGACAGTCAAAAAGACTAGTCTCCCCTCATTTCACTTAATGTGCTGATATTTTCCAATGAATGGTTTCTGTCTGTTTCAAATACAGTCAAAAAGACTAGTATCCCCTCATTTCACTTAGTGTACCGATATTTTCCAATGAACAGCTTCTGTCTGTTTCAAAGACAGTCAAAAAGACTAGTCTCCCCTCATTTCACATAATGTACTGATATTTTCCAATGCACAGCTTTTGTCTGTCTCAAAGACAGTCAAAAAGACTAGTCTCCCCTCATTTCAGGTAGTGTACTGATATTTTCCAATGAACAGTTTCTGTCTGTTTCAAAGACAGTCAAAAAGACTAGTCTCCCCTCATTTCACATAGTGTACTGATATTTTCCAATGAACAGCTTCTGTCTGTCTCAAAGATAGTCAAAAAGACTAATCTCCCCTCATTTCACCTAGTGCACTGATATTTTCCAATGAACAACTTCTGTCCGTCTCAAAAACAAAGTCAAAAAGATTAATCTCCCCTTGTTTCACGTAGTGTGCTGATATTTTCCACTGAACAGTTTTTGTCCGTTTCAAAGACAAAGTCACAAAGACTAATCTCCCCTCGTTTTACATGATGTAGTGATATTTCCCAGTGGACAGCATAAATAGCATTGTAGGATTGAGTGTATACAGTCTTAAGCATTAACCTCAATAATTTTAGGCAATGACGAGTTTGAAGGGAGAGGAGAGTAGTTGTAGATCTCTGAATCTGTGGGATGATGATTTTGTGCAATCTCTGGAAACACCATACGGGGTACATTTTCTATATTCCCATCAAAATTTTCTTCTGCTCTGCTGTTTTTCTTCCTTACTGATTGTGCATATGTTTCAGGGATCTGAATACCGCGAACGTGCCGAAACACTGGTGAAAGAAGTCAAAATCTTGATGAAAGAAATGCAAACTGGAGATGGCGATCTAATCGAGCGGCTTGAGATGGTCGACGCATTGCAATGCCTCGGAATAGATCGATATTTTGAGGGTGAAATAAAAACAGCTCTTGATTACGTTTACAGATGTTGGGATGGAAGTGTGGGCATAGGATTAGATCCGGAAATGCTATCAAGCATTTGAATACTACAGCTTTAGGACTCAGACTTCTCAGACTTCATCGTTATGCTGTATCTGCAGGTACCAAATTGCTCAATATACCTTTTTTCATCCTTATGCAACTTGTAACTATCATTACCATTATTTCCCATCTTTATACCGACCAAATAAGCATCTTTCATTTTCTTTGTTTCAATAATTAATGATTTATTTATGTGTTGTACTGTGAGAAGATGTTTTGGAGAACTTCAAGGACAAAAATGGGAAATTCCTTTCCTCTCAGGGATATAATGAACATTGGATGAGAAGTATGCTCAACCTCTTTAGAGCTTCATGTCTGATATTTTCAGGAGAAAAAGTTATGGAAGAGGTTAAAATATTTAGTTCGACATATCTTAAGCAAATTTGACAAAAACTTGAAGATACAGATAACAAAAGTTTTCTGAAAGAGGTAGTAAATTTTAAAAGTTTTTTTTTTTTTTCCTTTAAAACGAGTAGCTATATTCAAGAAAGCTGTTAGAACTGAGGTTAGTGAACAAATATTTTCTTATTGATTATAATTGTATTGTTTCAATTTTATAGGTGGAGTATGCACTCTTGTATGAATGGACTCGTACCTTTTCTAGATGGGAGGCACAAAATTTTATCAAAATATATGAACTGGACAGTTTGAGGTAAAATTTATACAATACTGTTATAAAAATATTTTTTTCAACTTCTGAATTATTAATATATTTTAAATCTCTTTAAGTTAATCATGAGATTTTAATTTTTCCTTCAGGTTAAAAGATAACAAGATTTTGGAATTGGAAAAATTAGATTTCAATATTTTACAGTTTGCATACAAGATGGAGATGAAGAAACTCTCTAGGTAATTATCATGATCAAATAAATTGAATTCAACAAAGATTTATCATGCATTGAATTTTATCAAATTATGGCATTTGTTTTCTCAATGAGAGCATGGATATACTAAAATGAAAAGAAAAATAATTCTCAGAAATCTATAAGTTGCATCTTCTTCTTAACTATATTTCTTATTATAATTAGAAGGCTGCATGAAAATTGGTCATAATTTATACATCATGTAGTCAATCTATACATGTTCAAAAAAACTTGAGAAAAAATTGTGAATGTCACAAGTTTTTCCATATTGATTTACTTTTTGAACTTTATTTGTAATATTTCAAATATATTTAGTTAAAGTAATCATGATTTATTTAACTTTCATAGCAGTTGGTGGGAAAATTTTGGGTTGACTAAATTGATTTCAATTAGACAACGTCTAGTGGAATATTATTTGTTAGGAGTCAGTGTTCCAGATGAAGTGGAGCTTTATAGTAGTAGAGTTGTTTTTACCAAATCAACAACACTTCTTTCTTTAATGGATGATCTTTTGGATGATTACTTAACATTTGAGCAAGTTGAACTTATTTTTAAAGCCATTATTAAATGTTGGGATATTTCTATCATACAAGATATTCCAACTAATTATAAGAGAATTGTAGAATTTCTTCTTGACACAGTGCATGAATTGGCAAGTGAGGCCTCTGAAAAGAAAGGACGTGATATAATGCCATTTATTACAAAAATAGTATGTATACTTTTCCAAAATGTTACTTTATTAAAAGTGTATATTTTTAAGATCAATATATATATATATATATATATAGAAATAAAACTAGGAAATATAATTAATAGTCCAAGTACATTATGATTTAATGGGTAGATTATGCTGAAGCTAATTTACAACAAGCACGCTAGAAAGTAGACCAACATATTCCAACTTACAATGAATACATAAAGATTGCACTGGCAACTATAGGAATTGGACTATTATTGTTGCATCCTATTCTCTTGGCAGTCCATGACTTAGCAAACAAAAATATTGAGAAGACATTTAATAATCAATGTAGATTATACAAGATAATGTGGTTGTGTACACGCTTAATTGATGATGCTTATGATTACTAGGTTTTTCTCTTTGTCTTTTAAATTAGTGATTTGATCCAAATGTAAATGATATTATACTTACAACATAAACATATTAACATTTTTGGTAATGAAGGATGATAAACTCCATGGACAAATAGCCTCAGTCATTTCTTCTTATATGATGGATCATCCTGAATGTTTAGAAGAAGAGGCAATAAACCACATCAAACATATTGTTGATCAATTGCTTATAGAGTCAACATGGGAATATTTGAATCAAGATAATAATTATCTTGATTGGGAAAAGATAAGCTTCAACCTCAACAAAGGACTACAATGTTTCTATGTATATGGAGATGGTTTTTCATATCATGATAAAGGAAACAAGCAACGAATACTCAAAATTATTGTTGATCCAATACTGTTATGTCCGTAATCTTATAGTGTGTACTAGGTAATTAGTAGCTGGCTTGTGGCTACCTTAATCATTAGAGTGGTGTATTATTATCAAATATTTGTAGAATATTTGATCTCATATTCTTTTATTGTGAAAGTTATTTCATAAAAATTACAAATATAGAAAGACACAACTTCTATCATCCAAAAATTAAAACTAGTCATGTAATAGTCATTTGATCTATATTCCTACTAAAATATATAATATTTTTGAGGATGTACCTTTTTTCTATTCTAGAAATATTTTCATTGTTAGTAGATATGACTATATATTGACGCTTTATTGTTACTATAATAATCTATATATTGATTTCTTAATTGAATATCAAATTATATAAATTGATTTTTTAAAATGAATATTACCATATTTCTTGATCAAATTACCCATTAAAAGAAGATATCAAATACTTTGTAAATAAAAATCAAGCAGCTTATTCATTGATTTTAAGCCCAATATACTCAATGCTAATCCAGTATTTTCGTTAGTTTTCCAATGAAAATCTGAAAATTGATCTGTTTAAATCTAATTCTCTAAGACTCTAATATACACGATTCCGTTTGAATCTCTTTGAACTCCTCGTAAACTTAGCTTAAATCCACAGCTATCGTATAGCATATCCTTCTCTTAGATGGATACCTCCAAAGACAATATAGATTGGCACGAACCTCCCATAAAGCAATACAAACTACAGTAAGATTTACTATTAAATTCATATTACTATTATGACATCTTATTCGCTGAAAATGTTTATCTTTCCAGAATGACGTTTATGCTTCACATGACAAAGTTGAATTTAGAAAGAACCAAAGATCACTTCCAATATCTTCTCTTTTCTCAAAGGGAGTATTGGTATAGGAAGAAATAGTATTTGTCATCCCTCGTTTTAATTTTGTCTACGTGGTTTCTATTCTTATTTTCTAATTAATGATTAGTGAAAAATAAATAAATTGTATATTTTAATTAATGATTAGTGAAAATAAATAAATTGAATAATGAGATTATGAGTTCAGTCATAAGATATATAATAAATTATAATAAAATAATACTTAATAATTGGGGTCCTGAGTTTTCTCATAAGAGTAATAGTCAATAAATTATTAAAAATTAATTTAATTCTACAATAAATCGATTGTGGATTTCAATAAAAAGAATTGTCATTTATAAAGAGTTGATGTTTGTTATTCATGGTAAGTGGGGGCTATTTTGAGTATAGAAATTATTTTAATTTATAAATTACTATTTTGAGAGGAAATGTGTTGTTAAAATCTGTGCCTTGTTGATGCTATAAATTGAGGATCCTATTAGATTTTGAGATACTAGTCACTTTTAATATAACTTCTACTATAGCTTGATCCATGTGTTTTAAAATTATTAGTTCATAGACAATACTAATTAGATTTGGAAGATCAAAGGAAAAAAGTTCTCTTATATATAATGAAAGTAATCTCATCCAGAAAGTATAATATATGTTAAAGGTTATGTTTTGTCATTCTAACAAGTATTTGTATGTTATTTATTTCAAAGAATGAAAAGATAAAATTATTCAAAAAAAAAATTATGGGACACCATTAAGATATTTCATGTAATTGGTTTAGATTGGGTTGATAGGTCTAGAAAATTTATTTCCAATACCTTAGCTATTGGGGAATGTACAAATTTATCTATATTTTGTTCCCTCCAAGCATGAACCTTGCCTTAAGGTCCTCTCAAGGCCTAGTGTACCTGATAACATTAACACTAAGAAAGCATCTAATGATAATCACTAAATTAATAGATTTTTGAATTGCATGGATGGATTTGATAGCCAGTTAATTGATTGGGAACCCATTTCTGAAATTGAGGATGAAAATGAGATATTTTTGGGGAATGAAGTGATGAAATTGAAGACTAATAAAATTCCCCAAGGGTTAGTGAAACTAGAAAGAATTTTTAGAAGTTCTAATCATTATAAAATTAAGATTTGTTTGATTGCCAAAATACACAATGAAGGTGTAAACCTTGGTACTAAAGCTGAACCCAAAATTGTCTACATTGATAAAAACACGAAGCCTACTTTAAAAACAATGTTGATCTTTCCCCATTGAAAATATTCAAGAAGATTTTTGCTTAGTTATATGATAAGATTGAAACATATAGAGAAGATACATTCAAACATATGACCGACCTTTAGCCTAGTGCAAAGAATTTCTACTAAAAGTAGACACGAACAAATATCTTCCTTCCCCCAATTTTTTTGAAGGAATTAGTAAAGCTCAAGGAGGCTATATTATCAAACCAATTCAACATTTAGAGTGGGTGTACAATCGTGTTCTAGTTTGGAAGAAGAATAGGGAGATCAAATTATGTGTAGGATTCGATAATCTAAATATAAAATCCCTCAAAGAAAATTGTCCTTTTTCTAGCATGGATCACTTATTAGAGAAGTTCATTAGATCTAAAATGTTGTCCATGAAGGATGGGTTCTCAAGGTATAATTGTCTAATGATCGACAAGTGGAACAACACAACATTTATAATTACTTTAGGGACTTATGTATATGTTAGAATGTTGTTTGGGATAAAAAATTGCAAGGTAAACCTTATAGATATCTATGTATATTGCATTTTTAAGGCTAATTGATGAGAACATGGCTATTTATCAAGCTAGACTTACAGCTTACTCCAAATATAGAAAACATCACTACATAAATTTGGAGTAGATTTTTTAAAAGGTTCCTTGAATATTAGATTTTTTTGATTTCAAAAATATATATTTGGATTTAAAAATGGGAATTTTTTGGGACACATTGTGGCCAAGGATTGGATAAGGATAGATCCAAAAATAGTTAAATCCATCAATCTCAGTCTTATTTTTACTACAATGAAGGGACTATAGTCCTTTGAATATATCAACTTCTTGAGGAGATTTGTAGCATTTTTTTAATATAATAAATAAATATCTTAGAATGTTGGTGTGAATAAATCTCTTGTACCTAGTCAATTCACTCACTAGGTAATTAGGGGACATATTCACATGTTAAGTTTACTTAGGCTCTAAGATTCCTTATACAAGGATGAGTTGTATTTTCTAGATCTTATCTTATCCTAGGTTGTTAAGACTTAGTTGTCTCATGTGATAGGATTAAGACACTTTTCATGATCTTGTCTAATCTTATCTCTCACCTTTGCTTTATAATCAAGGCATCATATTTACATTTTCATATTCAATTTTGCTCTTGATGATAACATGATATTTATATAATTTCTCTCTTGTAGAAGTTATTTTGTATTTCAAGTGATCCTAGAGTGTTTGAGGAGTTCACTATAAACTCCTACATGGTATCAAAGCTTCAATGTTGTAGACTTCTATAGTGTAGGAAAAATTATGCCTTTTTCACACTTAAATTGGGAAATATTAATAATAAAATGATTTATATGGTCTCTTAATTTAATGTTGTAATATGTGTTTTACATATTCAAATTAAGTTTAGGGCATTTTTAATTAAAATAGACTTAAGTGTGCCTTATTTTTGGTGTTGTAAGGTGTACCTTTATACTTTCACACTAATCTATGGCTTCATTAATTAATTGAGGTTAATTTTCCTTAATTGGCCTCGTTAATTCAAATCCAAACCTAATTAATTATAATTTCCAAGGGATAATACTCGAAATTCATAAATTCCATAACATAATGCTTAGCATTGAGAAATGTGTGTTCTAGGTAAGTGACCCAGGATCCATTTTCCATATGGAAAATGGGTTATCTCTTAGGCCTAGGACCTAAATTCAAATTATGTTTTTGACAATTTTTCAATGATTTCAAATATATATTCATATTTTAGCTTGTGATATGTATAAATAAGAGGTCATTTCACTATGTTTCACCTAGAAAAATCTAAGTCTTCAAGCGTCCTAGATTTTTCATGCAAGCATTCCTAGAGAAACGTTTATGATCAAAAGTGATTTCAAGAGCATTTCAAGGCATTGAAGAGTACATTTATAGAAGATTATTATAGTATTCAAGATTCCTTTCACCATGTCAAATTAATATTGCATCATGCATGTTGTTTAAGCTAATATGTTGATGTAGAGTTCAAGATATATTCAAGTATTCAAGGACATCATTTCAAGTCAAGTTTCATGATCAAGGTCCACATCCATTGAAGCCAATTCATGCAAGTTGTAGATCTACAATCCAAGGCTCTAACAAAGTTTTGGTGAGTTGTGACATTGTTTTTTCATTAATCATTCTTTCATGTTATTTCATTTCATTTCAAAGTTTAATTACCAAAAGAGAGTTTGACCAAGGAAAACCCCAATTCACCTAAAAAACAACTTTTTTCTCTCTTTGATGTGTGATAGTAGATTTTAGGTGAAATATCCTTTGAAGAAGAAAAATTGAAAAAATTTGAAAAGTTTTCAATGTTGTAATATAAGTTGTCATATCACAAAAATTCTTCTACAAAATTTATTTTCAATTGTCCAACTTTAAAAATTGGGAATCTAGGAGTGTAGACACAGTAGAAGAGAACTCATAATAAATTTTTCAAGATCCCTAGCCAAGACCCATTCACCATAGGCTGAATGAGTGCTTAGTGAGCTTCAAACAATGACTTTTGGTGAAATGTACACATCACTCTCCCCTTTCTAGATCTTCCTTTTGATTACTATTTCCATTAGTTTTGAGTACAAACCTTCATTATTATTTTATAGGTTATATTTTGGAGTTTTTTTGATGATTTTAATCTTTCTTCCCAATGTTCTATTTGACTTATACCCTCATCCTTGAATAGACAAAAAATTGTTGATTCATACCTTGACTTGACTCACCTTTTGGTTGTTAGTCATTTCATTGTTCAGATCTCATTTCCTTGAATGAATAAAGAGAAATAGGTCATTTGTTGTGATGAAACCCCTTTCATTTACCACACCAAGCACCCCATTTTTCATTTTTATTTATTTTAGTGAACCTAGTTTTGATCATTGCATTTTCCAACTTTGGAGTCCTCTTTTACCCTATATTTAGATTTGGCAATTCTTTGTATTGAATTGAGTCCCATTTAGGGTATCTAGTTTTCATTAACTTTGGATTGCATTTAGGGTTTTTAGGATTGAATATTTGCATTCTTTAAATCTGAAAAATAAAAAAAAATCAATCATCTTGCATATCATTTACATATAATTGCATCATATTAACTTGCATTTGAAAATTGAAGCAAAATTGCATATCAAATTTGGTTTTCTAGGTTGTCATTTTGTCACATTTTGCATTTGCGTTCAAAATTTATTTCACAATAAAATCAAACTATAACTTGTTGTTTCATATCAGAACCTAGAAATTAAAAAAACTAACTTAGAAATCTATAAAAAAAACTTTTCAAAACCCTAATCTAGAACCCATTCACTCTAGGGTGAATGAGTCCTTGATCAGGGTCATTTTCTGATTTTTTAGGCATTAAAACATTCATTTCTACATTTCGGTTTGTTGTTTTTAGATATTTTTTTCTAGTTGCAAAATTTTTTTTTCTTCAATTTGATCATATCTAGCTTGATTTGATAAATTTAGTGCATTTTGTGATTTCAAAAGTATACTTACAAGACTTCATTTTTAGATTTTTTTCGCATAGTGTAATAAAAAATTACCTTGTTTTAAACCTAAAAATATGAGAATGGATAATTTTATAACAATATGTGGAAGTCCTTGTTCTTCTTGGTTGATGTCTCAAGTTGTGTTTTTGGAAATCATATTAATGTAATTGACCCTAACCATGCCCAATCAACTCCTAATGATTGTCCTCGTGAAGTTGACATCATTAGAGAAGATGATGCTAGCATGCATGAGTTCATAAATATTTTCCTTAACAATATTGAGAATAACGCATCCTTTTATCCTTCCATGAAACAACCAAGACAACTTGACATGTTTGGTCTATTACATCCTAATTTAATTGAATCACAAAATAAGCCTTCACTTTCAACAATAAGCAAACATAGTCTCTCCAACCAAACAAATACACAACCATATTATGTTAACAAAGTGACCAACACACCCATCAACCTAGAAGAGAATAATGGAAAAGGCTTTAATATTTTTACCAACCAAGGATGTTACATAACTAATGAGCATGAAATTCATAAAATTTAAGAGAAACTTCATATTGAAGAAACCAAAGGATTAGGATATCAAGATCCTCCTCTTGACATAAGTGTCCTCCTTTCTAAGGAACACCCAATGCATGCCTTGAATAAGGATTATAAGGGAATCTTAGGCACTCCTCCTCAACAACTATCTCAACAAGTTGGTGAATCAAGCAAGAAATCCAAACCTTACAAACTCAAAAAAAATGTCATTCCGACACGCTAAAAAAAAAACTGAATGAAAAATGGAACACCTCATTAAATAAAATTGGATTAAATTTCCACCTCCTGGGTATGTGCAGGATCATCATGGAAAGAACAGGCCCTTAAGTGGCAATAAAAAGACAGAAAATTAGAGTCAGACAACTTGACGTAAATATTTAAATAAGTTATCTATATTATTTAAAAAATGTAAAAATTGAATCTGTAGAAAATTGAATGTAGTTTCTAAACTACTAGACCTTTCTTTTTTTTAAATTAATCTATTTGGTGAAAATTTAAAATTTCAATGCAGTAGTATTTAAATTTTAGGGTAAAAATAAGAAGTAGGTGTCTGTCTGACCACCCTAACCACAATAAAATGATAATAATTTTTTATAATATTTTAGATATAAGTAGAGGACTCATGTCCTGATGTGATGCATATTTTTTTATAATTTGTTTCCAAGCAAATAATTAATTATGAATTTTTTATTACAAATTTTAAAAAATATAAAAGGTCGTCTGTCTAACCACCTTAACTTGGTCAAAAATTTATGAAATTCAATTTTTATTTTTTTAATCCTATAGTATTTGAAGCATAGAATGTGACACATGTTTCGGATTCAAAAAATGTGATACCATTTGAAATTTATAGATGTTTTTCAATCATCCTATCAATCATGACTTTATTCGTAATTCTAATAGAAAGCGAATAATAATTATTTATTAAATTCAAAGTAAAGCATAATTTATATTGGTGGAAAGCTGATAATATCCTCTAAAAATCTTTTTCATTTCATCAATTTTGAGTAAAAAAAAAGTCGTCAGCCACATGGGCCATCATATGGCTTACATATCGCCACTTTTTGGCCCATCATGATCCTGCACATACCCTCCTACCAGAAGTAATAACCTAAGAAAAATATGAATTATTGTGCATATCATAGAACTCTTGGGCATATTATTGATGAGTGTCATTTATTAAAATTTATATTGAGTGATATCTATCCTAATGATAATGATTCATATGACCAACTAATTGGTTAGCAATTACATACATTTTTCTCCTTTCCATGTAATAGTTGTAGGATCTTATAACCCTCACTAATACATTTTACATTCATTTAAATCATTCTATTTACTACAAGGTGCTCATTTGCATCACTTATCTCGACTCATCCTTGTCCTACACATAGTGGGGGCAAGGGGTTAGATAGCCTTGTACTAGTTCGACACTTGATGTTGTCCCTTTAGATAGTTGTTTGCCTTATGTATATAGTGACCGAGATTGGGATGCATATGACTTGTTATAGGTTGAATCACATGTGCCTGACTAGTATTTTTCTTTATTTTCCTTTTCATGTTTCTTTGTGTGATTGCATGTGCATAATGTGATCCCCCATAATGTTTGTTTGATGTCTCTCTCTCCTTTTATGCATTCCTCTATTTTTACCTACATTCTTCTCTATGTTATAAACATTTATCCTTTTCACTTGTCTTGTGTTTTTCCTTTTGGGGATGATGCAAGGTGTCAAGATATTTAGGTCTCTTTCATGTTGACCCAAAACATTTTTCTTTTCTTTCTATCTTTGGTCATTCTTCCAGTTCTATGAGTATTTGGGGAATCATGACGTTTTCGAGCTCTAGAACAACATTGTAGCAAAGATATACTAACCTTGAATCCATATAACCCTTCTGTGTGTTTGGGGGCAACCCCTCCTTCCTTTTTTATGGCGTAGCTTCATTTCATAAACATATGACCTGGCATAGGGCATTTTGAGTAATCTCTCATCTCTTAGGATTGAACATTGGCTACTTTAAAGCAATTCATCACAACAATGGTCTTAGCAACCACTTTAAAGTGGGGGCATGAATTCATAATACCTTTTGAAATTTTTCATGTTTTATGATGTGATTTTCTTTATTCTTGTGATGCATCCTTTTATTGGTGGTGTCATTAGGCTCGATGTCCTCCAAGAGTGTGATATTTCTTAATGTATGAATTTCCTCTTAGTGGTGATGTGACACACTGCATTCCCTATGTTGCGAATATTTTACTCTTGACTTGTCTTCTCTTGGAGACATTAGGCATAATGTTCCTAAGAAGAAGACCTTACAAAAACTAAGTAGAATCCCTTGGGAAAAATACCTTTACCAACATTATTGTTCATAAGTGTTTAGCATAACACAACTTTCTAACCATGTGAAACTCAAACCCTAAATTCAAGGCTAGCTATCATAACACACCTTTCTTGCATGTGGAGCATTTCCTTTTCCATAGATGTTTAGTGTAACATAGCTTGTTAAAACCTATGGAGCCTGAAACCCTATAATACCACCCTGCATAGCACACCTTTTTTACCAATGGAGCCTTCCACTTTATTCATGAGTGCATAGCACAACTTTTTTAGGCCTCATGAATCTTAGTATTGTGGTACCTTATTGAAGTTGTCAGGAGCATAGCTTTGATATGATATGGGAGCCTAATATGGTTCTCTCATTTCCCACTCCATTAGGAGACTCGCCTAGTGGACATCCTCAAGTTTCACTACCTTGAAGTGAGCACAAAATAGAAGGATTGGATGTGTTTCACTCTAATCAAACATTCTAGGCTTGATCTTCCTAGTCTTTGATGTTGTATGATTGTTTATGTCTTGAATGTCTACTTTAGTGTGATTTTAATGGATTCATACTAACACTAAAGTGGGGGCTAAATGTAGCATAAGAAAAAGTATCCCCTTTTCACACTTAATTTGGGAAATATTAATAATAAAATGAGCTAAATGGTGCCTTAATTTTGTCTTGTAATATTTGTTTTACATATTCACATAAGTTTTAGGGCCTTTTAAATTAAAATTAACATAATTGTGCCTTATTTTTGGTGTTGTAATGTGTACTTTTACACTTTCACACTAATCTACTGCTTTGTTAATTAATTGAGGTTAATTTTCCTTAACTGGCCCCTTTAATTCAAATCCAAGCCTAATTAATTACAGCGTTGGAAGGATAAAACCCAACATTCATAAATTCCATTACACAATGTTTAACATTGAGAAATGTGTGTCCTAGGAAAGTTACCTAGGACACATTCGTCATAGGGTGAATGGGTCCTCACTTAGGCCTAGGACCTAAATTCAAATTATGTTTTTGGTATTTTTTCAATGATTTCAAATGTATATTCAGATGTCAACTTGTGATATGTATAAATACGAGTCAATTTCACTATGTTTCACCTAGTAAAATCTAAGTCTTCAAGCATCCTAGAGTTTTCATGCAAGCATTCCTAGAGAAAATTTTATGATCAACAGTGATTTCAAGAGAATTTCAAGGCATTCAAGAGCAGATTTGTAGAAGATTATTGCAGCAATCAAGATTTATTTCATCATGTCAAATTCATATTACATCATGCATATTGTTTGAGATAATATGGTGATGTAGAGTTCAAGATCTATTCAAGTATTCATGGACATCATTTCAAGTCAATTTTCATGATCAAGATTCACATCCATTGAAGCTAATCCATGCAAGTTGTAGATCTACAATCCAAGGTTCTAAAAAATGTTTGGTGAGTTGTGACATTGTTTGTTCATTCAGCATTCCTTCATGCTATTTCATTTTATTTCAAGGCCTAATTACCAAAATAGGGTTTGACCAAATAAAATCCCCATTCACCTACTTTTTTATCTCTTTGACGTGTGATTATAGATTTTAGGTGAAATATCCTTTAAAGAAGAAAAATTGAAGAAAGTTGCAAAGTTTTCAAAGTTGTAAGAAAATTCGTCATATCATAGAGACTCTACATAATTTATTTTCAACTATCTGATAGTGAGAATCAAGAATTTGAGAGTGCATACATAATAGAAGAGAACCCGAAAAGTATATTTCAAGATCCTTAACCAAAACCCAGTCACCATAGGGAGAATGAGTCCTTAGTGAGCTTCAAAAGGTGAATTTTGGTGAAATATACATATCATTCTCCCCTTTCTAGATCTACCATTTTATTACTATTTCCATCAATTTTGAGTATAGTCCATCATTTATATTCTATATCTTGCATTTTGGAGTTTGTTTGATGGTTTTAATCTTTCTCCCCAAAGTGCTATTTATCTTAGACCCCTATCCTTGCATAGAAAGGAATTTTTTTGATTTATACCTTAATTTAACTCACCTTTTGGTTGTTATTCATTTCACTATTCGGATCTCATTTCCTTGAGTGAATAAAGAGAAATAGGTCCTTTGTTGTGGTGAACCGCCTTTCATTTACCATACCAAGCACCCCATTTTTCTTTATTTCAACTTCATCCTAGATTTGAGAGATTAAGCTTGGTGTGAATTTTTTTCTTGGTGTGAGATGGGGTCTTGGGAACCTCACCATTAAATCTAGGGAATTTGAGAAAGTTCCAATTGACTTTTGTTTTCTCAAAATCAGACATATTTTGTTTAATCTGCAAGGGTTTGAAGATCAAATTTGACAAATAGATTTCTATTGGAGCTATTTTCATTTCTACTTCAGAAATTCAACTTCTACTCATTGATCTAAGTTCATTTTTATTCATGGAGGCATATGTGAACATTCATCAGTGCATGCATTATTTCCTTTTTTCATACATTAGGTTTTCATTTTCTCTGCATCTCATTTCAGTTCTAGATAATTTTTCAATCAACTATTTCTTTATAGATTCTAGAGTTGTGCTAGTTTTTTATTTTTTCAATGTTCCTTAGCATTCAGTCTATTATTTATTATCATGATTCCAACCTGATTCCTCGAGTGACTCTTATATGGTTTCTAAAAAATAGAAGTATATTTCCTTGCTTGAGTGCTTTGAAGATTCTAGTGTTACTCCACATGTGTGCTTTGAGTGCTTCTTTACAGTAGGTTATCTCATTATGGGGGGGTTGTATGATCTCTCTTATCATCCTTTTTGTGGATGGGATTGATTCGATTTGTGATGGATATCTTTATTGTATTGCATATCTCTTTTGGGGAGGAGTTTTGTCCCACTAGGTTTTCTCATTTTCTCTATTTGTGAGAGATTAGATTTGCATTTGTACATGGGTACCTAACATGGCCTCGTAGTTAGGACCCATCCTTGAATCATTATATCATTTCATAATAATATTCTCTCCTAGGTTTCACTTAATGGGGGTTGTTAGTGTGAATATATGTCTTGTACCTAGTTAATTCACTCACTAGCTAATTAGGGGACATATTCACATATTAAGTTAACTTAGGCTCTAAGATTCCTTCTAGAAGGATGAGTTGTCTTTTCTAGATCTTATTGTATCCTAGGCTGTTAAGACTTAGTTGTCTCATGTGATAAGATTAAGACACTTTTCATGATCTTGTCTAATCTTGGAAAAGAATTCTATTAAGCCAAGAATTCGCACAAATAGCGTAGAAAAATTTAGGGCAGCTTTGATAGGACTCTAATTGGGTAGTGAAATAGGTGCCAAGTGTATCCACATCGAGGGAGTCTCCCTCATAATGATAAATACCATTAAAATCAATAACTCACCAAATTGGAAGCTTGGCCAATGTCTCCATCCCATCCACAAACTTCTGGAGGGATTTGAAGAGTAAAAAATAAGCCACATATACAAAGAGGGTAATGATTTGGTGGATGGATTGGAAAAAGTGACAGTGAAAATGAAACTACACTAAAACTATATGACACATGGTTATACAAGAAGTTGGTTCCTAGTGGCATGGTTGTGGGGGAAAGTTCCCCTCACACATTTTTATGACTAGTGGCACTCATTATTTGGAAAGTGAGATTTTCCACATGAATGATGAGATGTTAAGTGTACGAGTGGGGCTAGTTGGTGTTGAGAAGGATGGAAAAAACTTAGGAGCTTTATCTTTTTGTGTGTCGCAACATTGCAAGGTATGTCGAGTTTCTGCTTTCACAAGTCATTATTCACACAAGGAAGATTTCAAAAACTAAATTATTACATCATACAATACTTCAATCAATGAGCAATTAAATATCCCATCATATCAAAAAATCATGGCTTCTAAAAATAGGTTCTAGAGGTGATAGATGACTCATCCCTTTTTTTGCTGTGAAGAGTTGTTGAGTTCGGTGTGATGGACATGCCTATATTCTTGGACTACACAAAGAATAAAATTTCCTTCCGAGGGGAGGTCACTGACAAAAGGCTGAAGACCATTCTCGCCTCAAACGACCCTTTGGTTTTGTTGGCAATGAAAAAGGAATTGGGGATGGAATTTATGATCCCCCATCATTGGTACAAGGTCAATACCAAAATTTTGACTGTGTTCTTTCTTGTTCTATTGTATATGAGGGTAAATAAGGCTAAGGAAAATTTGTTGTGCAAGAAGGTGTTCCTGCATGCCTACTGATGTTGCTGCCACAAAAATACTACATGTCATAGGGTTTGGGTGAAGAGGTCAAATATTTTTTGTGTTGTCCACACATTGAAATTGGAGGTGCTTGAAATCCATTGGGGGGAAATGGAATGGTGCATTACTTTCTTAATGTGGGCGGTCGAAATTGCTTGAGTGCCTAGTGAGAGTTGGGTGAAGGGATTTGTGGAAGCAAAAGGGTTGTCCAATTGGATTTTGATGTTAGGTATGACAAGGATTACAACCTAGGTGAAGGTGAGGAATGGGTGGATAATGATTATAGAGACATTGAAGAGAGAAAATAATCTGGCTCATCATGCTCATGGAAATGAGTGCCTTGTGGTTTTTGGAGCACTTGCGGTGTAAAAGATGCATGAATAATGTGATGACTAGCTCTGGAATGGTGTCATCTTTGTTGTGTTTTTTTCATTTTGTCTTTCTATGAAGTTCTTTTGATAGCATTTATTTTATCTTAGTAGTGTTTGTATGTAGTTAGGCTGTGAAAGCCCCGATTTTGTAACTATGGGAGCCTAATGGTGTTTGTCTATTTTCAGGCCATGAATGGTTGTGGATGTATGGTTCTTAGGGGATCTCAATAATGTTGTATGTGCAAATATGTAAAGGATAGGAAATAAAATAAAAATATATTGTAATGGGTTGGGTCAAAATATTGAACTGGCACTATAAATTTTTGATAACTAATATAATGGGTGTTGCCCCTTAGCATCTATTTACCTATCAAAAAAATATCATTTAACTTTAACCTTTTCCCTCACATTTTCCTAGGGTGTCACAATTATCTATATTAGCCCATTTGATGAATAGTTGATCTTAATAAGTTATTTCAAATTTCACATGAATTAAATTTAAGAGTTTCAATACCAAGATAATACTCAAATATATAACTTTCAATTATTTCTTATAAATATCTTGATGTAACTTTTAAATTGATCTACTTTATTGTCCAACATTAAGAGGTGATTACTTCACTAGTTAATCAGGCAAGGTTATTTAAAATTTATATACTCTTGCCATTTTATTTAATACTAGTTTTTATAATTTTGATTTTATTATTCTATTCAATATTTAATTTAAATATCAAATAGTTTCCATTAGCCTTATAAAATAGTGTTAATATTAAATACTTATTAGGGACTAATTTCATTAACCATATATTTTTAATAATCAATAATGAATGTTTAATCTAAATCATTAACACTTTGATTCGTTAGAACATGGTTGGAAAATGTAAATTAATCCAAATATATCGTTGGCTAATTTAGTGATTTTATCCACCACTACTCAGATAGAATTATATCGATTTTGAGATATAGAGTGACCTTACACAAATTCCATACTGATGACTACCCATTTCCACTCTAGAATTTCATGAGGGTACAAAATTCCTACTAGGTGTTGATGTTCAACCTTTACTCTCTAGCATTGTATACATCATACCAAAAATATTGCAACATCACTCTTCATCACTTTCTAGAAATAAAGTGGTTTCACACCTTCTAGGAGTTGTATCACTTCCCAATTGTTTTGATTATGGTGTGGAATGAACCTCTTTTTGCACAAGGTTTCTTAAAATTCCATTCGGTTCAAAATAGAACCCATCATAACTAAAATCTTGAGGATTGACCAAGAGAGCTTGCATAACTTGCTCATAATCTTCATCTCCCATATAATTTTTAAAACTTGGCCCTTGAAATATGAATAAATAGATACTATTGAGGAAATATGTCTCGACTGACTCGAGGCATCAACCACTCAATTCCTTTGCCTTCAATGTAACTTATCTCAAAATTCATAGTCGGATATCAATTCTAACCATCTTATTTTCCAAGCATTGAGATGTGGTTGGGAGAATATGTACTTAAGAACTTGATGGTTTGAATTAAGCTCAAAAGGATTTCCAAACAAGTACTGTTACCACATTTAGTGTACGAAAATGCATACCCTTGCATTTTCACACTTGTTTGGGTCTGCTTTGCTTTATTTATCTTTATTTATGTCTTAATTGGTCCTATTTTGTATCCATAAGCCTAATTAAATATATATGTTTTTTGGAAAATCCTGACAAAGTCCTGACAAACATTAATGGATAAATGATAATTTAATAATTATAGCTAAGTGCCCTTAATTTTTGGGTTGGGCCTAAGTCGCCACCTAGGGCGTCTTTGTCCCCCTAAGGTCTTGGGACCCCCTTTTTAGTGGAACCTTAAATGGGCCCATTTTTGGAGTATGTGCCCCAAGTTTTCAAGACCTGGAATCAAGACGCTGCCTAGGGTGCCTTAGTCCACCTTTAACTTTTTTTAGGATATAATTTCAAATTCTGGCTGGATTTAGCCTCTTTTAATTAATGATTTCATATGTGGGCTTGTTGTGGTCTAATTTTAGGATATTAATCATTGATAAGTACAAATACAAGGTTTATTCACTCATTTTAATAACAAGTCTTTAGTGAGAGAATTCATCATAGCATAATTGAGTTCATAAGAGCATTCAAGAGAAATTCTTCAAGAATTTGGAGCCATCATCAAGATTCAAGAATCATATCAAGGATATTGTTGCATCATGCATGTTTTGACGTAGCATTTGTGATGTGGGGTTTTGATTCAAGAAAGAAATTCAAGTCCATATTTATCAAGCATTCAAGAATTTCAAGATCTACATTCAAGCTATCCATTTCACACAAGGTTGTAGACTTCACAACAAGGGTTTGGTGAGTTGTAACATTGCATGTTGTTAATTCATCATTTCCCTTCATTATTCTATTTCATTTCAAGGTTTAATTACCAAAAATGGGGTTGACCAAGGCAAAACCCCATTTACTAACAATCAACAAGTTTTTATCCTCTTGTGTGTTTGTGATTACAAATTTAGGTTGAAGACTTGAAGATCATTTAGAGTGCAAAGTTGCAAAGGTGTAAAGTTGCATCACAAAGTTGTCATCTTCACAGAAACTCACCATAGGCCAAATCTTGAAGATTCAAAACCTAAGATATGAGAAGAAGGAAGTGTAGACCTTGGACCTTAGGACCACATTTATAGAAGTATTAGTCCTCCTCGGGTCATTTTTTTATAAATTCCTTCATATCTAGTTCTGACATCCGAAGACTCCGCATTTTCCCCAAAAAATAGCAATGGGACTAAGACATTAGTAAGGGTTTATTATTTATCCATAACAATTTTTGACAGCTTCTTTGCATTTCTAGAATCCTCATTGCATTTCCAGAAATTCTAGGAAAACATACCCTAACTTGTTGATGCATAATTTCATTATTTGCATCATTCATTTAGCTTGCATTATTAGGTTTTGTGAGTTGAATTATTATTTGTCTTTTCCAATATTTTTCTTGGTGGTGAACCCTTCAAAGCTTAAAAGAAACCCTCCTAGGTCTTTCCCTATTGATAATTGACTCACCTTTGAGGTTGATAGTCAATCCAATTTGGGACCCTAGGACAATATTGAATGACCTAGATAGAATAGGTGAACACACATCTACCCTATTTTATTTCCAGTTCATTTTGGTGAGCTCAAATTCTTTGAGCTTTCATTTTTCGATTTGGATTCCATTAAAGTCTTAGATCTAGGTTGCATTCACTTGCATTGCATCTTGCATTAGTGAAATTGCATCTAGGGTTTCTTATATTTTCATTATTGAAAGTGCATAAAGGTTGCATTTTTTATTTCTTTCATCATCTTATCTCATTGAAAAACTAAAATGTGCATTTTTAATCATCCTAATTACATTTAGGAACATTGTTATTGCATTCAAAATTGAGAAAATTGCATTCAACTTTGCATTAAATTCCTTGTCACTAGTTCATTTTTGATGCATTCATTTGCATAGTTTTATATTTCCAAACATCAAGTCCCTAAATAGGAAACCTGTGAAAACTATAGACAATCCAAAATTTATTTATTTTTTGACAAAAACCTCTGCTAGGACTAAAACACCCTTCCTGGCGTCTTAGTCCCTTTTAGGGTTTCTAGCTCAGAATCCTCTCTCTATTGTTTTTTGTTTTTTTTGGTCCTTGGAACCTTAAAATCACACCATTAGGACCTCAACCACCAAAATAAATACAATTAGGGAAAGAGGATTCCCCAATTAGGCCCCTAGGGTTTTTCACCTAGGAGTTGGGTTAGGAAATAACTCTTGCACACTAATGATGTATTCTTGGTGAGTTCATTAAAAGGGTTGAGGGTTTATAAATGGATGTGATGTGTGTTCCTCAGTGCTACAATGTAATGAAACAAACTAAATATAAAATTTAAACTAATTTAAATGTAAATTATATGCAATGTCCTAATAATGACCTAAAATGTATGCAATCTATAAAAAAACTAGAAGAGACAAAAATGTTGCACCTGGAAATTGAAGGTTTCAGAAGAGGAGCTCTGGAATCTTCTAGAATATATTAAAAGTGTTCAATGGAACACTTACACCCAAATGGATGACCTATTCCTCTACCCAAGAAACTTTGTCAAAATAGGTTTCTGGTAAAAGGGTATCTAGAAACACAAAAAACACTTTGTAGGCCTGGTATAGGGACTAATTCACCAATTATGGCGACCTAGTCCTCTTGGAGCTTTTAGGATTTTTTAGTTTGGAATCTATAAGTGCCCACTTGTACTTCTATTCCTAAAAGAGACCCATGTTTGAATCTTCAAAAAATGACCTTCAAGTTGTCTTTTAGATCCTTCTAGGGTTTGTTGACTTGGAATGTTGTGGATGGAATGATGACACCTTTTCAACATTTTTCTCCTTGACTAATCTACATACAAACCTACAAAGCACACATGGAAAGATAAGGAAAAGGTTAGGGATAGAGAATAGGGGTTTTCCTGTGTCAAACCCCATGATGGTTATCAAACCCAAATAAAATAGAATAAAAAGAGAAAGATGATTGAATAGCGTGTAAATGTAAACACTCACCAAGCCCTTGTGCAAGATGTTTGAAGATATGTAAGAACCAGTTCCAATGGATGTTGCTTGAAGTGCTTAGTGCTTGAATGCTTTCCTGAGAAGATATATTGCTTGTAAATGAAAGAGTGTATGAGTGCAAGAGATGATGAAGAAGAGAGTTAAAATGAAGAGAAAAACCATTATTTATACATTCAATGCCCTAATTCCCCCAAAATAACACATGATAGGCCGACCTTAGGGTTTTGCAGGAAAATTCTCATTAGAATTTTTTTTTAATTTGGAATTTTATGCCAAAAGGGATTGAGTCACCCAAGGTGGTGACCTAGTCCACTTGGATAAATTCCAGTGGTAGTCAAGAATTAAGAGGTGTTAAATGTTGATTAGTGAGATTGTTTCCTAAAAGACACTTAAGTTCGGGGTATGTGCAGGATCATCATGGAAAAAATAGGCCCTTAAGTGGCAATAAAAAGATAGAAAATTAGAGTTAGACAACTTGACGTAAAAATTTGAATAAGTTATCTATATTATTTCAAAAAAATGTAAAAATAGAATCTGTAGCAAATTGAATGTAGTTTCTAAACTACTAGACTTTTATTTTATTTTTTTAAATCTATTTAGTGAAAATTTGAAATTTCAATGCAGTAGTATTTAAATTTCGGGGTAAAAATAAGAAGTAGGTGTCTTTCTAACCACCCTAACCACAATAAAATGATAATAATTTTTTATAATATTTTAGATATAAGTAGAGGACTCATGTCCCAATGTGATGCATATTTTTTTATAATTTGTTTCCAAGTAAATAATTAATTATGAATTTTTTATCACAACTTTCAAAAAATATGAAATCTCGTCTATCTAACCACCTTAACCTGGTCAAAAATTCATGAAATTCAATTTTTTTTTTTTAAATCCTATAGTATGCAAAGCATAGAATGTGACACATGTTTTGGATTCAAAAAATGTGATACCGTTTGAAAGTTATAGATGTTTTTCAATCAGCCTATCAATTAGGACTTTATTCGTAATTCTAATAGAAAATGAATAATAATTATTTATTAAATCCAAACTAAAGCATAATTTATATTGGTGGAAATCTGAGAATCTCCTCTAAAAACCCTTTTCGTTTCATCAATTTTGGGTAAAAAAAAGGTCGTCAACCACATGGGCCATCATATGGCTTACATATCGCCACTTTTTGGCCCATCATGATCCTGCACATACCCTTGGGCCTAAAAGTTTATTAAGGGGCCAATTTAACATAAGAAAGGGTGAATTTAGTGATGAAAAGCCTAAGAAAGTGTGAAAATATATTATAACACCTTACAACACTTTGGCACAAGGCTTGGAAAGAGTTAAAAAGGGGTTTTTTAGGTGAATTATGTTGAAAGGGTCTTAGAAATGTGGGAATATGTGTTATGACACTTCACAACACCTTTGTAAAACACCATTAGGTTGTTATTGATTTGCAATCATTCAAGGCCTAATGTGCATGTGTTGGCCACATTACAACATTAGATCAAAGTAAAACAAGGCCAAAATCCAAGGGAAAAGACCAAAATGAGTGAAAAGTGTCAAGGTTCCACCTTATGGCAACACATTTATCCCCCACTTTAGTGAGAGGATGAACCTGCTTCAAAATCACATGAAAGTAGTTGAGTCATGCATATCGAGAGGGATCTGAATGTATTCATGCTAGTAAGATGAGACAACTATGATCAAGAGGGATTATCAAGCCCCCAAGATTAAGATCCCATGGGAAACCAAACATAAGCAAAAAATATCACACAAGGAGTGATGTGAAAGATTGAAGAGAGAGGGAATGTCGAATCAAGCTTTGATTGTTTGTCCAGCTAGTTGTGGACCAGATCTAGGTTGTTTGTTCGAAAGGAAGTGTACTCACTCTAGGGAAATGATACTTTTGATTTTCCATCAGTTGAGAAGGTCCAATGGGGTGATAAGCATGCACTTGATTGGTATGCACTCACACACACACAAAGGTGGCTTATGGGGAAATTCATGTCGCTAGTTGGGCTTCCCGCTCAACCATACCAAAGTCATACCTCCTGATAACTTTGATAAGGTGCCACAAAATTAAAAAAATTGTGCCTCATGAGGAAAGAAAAGATAAATATGCTTGATCTCATGAACAAGAGCAAGATGGCACCATAGGCATGCAAGTTGTGTTATGCAAGGTGGCCAAAAATACAAAAAAAAAAAAAATGCATGGAAAATGCAAAAGGAAAAATGTAAAAGGGATGTTCAAAGGAGTCTTACTTATTTCATGCAAGGCATTTAACTTAGGAAACATTGTGTCTAATTTCTCAAAGAGAGTACCAATCAAAGAATATAAAATTCACAACTTAGGGGATGTAGTGTGTTGCATCAGGCCACTAAGAGGAATGTAATATGCTAAGATAGGTCACTTTCATGAAGGACATTATACCCCATGTCATCCACAAAGTGAGAAACTAGTTGTATGAAGTAGTAATTCTGCACTAGGAACCAAGGATAAAGAAAATCAAATGCAAAATAAATAATACCAATGTATGCCCCCACTTTAAAGGGATCGCTACACACTGTTTTGTGAGAAATTACTTCAAAGTATAGAAATTCAAAATGAAAAAAGAAAGAAAAGGACATGAGAGCC
Source organism: Sequoiadendron giganteum (assembly GCA_007115665.2). Classification (NCBI taxonomy): domain Eukaryota; kingdom Viridiplantae; phylum Streptophyta; class Pinopsida; order Cupressales; family Cupressaceae; genus Sequoiadendron; species Sequoiadendron giganteum. The sequence goes on from CM021105.1 coordinate 510,475,707, forward strand.
AACTTGGAAAGCCCTATGCCAAGTGATATGTTTGCAAGTGAGGCTACATCATGCAAAGGAAAAGAAATAAATAAAAGAGGAAGGGGTTACCCCCAAAATGAAAAACACCAAACACATAAGTGATCTATGGATTTGGGGTCAGTATGTTTTTTGCTGCAGTATTTGTTTAGAAAGCATGAAACTATCATCATCCCCCCAAATACATAGAACTAGAAGGACACAAAGAGAGCAAAATGAAATGAAAATAAAGAGTCATTTTGGGTCAACATGGAAGATACATAGGGTGTCTCGATGCTTTGCATTGTCCTCAAAATGACAATAAAACAAAAATGAAAATAAAAAGAGTCCCTTTTTGAGTCAGCATGAATGAGACATTGTGGTCTCAATGCTTTTCATCGTCCCTAAAAGGATAAAAAAAGAAAAAAGAAAAGGAAAATATCCTTTTTGGGTCAACATGAAGGAGACGGTGTGGTCTTAATGCCTTGTATCATCCCCAAAGGAAGGAAAAAATAAAAAGAAAAGGAAAAGAGTCATTTTGGGTCAACATGAAGGAGACATTGTGGTCTCTATGCCTTGCATCATCCCCAAAAGGAAGGCAAAAATGAAAAAGAAAAGGAAAAAGTGAAAGCGAAGTCATGACATAGAGAAGAATAAAGGTACAAATAGAAGAATGAGACAAAGAGAGAAAGATCATCAAACATAATAGTACAGGGGAAATATGTCACACACAAGAAAACATGAAAAAGAAAAAGAAAGGACTAGTAAGGCAAATGTGCATCACTCATCAAGCAGGTCATTTTCCTTCCAATATTGCTTAGTATAAAATTCAGGTGGGCGACTAGTGAGAGGGACCACAACAACTGTAGAACTAGTGTCAAGGTTAATGCTTGTCGGAGGAGAATTATCATGTATGCTCATGGAAGAGGAAAATAATGTATTCAAATTGTTGTGCACCTCTTCATCTATTTTAGCATTCTCCTCATCATCATCATCGAGATTGATGACAATAGGAGGATGAAGGACAATATCAGTGGAAGCATGTAATACTGGTTGTGGTGGGGGTATAGGATCAAGTTGCAGTGGTGGGAGAGGAGGGTCATCAGGAACTGTTTCTAGAAAATGTGGGTTATGTTTTTCAATATTTTCTTCATCACGTGACTAGCGAGTAAGAGCACGATGGCGACACCTATGCTCCCTAGCTCAATTATTTATTTTTATTCTTTTGTCAAGTTGCATTTGAGAAGGAGAGGATTGGTCAACCATAAGTTTCTTGTCATTCCTAGGGGGAGGAATGGGAGGAACCATAGTTGGGTTATCCACTTTCTCCTTGGATTTATACACTTGTTTGATGTGAGGAGGAAGGATGAAATTACTTTCATGATCTCTAGTCCTCTTGGATGATGTAGAGGAGGTTTCAGGTGTTGTTTGATTCAGGTTGCTACATAGTTTCGTCAAGGATGCGAGTTTCAGAAGTTGAGGGGGTCATGTTGTGAAGAGATAATTCAGAAATTTTCTTTTCTTTAAACTTTTGATCAGCAATGAAAAAAAATATCTTCTAGGGGTGATGGGTTCCATGGGCTCAAGCCAAAAGGCTTCTAAAGAAAATTTTCCTTTAGATGATAAGGGATTGAAGCCAATATGATGGATGATGAATATTTCACTATCAAAGGGAAACTTCAAACATTTGTGAAGAATCGAGGGGACTACTTTCATTGAGTGAATTCATGGGTGGCCTAGGCATAAATGAAATTGGTTTGACTGCGGGATGATAGAGAATGTAACATACAAGGTCTTAGGGCCTATCTATAATGGGAGAGCAATTGATCGAGTCGTAGGGAAAGAAAAACCATTATTTGTTTTGATCCATGTGTTAGGTTTGTCATAAACATATTGATAAAGATCATGTAGTACCAAAAATTCTTCTATGATCACATTCTCGCCATAGGCGGGATCTATGAGTATCCCATTAATGGGCTTATCATAGATTATGTTGGCTATGTAGAGAGGACCATCAAGAATATTTTTGAGGATGTCTTGAGGTGAAAAGGTAATATCAAGAGATGTTTTGTTTTGGCCCTTATTATGGATAATGTCAATCACACCTACCATTTCATCCATAGGCTTGACATGGATTGCATTCAGAAGAAGATCAGAATTTTCATCTTGTGTATCAACATTCATAACACCATTCTATGAATTTTCAGTGGCTTTGAAAAATGAAACATTATTTTTAGGCATGGGATTGGTAAAGATTTGTAAATTTTGGTTTAGGGGTGCAACAAACTTATTGCCTTTATCATTAATACTAGCAACAGATAGACGACCCGAATCAATGAGGTCTTGCACAAGGTGCTTAAGATGCTTACATTGTTCAGTTTCATGTCGATTATGTTGATGAAATAAGCAATAAGTTTTGGAGTTATAGGATGGAGGTAAAGGCTTAGTAGGTCGAGAACATGGACAATAGGTGAGGAAATAATTTTTTGTTGTAGAAGTTGGGTCATGGTATTATGGAGGGGATTAGGTAAATGTGTGAAGTTTAATTTGGGATCTCCATAATTGAAAGGCACCACAATCTTGATAGCCACTATTTGATTATTGGCAACTTGAGGTTGGGAAGGAGGGTTAAATTGAAAAAGCACTTTATTTGGATTTCGAAAGGGCTAAGAATTGGTTTGGTTGGTAGCATTGGACTTCTCAACTTGACTAGAATTTGATCGTGTATCACAACTACTAGTTGAATTGTCATAATCATAGAGCGCTTGGCATAAGTACATGAAGGAAGGGAACTTCATCAGGGTGAGCTTGTCTTGAAGGGGTGTTAGAAAGTTTTTAGTAAACATATTTTGAAGATGTGTATCGGGTATCTTGACATCAATTAAGGAATAAAGCACTTGATAATAGGAGATAAGTTATGTTATCTTTCCATGAGTGTATTTCTTGTATCTCATCAAATTGGCCAAGGTCTTTTTAGGAGTCATGTGCACTTGGAAATGGTTGATAAAGGAATCAAAAAGTTCATTGAATGAACTAATTAAATTGTTCAATAAGGAAGAAAATCAATCGAAGGCAACGTATTTGAGGGTCCTAGGAAATAGTTTGGCTTAAAAAAATTCATCAAGAGAAAAATCACTACACAAAGTAGTATAAACATTAATATGATTAGAAGGATCACCCTTCCCTTCGTACTTGTAAAATCTAGGTATTTATATTCCTTGTGGCATCGAGGTGAATATTATTTATTAGGAAAAGGTATTTCTATTAACATAGTGGGTGGGTGAACCATGTTGGTTTTGATTGATGGTAGAAATCTATTGTTGCATGGATGAAATAGTTTGAAAATGTTGTGTGAGGAGAGGGTCGATATAAGTGGTATTAGGTGGAAGGGAAAGTGGTGATGGGGTGAATGTAGTGGAAGGGAAAGTGAATGGGATTCTAATGGGGGGTATGGTGGAAGAGGCTAAAGGATGCAATTCCACATAAGAAATATGAATACTAATAGGAATACCAAGCGAAGGAATCATATTGCTAACCTATTGCATTGTTGTTGTCACATGAGGAGAGGCATAGGTAGGAACGGAATCTATTGTTGAGGGAGGAGGGGTTGAAGGTCCTCCTTGGATAACAATAGTTATTGTTGGTTGAGAGACCCTATATGTTGAAGAGGCATTTTTTTGGTATATCTCCATTATTTCCTTCACAACACCTAGGCCATCTTCACTATTAAGCATACAGTGAATTTTTTCTATGGTGGGGATGGTTGTGGAGGAAATGTTCTCAAGTCTTAATTCATGTTGGAGGTCTGGTATTTTTGCATGAATTTTAAATATATTATCATGTGGTATTTCATCATGTTTATTGTCAACATGTGTGTTTCTGGTGCAGGAGCACCTTGCTCACAAATGCCTTCAAAAGGCTAAATTTCAAAAATTGAATCTTTGAATGTAAAATATATGTAAAATAATTTTAAAAGGTATTGGTTGGTTATATTTTAATGTATTTAAAGTCACTAAGGGGTTGGTTGAGTCAATTGATTGCAAAAGTTGCAAAACATGTAAAATTGCAAAAGTGCAAAATGTGAACAAAAGCAAGAATGTGAAGGGTCAGTTGGTTGTAAAGGGTAGTTAATTAGTTGTAAATGAAGGGGAAATAATTATTTATGTTGTAACCATCTATTTAAGCCTTTGAGAGGTGAGCCAAAGGAAGGTAATGTAAGTTGGAATCAATTTATTCAATTTCAATACCCTATTTTGAAGTTTTAACAGTTTTCTCCCTATTTCTAGGCCTTGTACGGACTGGAAACCTTGTAAAAGTAGTTTTATGGTGTAGGTTATTGAATAATATTTCCATTGGTTCAAGTCTCACTCATTTTCATGGAGTAATAAGAAAGTTATGATGATTTTTGTGTAGGCAGCCAGTTCAAAAAACGTTTTTTTTCAGAAATTGTAGTCAGAAAACATGTTAGTATAGACATGTATGGACATGTACGGAATTAAAACTTGGATGGATGGAAAAGATTGATTTGGTGGAAAATATTTATTTTTACCAGTAATTTTTATAATGTCATTTAATGGGTCAAATAAGTCATTTCCTACAAACTATTTTGAACATAGGGTTTTTGGGGTTGCATACAAAAAAATGTGATTTCTTCTAATTTGTATGGTGGAAAATTATTAAAGTTGGTGAAATGATTAATTTTGAGTTTTTCTTACTAAATTAAATGTTTCAAATAATTTAAATAAGGTTTTATTATCTTTTGGTGATGCCCTAGGCCGCCCTAGTTAAAATTGCATGTTTTGGGTGAATTTGAGTGGTTGAAGGGTGGAAAAGTGAAATATTTTGGGACATAAATTTTTGATGATTGTTTGAGTTTGTGAAAAAATATTCCAGCATGATTGAAGGTGATACACATAGGTATGATGTTGAGAAATCATACTTTCTACAAACCCTCATTGAATGGAGCCTAGTTCAAGCCTTGAGTATGGGTTTCTGTATTTGCTTCTTTAATAGATGATTGATTTGATAGTTTTATGAGTTGTTTCAATGCTGCCACTAGTTATTTGTGATTTTGGAGTTTATTTGAGGGTACATTCTTTGTTATATGGACCTATTTGGAGCCTTATTTCTCAAGAATGAGTAGTTCAAAATACCACCAAGAAAGAGTATTCTATTTCATGAACTAGGTTGGATGTTGTGAACATTTGTCTCTACATCAAATTGGTATCAGAGCTAGCAAGGTTTTGTTGGTTGGTTTATTTTATGTTGTTGTGATAATTGTTGTTTAGATGAGTTTGGTTGCATGTGCTTGATCCATCTATGAAGAATTTTTTTGAATTGTGAGGGTTGGCAGACAAGGAAAGGTTTGTGGTCACCATCCTCCAATGTAGATTAAGTTGGGTAGAAGGTGCAGGGAAAAGAAAGAGAGGCATCTTCTAGGGTCTACTATTGGGTAAGATGGATGGTTTTCTGAGTTCGTGTTTGAGTTTTGTGTTTTAAGGTTGAAGAGAGATGGATAGTTGTTTGAGAAAGCACTTGAGTTTGAAGGATACTCCACAAATGGGAGTTGATGAAAAGTTGAGAAGATGAAAGGTAATTGAGAAGATCAAGAAGAGTGTGCAAGGATAGTTTTATGTCCTTGGTTGAGAGATGAGTTGGAGAAGAACTAAAAATAATATTCTTGTGTCCTTCTGAAAGAGGCAAAGATGATTGAGGACCTGATAATGAAGATTGAGAAAGGTACAAGGCAAGGAGATAAAGATAGAGATGGAGAAAGAATATGACAAGGGAAAGAAAAGTGAATGAGATGAAGACACATGAAGATGAAGAGGGAACAAATAACAAGGCATATTAAAAAAAATTGTAGTTACAAGCATTTTTCCAAGGGACTTGGAGTGTTTTGCTGGTTGGTTGTATAGTGCAGGAGCACCTTACTCACAAATGCCTTCAAAACGATAAATTTCAAAAATTGAATCTTTGAATGTAAAATAATTGTAAAAGGTCTTGGGTGGTTATATTTTAATGTATTTACAGTCACTAAGGGGTTGGTTGAGTCAATTGGTTGCAAAAGTGCAAAATATGAACAAAAGCAAGAATGTGAAGGGTCACTTGGTTGTAAAGGGTAGTTAATTAGTTGAAAATGAAGGGGCAGTCATTATTTATGTTTTAATAATCTATTTAAGCCTTGGAGAGGCAAGCCAAAGGAAGTTAATGTAAGTTGGAATCAATTTTGTCAATTTCAATATCCTATTTTGAAGTTTTAATAGTTTTCTCCCTGTTTCCAGGCCTTGTACAAACATGTATGGACATGTACGGACTTAAAATTTGGATGGATGGAAAGAGATTAATTTGGTGGAAGAACTTTCTTTTTACCAGTAATTTTTATAATGTCATTTAATGGGTCAAATATGTCATTTCCTACAAACTATTTTGAACATAGGGTTTTTGGGGTTGCATACAAAAAAATGTGATTTCTTCTAATTTGTATGGTGAAAAATTATAAAATTTCATGAAATGATTCATTTTGATGTTTTCTTACTATATGAAATGTTTCGAAGAATTTTAATAAGGTTTTATTATTTTTTGGTGATGCCCTAGGCCGCCCTAGTTGTTAAAATTGCATGTTTTGGGTGAATTTGAGTGGTTCAAGGGTGGAAAAGTGAAATCTTTTGGGACAAAATTTTTTGATGATTGTTTGAGTTTGTACAAACATATTCCAACACGATTGAAGGTGAGAAAATTAGGTATGAGGTTTAGAAATAATACTTTCTAGAAACCCTCATTGAATGGAGCTTAGTTCAAGCCTTGAGTATGGGTTTCTGTATTTGCTGCTTTAATAGATGATTTTCTTGAGAAAGATGATTGATTTGATAGTTGTATGAGTTTTTTCAATGCTTCCACTAGTTATTTGTGATTTTGGAGTTGATTTGAGGGTACATTCTTTGTTATATGGACCTATTTCGAGCCTTATTTCTCAAGAATGAGTAGTTCAAATTGCCACCAAGAAAGAGTATTCTATTTCATGAACTAGGTTGGATGTTGTGAACATTTTTATTTGCATCAGTTTCCTAGATACAGAGAGTTACTAAGGGTCATTTCCAAGCCTAGTGCACTATTGTAGATACTAGAAGTAGAAGCCTGAGAGATCCCAAGATCTACAAAAAGAGTATTATCGTGAGATGCCATGAGTCTAGAGCTTCGTCTCACTACAGTATCAGCAAGAGAACACCAGATTCTCATGGAAAATTTTCTAAAGTTGTGGTGAATGCAAATGCAATGTAAAAAAAGAAGACTAAAATGCTTATAACTAGGATTCTGGAAAATAAAAGAGAAATGAAAAACCAAAAAATAGGAGTGTGAAAAATGCTTTGAAAATGCTAGAAATTATAGAGTGAATGGTGTAAGTGGACTAAGTCACCCAGTGTGGCGAATTAGTCCCAACAGTGATATTTTTGATAGTTTGCAGAATTTTTGACTAGTTTCTATAATTTTTATGATTTTTCAATGTAGTACAGAATGGAAATGCATATTTTTTTTATTATTTTTCAATGAAAATGTAATGCAAAGTACAAGCTAACATGAAATTTTCACTAATGCACTTGTAAGAACCCTAGAATGAAAATAATGCAATGCAATATTTTCCCTAGGATGAAATGCAAAAATTGGAATTGAAAAGAAGAAGTGTTCTAAGGACGGGTTCACCAAAATGAACCACCAAAAATAAACGCAATTAGGAAAATAGCATTCCCCAATTAGGCCCTTAGGGTTTTCACCTAGGAGTTGGGTTAGGAAATATCTCTCTTTTACACTAATGATATATTATTGGTGAGTTCATTCAAAGAGTTGAGAGTTTGGAAATGGTTGTGATCTATGTGCCTAAGTGTTGCAATGTAATGAAACAAGCTAACTATTAAATGTAAACTAATGTAAATGTAAACTATATGCAATGTCCTAATAATGACCTAAAATGTCTGTAATTTGTAAAGAAACTAGAAGAGACAGGAATGGTGCACCTGAAAACTAAAGGTTGTAGAAGAGGAGCTCTGGAATCTTCTAGAATCTATAAAAAAATTCACTATGACACTTACACTAGAATGGGCGACCTAGTCCTCTTCCTAGGAAAATTTTCTAGAAAATATTTCTGGTAAAAGGGTATCCAGAAACATATAAACCACTTTTCAGGCCTGGTATAGGGACTAATTCTCCAATGATGGTGACCTAGTCCTCCTGGATCTTTCAGGAGTTTCAAGGTTGAAATCTATAGGTGCCCACTTGAACTTTTTTTCTTGACACAAACTTGTGTCCAAATATTCATAAAATGACTCGCAAGTTATCTTTTAGGTCCTTCTAGGGTTTTTTTACTTGGAATGTTGTGGATGGAATGATGACACCTTTTAAACACTTTTCTCCTTGACTAATCTATATACAAACCTGCAAAGCACACATGCAAAGAGAAGTAAAAGGTTAGGGTTAAAGAATAGGGGTTTTCCTTAGTCGAACCCCATGATGGTAATCAAACCCAAATGAAAAAGAATAACAAGGGAAAGATGATTGAATAGCATGAAAATGTAAACACTCACCAAGCCCTTATGGAAGATGTCTGAATACATGCAAGAACCAACTCCAATGGATGTTGCTTGAAATGCTTAGTTCTTGAATTCTTTCTTGAGAAGATAGGTTTCTTACGAATGCAAGAGTGTATGAGTGAAACAAACGATGAATAAGAGAGGTAAAATGAGGATAAAAACCCTTATTTATACATATTATGCCCTAATTTATCAAAAATAACACATGATAGGGTGACCTTAGGGTTTTGGAGGAAAATTCCTGTTAGAATTTTGTTTTAATGCTGAATTTTATGCCAAAAGGGACTAAGTCACCCAAGGTGGTGACCTAGTCCACTTGGACAAATTCAAGTGGTAGTCAAGAATTAAGAGGTTATAATGTTGATTAACAGGATTGTCTCCTGAAGCACACTTAAGTCAGACCTAAAAGTACATTAAGGGGCCAATTTAACATAAGAAAGGGTGAATTTAGTGATGACAAGCCTAGGAAAGTGTGAAAATGTATTATAACACCTTACAACACTTTGGCACAAGGCTTGGAAAGAGGTAGAAAGGGGTTGTTTAGGTGAATTATGTTGAAAGGGTCTTAGAAAAGTGGGAAGATGTGTTACAACACTTCATAACACCTTTATAAAACACCATTAGGTTTTTACTCATTTGAAATCATTCAAGGCCTAATATGAATGTTTTGGCCACATTACAACATTAGATCAAAGAAAAACCAGGCCAAAATCTAAGGGAAAAGGCCCAAATGCGTGAAAAGTGTCAAGGCTACACTTTTTGGTGACATAGGACCAACATTCCCTTATTGTCATCTTAGTCCCTATTGACTTTGACTTTCCACTTTTATGGATTTGCAATTGCTTTTATGTGCTTTTATTTGTTGCCTTCAGTTTTTTGTTTCAGTTTACTAAACTACTGTTATTCCATTTTCTTTCATTTCAAGTGTAATTACAAGCATAGGATATTGTGTCCATTGCACTTTATTTAGTTTATCCCTTGTGTGAGCTATACTACTTGGTGTCCTACTACTAATACTATGGTTAGACGAAGTGTGAGACTCATGGAATCCTACGATAAAACATTCGTTGTGGATCTTGGGTTATCAAGCTCTCTTACTTCTAGTGTTGGTATTAGTTCACTAGGTATGGAACATACCTTTGATACCTCTTTTTCTATTCCTACCTTACCTACAAGTGCTATGCCAGCTGTTAAAATAATGGTTAATCATATCCCTCAAGAAAACATTATGAAAATGCATGAAAAATTAGCTCATTTACAAGATAGTATGAGTACTGAAAACATTTCAAACACTATTATACCCATCATGGATAGTATTCACCACATGATGGAAAGTGATTAAGGAATAGAAGTTGTGTGTAACATAGCTCAAATATTTGGAAAACACCTTCCTCCCACCACCAATGGTGCTCAAACTTCAAACAATGTGGGGTGATCCCACAATACCGGTTTACAATTTTTGGCCAAACTAGACATTAAACTGATTTTTTTTAACCAAGTCTTCACTTTCGGGCACCTATAACTACTAAACCATGAGGAATTTGAAGATGATGTAAACTAGTGATTTGTACAAAAAAATCTATAGATTCTAAATATATATTTTTTTAAGAAATTGGAATCATATTTGATTTGTTTTTCTATCTCCTTTGAAAACTAGTTTTTAACAGTAAACACCATTTTTAAAGAGCGGTGTTCACCATATACAACATAAATTTTTTATATGAAGGATAAAATTATATTTTTTTCAAATTTATATTTGTAACTACGATATCTAGCACTTACATTTGGTTTTATAGTGTTCTATTAGATTTTTTTTCTTAATCAAGTTTTGAAATCAAGCCAATTACAATTTAGACATAGGAAGACCGTATACAACATAAAAGAAATTGTATGTATTGAAATTCAATTTTATTTTTTTGTTGGATCAAGGACATCAATTTCTAGCACAAACATAGTTTTCAGAATTTTTTTTGTAATCTACTAATTTTCCATATGTGCAAAATAGAGAGCTTGATTTTCGGTGACAAACCTACATTCAAAAGAAATAAAAAACAAATATAATAATCAAGCTAAATATATTTAAAATTATACTTTTTGGGAATATTATAATAAGGACTACATACTTACAAAAAATAAATTTTAAATGAATTCATTTGATCCCCCAAAAGGTAAATAAAAAGTGGTTTTTTATCAGCATTTTGATAGGTCTAAAGGATAATCCATTATAGGTATGGCTTAAAACTAATGGGGTTCTATCTAATGGAGTTTGATCTAAGGTGGTTTGATCAAACCCTCTTCAATTTTAATCCTTTAAATAGAAATTTTCAAGGCTTAAATCATTATATTTTCTAAAAAGTGTGATTTCAGCAAAAATCAAGATGTCCCAAAAAGTGAAAACCACTATTGTGGGATCACCCTATGAAAATAAAAGGAAATAAAACTCCTCCCTCTTCAACCATAACCTCAATTCCCACCTATACTAATCCTCAAGTGACCACAATGACACAACAAATTATAAATATCCTTCCTACCTTGAACATTTCCATTAGCGCTCCTTATACTTATGTGGCATCTAATCTCATATCTCCTCCCATAAGCAATCCATTCATTGGACCTTCCAACACATGCAAAACACCACCATATTCACCTCCATATCAAACCACAATCAATTATGCTATCATTAACCACCTTTTACAAAGCTTTTCATCCATTCAATGTTAAGTTTGCGCCATCAATCAAAATCAAAATGGTCCACCTTCATACTACGTCAAAAGCAACCCACTATCTTTTAAGATATTGAGAAATTTGGTGCGACAAGGTATAGAGATCCCTAGATTTGAGAAATATGGAGGAAAGAGAGACTCTGATAATTATGTCAATTCCTTTACTACTTTTTGTAGTGACTTTATCTTTGAGGACAAAATTTTGGCTAAGCTTTTTCCCTGATCCTTAAAAGACATTACCTTGGACTGGATTTTTGCATTACCAAATAACTCAATTCATTCATTCACTAAACTTTTTGAAGCCTTTATTAACCATTTCCAAGTGAAAATGGCTCCTGAAATGATTTTGGCTGATTTGATGAGATGTAAGCAAAATGAGGGTGAAAAGTTCAGTGACTTTATTTCTCGTTACCAATCGCTTTATTCCCAAATCAGTGTGAAGATTCCTAATTCCCACTTTCAAAATATGTTCATAGATAATTTACAAAGTAATATAAGAGAGAATATTACCATGATGAAATTACCTACCTTCATGCACTTGTGCACTACCCTTCGAGACTATAAAATCTTTGTAGGTAATTATGAACCTAAATCCACCTCTACCCATCCTAAAAATTCTAAGCCTTCAAACCAAAACACCTATCAGCATTTTAGAAGATAAAATTATGTTTCCTTCAACTAAACTCCACCTCCCAACCCACCCAAAAACTTGGTACCCAAGTAGCTACTATAAAAAATTAATCCTTATATCTTTGGGGATCGACAAAGGCAATTTACTCCCTTACTTGACAAACTTCAAAATATCATGACTCGGTTAATAAAAAAAATATGCTTACCTTACCTCTCATTCAACCTCTTGACCCTAGCAAATCATTACCTCTGAGATTTAGAAAAAATTCCTATTGTGCTTATCACTAACAAAATTGATATGATATAGAACATTGCAAGCATCTTAAACATATTGTGAAATACCTCATTTACTCCAATCATATCCAAATTGGAGGTATGAATGACAAAGGAAATAATTCTATAGATTCTCCTAAACAAAACTTGCAAATCCTTACCAATCCTATGCCTAGCCAAAATATTTCATTTGTTAAGGCTAGTGAAACTAAGCTCAGTATGATCAATGCTAACATGGATGATGATAACATGAGAAATAATGAACAAAATCCTATGGATACTAATGATGAAATTATTTTTAATATAATAATAGGAGTGATTGACATCGAGCCTCGTAAATAGAAAACCAAAATTCTTATTGATATTACTTTCTGTTGTGAAGAAACAATCGAACATGCACCTGATGATCCTCTTTACATAGCCGATAGAATCAATAACAAGCCCACTCCTGGGATTTTAATTGATCTCGTCTCTAGAGAGAATGTGATCACAAAATAACTATTGTATGTGCATGAACTCACTCAAGATAGATATGATAAACTAAAATCATGGATTAAAATGCATGATGGTTTTGTTTGTTCTACAATGAGCTTGATCACACTCCCTTTACAAATAGGACTAAAGAAATTAAATGTATCATTCTCTATCATCTCTAATTCGGATCAATTTTGTGTGAAGTTTGGCTACAAATGGATTTACTGTATGTATTTGGTCCCATCCATTGTCCATAAGTGCTTAAAGTTTCCATTCGGTAATGAAATATTCATTGTGAACCATAGTGGCTTTAGACCTTTGTCTTCTCATGGAAATTTATTCTTGGATTATTTTTGGCATGATCCCATGGAACCTATAAGACCCTCTAAGGACTTCCTTTTCCTATCCTACCAAATATTTAAAGTAAAATGCATAGCCAAGCTATCCCTTGAAAATATACCTCCACCACTTGAAGAAAACAATATTGAGCCTAGAGCCCTTTCAACAAAAAATGACTCATTCATCCAAAATCTTTTACCTATTTCCCACAAGAGACTAAGAGAAAACCAAACAATCCATAATCCACCTCCTAAAAAAAATTATAAGGCCAAAGAGAAAGTGCTTGAAAAACCTTACAAGCCCTAATCCACCTCCTAAAAAATTTATAAAGCCAAAACCAAAATTCTAGAGAGCATAGGTGTAGATGTTGTGCTATTGCTCGCAAGATGAACACAAAGAATAACATTGAAAATAAAAATCCAAAATTGAAAGAAGCAATAAACAATGAGCCTCCTCCATTACCAAAACAAATAGATCCTATGTCTCCAACACAAAAAGGACCAACACCTTCTATGTATATTATCATGCATCGCTCTATTGTGGTTAACTTGGATAATGATGAAGAAATAGTTATAATTGATGAGAAAGTGCATAAAGAGTTGAATTTTTTATTTTCCTCTTCTATGAGCTTAAATAATAACAATCATGATAATCCTCCTCACCCGAGTGATGCACCATGCATTGAGCCTGGTGATTCTAATAGTACAACACTTGATGTTGTCCCTCTAACTAGTGATCTACATTTTCCATATATTGAATGAGATTGGGATGTGGATGACATGTTGGATGGTTGACTCACATGTGCTTTACTAGTCTTTTTATTTTATTTTTTATTTCTTTTTGTATGATTTCATGTGTGTAATGTGATCCCCCATGATGTTTTGTTTGATGTTTCCTCTATTTTTGTATTCCTCTATTTGTACCTTCATTCTTCTATGTGTCATAAGTTTTTACCTTTCCATTGATCTTTTCCTTTAATATTCACTTTTGTCTTGTGTTTTCCTTTTGGGGATGATGCAAGGCATCGAGACACCCTATGTCTCTTTCATGTTGACCCAAAAGGTTTTTCTTCATTTTCACTTTGTGTCATTCTTCTAGTTCTATGTGTATTTGGGGAATGATGACAATTTTGAGCTCTCTAACATCATTGCATCAAAGACAGATACTGACCCCAAATCCATAGATCCCTTATGTGTTTAAAGGGGGCAACCCTCTTTTCATTTTTATTTTCCATGTTTGTCTACATTAAATTAATTTCTCACAGCATGGTGTTTAGCAATTTATTTAAAGTGGGGGCATACATTGACATTATTTTGGCATGATTTCATTTTCATTTTTCTTTTTCATGTTCCTTGATGTGACTTTCTTATTTCATGTGATGTGTTTTTCTCTTTGTGGTGACATTGGGAGTAATATCCTTCAAGAGCGTGATCTATCTTAGCATATAACATTCATCTTAGTTGTAATGTGACACACTAGATTTCATAAGTTTTGAATATTTTATCATTTTATTGGTCCTCTTTTGGAGACATTAGGAACAATTTCCCCTAAGATTAAGATCTCACATGAACTAATAAAAATCCCTTCGAAAATCCCTCTTTCTTGTTGCATTGCATTTTTCTTTTTTGTACCTTATTAAAGGCATGGAGGTATGGATTTCATATGGTCCCCTAGGGCTCACCTAGTGAACAAATAGCTTCACTAGCCCTTGTGAGCAAACATTTTTGTCGTTATCATAGTCATGGGGGTATGGATTTTATATGGACCTCTTGGGGTACACCTAGTGAACAACTAGCTTCACTAGCCCTTGTGAGAATGCACTTTTGTTTTCATAGTGGATAGCGCATTCCATTTGCAAACCTTTTTTGGACAAACAGCCTAGACCCGGTCCATTGCATTGGACGACTAGCATAAGTTTGATTCGTTGCATTTTTCTTTTTCATTTTTCTTGTCTTTGATGGTGTATGTTTGTGATCTGGTTCTGGCTTCATATATCATCTGCAAGTGTGTTCCTTTATGCTTATGTTGGTCTATTCTAGGATCTTGATCCTAGGGGCTTGGCCACCTTCTTGATTATTGTCGTCCTATCTTACCAGAATTTGTACATTTGAACCCCTCTTGATTGCATGGTTGGCTACTTTAGTGTGAGTTTGAAGCAAGTTCATCCTCTCAATAAAGTGGGGGGCTAAATTTAGTGTATTAAAATGAATACCCTTGCATTTTCACACTTTTTTGGGCCCACCTTGCTTTATTTATCTTTATTTATGTCTTAATTGGTCCTATTTCGCACATCCACAAGCCTAATGAATTATATATTTTTCTAGAAAATCCCAGAAAAAATTAATGGATAAATGATAATTTAATAATTATAGCTAAGTGTCCCTAATTTTTGGATCGGGATTAAGTCACCATCTAGGGTGTCTTTCTCCCCCTAAGTTCTTGGGATCCCCTTTTCAATGGAACCTTAAATGGGTCCCTTTTTGGAGTTTATGCCACAATTTTTTAGGACTTGGGACTAAGACACCACCTAGGGCATCTTAGTCCCCCTTAATATTTTTTTGGGATTTAATTTCAAACTCTACCGGGATTTGGCCTCTTTTAATTAATGATTTCATATATCATCTTGTTGTGGTGTAATTTTTGGATATTAACCATAGATAAGTATAAATACAAGGTTCATTCAATAATTTTAATAACAAGTCTTTGGTGAGAGAATTCATCATAACATAATTGATTTCACAAGAGAATTCAAGAGAAATTATTCAAGCATTTGGAGTCATAATCAAGATTCAAGCATCATATCAAGGATATTGTTTCATCATGTTTGATTTTGAGCTAACATTTTTGATGTAGGGTTTTGATTCAAGAAAGTAATTCAAGTCCATATCTATCAAGCATTCAAGCATTTCAAGATCTACATTCAAGCTAGCCATTTCACACAAGTTCATAGATTTGACAACAAGGATTTGGTGAGTTTTAACATTTCATATTTTTCATTCATCATTTCCCTTCATTATTTTATTTCCTTTCAAGGTTTAATTATCAACAAGGGGTTTGACCAAGGAAAACCCCCATTTTCTAACAATAAAAAAGTTGTTCTCTTTTTTGTTTGTGATTATAGATTTAGGTTGAAGACTTTAATATCATTTGGAGTGAAAAGTTGCAAAGTTTCATCACAAAGTTTTCATCTTCACGAAAACTCACCTATAGGATAGATCTGAAAGATTCATAAGCTAAGATCTGAGAAGAAGGAAATGAAAACCTTGGACCTCAAGACCACATTTAGAGATTTCAAAAATATAGAACAGGACTAAGTCACCACCTAGGGTATCTTAGTCCTCCTCAATTCATTTTTTATAAATTCTTTCACTCTGTTTCGATATTTGAAGACTCTGCATTTGCCCCAAAAAATAGTAGCAGGACTGAGTCAATAGTAAGGGCATCTTAGTCCTCCATAGAACTTTTTTACAACTTCTTTTAATTTCTAGAATCCTCATTGTGTTTTTAGAACTTCCAAGTACACATACCCTAACTTGTTGCATAGTTTTATTATTTTCATCATTCATTTAGCTTGCATTATTAGGTTTTATGAGTTGAATGCTTATTTGTCTTTTCCAAGCTTTTGCTTGGTGGTGAACCCTTCAAATCTTAAAAGAACCCTTCCTATTTCCTTCCCTATTGATAACTAACTCACCTTTAAGATTGATAATTAATCCAATTTGGGACCCTAGGACAATATTGAATGACCTAGATAGAATAGGTTAACACACATTTCCCCTATTTTATTTCCAATTCACCACATTTCGAAGCTTGTAGTATTCTTGCTAATTCTAGATCATGAGGGGCATATTTTTTCTCATATAAATTTATATTTATTGAATCATAGGCTATCACTCACCATTCTTACATAATAATACCACCTAAACCTTCTCTTTGGTCATCGGTGATTACAACAAACCAACCTTATGGATCAAAAACCTTCAATATTGGAGTCGTAGTCAAATTCTCTTTAAGTTGATCAAATTCCTCATAACATTTTCTTAACATTCAAAGTGCTTCCTTTTCTCTAAAGAGAAGTAATAGAGTGGGTTATCTTAGAAAATTTTGACAAAAGGCTAAAATTACAAAGTTGTGTCACAATTTTAGTCAACTTATCACCACAAGTGAATTTAAGTATTTCAAACTAAAAATAAAATTTAGACAAACCTATGATCTATTAAGATTCATTCTAGATAAGTTAGATATGTCCACAATATTTCCAACTAAATTTATTGGCTAAATGCATATGTAGCACCAATTGGAGGCAAATTTACGAAAAAAAAAAAAAAAATTCTAAAAATTTTATGTTTCAACAACTCCTACTCATGTAAATAACTTTTTTTTTAAATTTAAAAATACCCTTTTGTAGATTCATAAGTGTAGTTTTAAAAAATATATTTTTTAATAGTTAAATTATTATTTATATTATATTTATTTATGAAAAGTAGATTATCAACACAAAATATTAGGTACATTACCATGTCAAGAAAAAATATAAAACTTAATATTTTTTTAATGATGATGCCCTAGATAAAAGAATCTATATCAATATGGTATAATTTTTATTTTATTTTATATAAATATTTAATATGGAATTTGACGTTGAATGGAAACAACTATTTTTTAATTCTTGTATATTTTAATATTTATTTAAAAATATATATTTATCAAAATTGGGAAAAAATATATCCATGCCCTAAAGTTTCAAATTATAAATACACCCAAAAAATTGAAGGAAAAAAAAGTACTCTATAAAGATTGACATCTCATATAGCTTCATTTTTCAACATTTTATCAACATTCAAATTATAGTGTCAATTTATAAAACAATATGTTCATATATATATATATATAAACATAAAATATACTAAAAAAATACATATTTTATTAGTATACATCATTTCAAATTTCAAAATGTATATGCCACTTTTTATTCATTAAATTTTAAAATTTTGATCATTGTTGGTTGTTTCCTTTATTAAAGTGTGACAAAACTTTGTACTTTTACCCACAAACTTTCTATAATAATTTAATAACCACATAAAACTATACACTTCGTGCATATTTTTCAGTGTTGGCCATTGAAGAATGGTTTTTATCTTTGATGGATCTACTAGAATTCCTTTTGCTGAGATAATATGACTCAAATATTCTACTTATTTTTCAAAGAAAGTATATTTGGAAAGATTCCCATATAGTTTGTGTTCCCTGAGATATTGGAGAACAAAATGAAGATGTTGATAGTGCTCTTACTTATTCTTAGAGTATATGAGAATTCCATCTAAAAACACTAGAATAAATATATCCAAGAATTCTTTGAAGAAACTATTCATCAAGTTCATGAACATTGCTAGAGAATTCGTAAGTCCAAATGGAAAGACTATAAATTCATAGTGTCCATACCTTCTTTTGAAAGTTGATTTATGAATGTCTTCATCTTTTAGTCTTAATTGAGGGTAACCAAATTGTAAATAGATCTTTGGGAACACTAATGTGTCACACATATGATCAAAAAGATCATCAACATGTGATAAAGGATACTTAATCTTTACCATTTCCTTTTTAAGCATGTGATAATCTATGCATAGACGCAAGGTATCATCCTTCTTTTTGAATAATATTATGTGGGCTCCCCAAGGTGAAACACTAGGTATAATTAACCCTTTTGCCAATAGTTTTTACAATTGAGCCTTCAGTTCCATCCACTTTCTAGTAGTCATATGGTATGGTTCTTTTGATATTGGTTCAAAACTAGGAATCATGTCGATGGAGAATTCAAAATCTCTTTTGGTAGTAACCCAAGGAGTTCATTTGGAAAAACTTCCTAAAAATATTGAAGGAAGGGATAGTTCTCCATAACGAGTTATGTTTGATCATAAAGATCTTCTTCAATCCCGTGGAGCTTCTGAGATTCACAATAAATCAAATCATCTAGAATGGTAAGCTCTTCTAAGAAATTTAATTAATACCCTTGGTGTAATAAAACTTTTTTTTGCACTAATATCAATTAAAATAGAAATAAGAACTCCAAATAAAGTACTTGTCATCTCTATGGGATTAATCTCGTACTCTACTTGAAAGTTGTCTAAGACTGCATGAATCCTTTACTGGAAGGTTTATTGTTGGGATGGTAATATATTACCTCACTGTTGAACTCCTTGGTTCTTATTCAAGCACTAGTTTTCATAGTGATCACCTCCACAAGAGTGTAGTGTCAAAAAACATAACCCTTTGCATCTTCTCACTTGTTTGGGCCCTCCTAGCTAAAATGAACTTAATAATGCCTTAAGTTAGTGTTGTTAAATGTAACCCTTTAAATTTTCATAGTTATTTTGGCCCTCTTAATTAAATTGAGCTTAAGTATTCCTTAATTGGCCCTTTATTTCATTTACAATCCTAATTAATTATATTTTCCGAAGAGGAAACCTGACAATAATTAATGCATAAACATAACACTTTACATTGAGCAATATGTGTTCCAAGTATAGGGACTTGGGACCCATTTTCCCATGGGGGAATGGGTCCTCCCGAGACCTTAGGAGCTAAATTTAAATTATGTTTTCTGCACTATTTTAATTTTTTTAGATCCATAATTCATTGTCACTTGTGATATTTGAATTTCAAGAAATTAAGGATACATACCTATAAATATAAGGTTGTTTCACTATGTTTCACCTAGAATTTTTATGCAAGCATTTATAGAGAAAATCTGATAATCAAGTCCATTCAAGAGTAGATATATTTGAGCTTTATTGTATAAATAAATATCTACTCATTATGTCAAATTCTTCTTGAATCATGCATATTTTTGGAGCTAACATTGTGATGTAGGTTTCAAGATCAATTCAAGAATTTCAAGCATGAATTCAACTATCAAGATCCACATCCAATTCAATCATCTCATGCAAGTTGTGGGTCTCCTAAGATCTCCATTATCAAGGTTCCATTCAAGGTTTTATTGAGTGGTAGCATATCTTTTTTCATTCTTCATTCTCTCTTTCATGCATTATTTCAATTCAAGGTTTGATTACCAAAATGGGGTTTGAACATGGAAAACCCCCATTCACCCAAAAATAAACATTTTTCTCTCTTTTGTTTGTGATTGTATATTTAGGTTGAGGAAGAATTGAATAAATTTTGAAGTGCAATATTTACAAAGTTGTGAAAGTTGGAAAAGTTGTCAAAGTTGTTGTCGAATCATGGAATCTAACCTATAGATATGATTTCTAATTTTTTGACACTACAACCTAGAAAAATTAGAAGCTATAGATCTACACCAGAGGCTCCCAGAATATTGTTGAAACCCCTACACTTGGACCCATTTTCTCATGGGTGAATGAGTCTTAGATCAGTTTATGGAAATAAATTTTGGTGGCTAGTACACATGTTTCTTCCCTTCTCAAATACGCAATTTTTTTTCTAATTTTTCTAATATTGATTTTAATATTATTCTTTCAAGCATTAGATTAGATTTTGGAGTTGATTTTCTATTTTTAGTTTTTCTCCCCAATGTGTTGTTTGACCTTGACCCTCATCCTTCAGTCATAAGAAAATCTAAAGATTCTCAATTTGGGTTGATTCACCTAAGATTTTTTAGTCAATTCTTTGTGGGGATCTCATTTCCTAATGAAATAAAGGAAAATAGATCTATCTATTATCATTTGGTGAACCCCTTTTCTATCCACCCTATTTTTTTATTTCAAAGACAAATATACTGTAGAAGCTCCTCGCTTTTTAGAAGGTTTACCAAAATTATCACCATTTCACTTGAAATTGTTGTTATTTTTCTTTCATTCCTAGACTCATCCCAATTATTTTTTAATCTTTATAATTTTCCCTTATCACTTCCTACTTGTCATTCCTTTTCTTAAATGATTGAGAATATTATGTCCACTTATGATTTTTGTAATTATTTTCATGCTAAGAGTAGATTCACTTCAATTTTTGTTGTTTCTTTATAGACTTCTCGAACACCTGATCCATAGTGGTTGGACCATGTACATATACTTCTCCACCTATCTCGGAATTTGTTCCAATGATGAATTTCCTAGTTCTACACCTTTCATGTTTCTAATATTGGGGTATCTACTTTAAAAGATGAGTAAAGTTATTTGATTATTCTACCACAATAACATTTCCTTGATGAAAATTCTAGATATCTATTAGGTTTTGGTCAAAAGAGAGTTGAGATATCTGCCTTTGTCTAAAAGTGACCACAAAATAGTCTTATGTTAAACCTAAGGATCTTAACAGTAGTTCTATTTTCTTAGTCATCCACCATGTGGATTCCTCACTCGCCAATTGATATGCACCCTATATTGCCTTAGTTATCTCAAAATAGTTTTTCTCAAAGTACTTCTCCATTTATATCAACCAAGATTTTGCAATATCACCACTCACTATCCCATTGAACTTGGGTGGTGTTACCTTCATATCCCTTGACAACTCAAGAGCAAGTTGATTTCTTCCTTTTAGATCACGAGTTCTATTTTTAGCATTATTTTCCCCTCGTTCACCTTGTATGTTGAGTTCATGCCCATTTTCATCACCTACTTTTTATGATGACTTATTATCTCCTTTATGTTTTCTTTGAACCCTTAGTTCTTTTTCTAGGGTAACCAATCCTTTCCTTAGTTTCATTTAAAATGGTTATAATTCAATCTAGTTTGGTGATTAATGTTTTTATAAGGATTCAATACCTACTGACTTCCTCCAGGGTTTACTTGAGTTTGTACCATCCTAAATTAGTTTCTCACACCTGGTGTTCATTTTAAATGTTGAATTAGACTTTTTTGTAATTTTATCATTGCACTAAACTAAAATCATCATTTATAACAATATCTATTTAAACACATAGACTTTGAGAAAATAGCAATTTTGTTATATTTTATTTAGTTGATAAAAGTACTTCCTTATTTTTTACAAAAAAAAATCTTTATTTTTATGACACTACAAGTCTTTATCAGATAAAGGTATTTCTTTGGGTTCCTTTTCCCCATTAGATTCTACAAGAACAAATTTGGAGGGTGGGTGTACCCGTAGGTACTATAGTCAAGGAAATTATTGCCCTTTACATTTTTACCCTTAATTTAGGAATAATTAATATTAAACTGAACCTAATGTCACCTTGTTCTTGTGTTGTAATGTGCTTTACACATTAACATTAGGGTTAGAGCCCTTTTAAGCTAAATAGATCATTTTTTTTCTTAATTTAGTGTATTTATTTACACCTTCACATTAAGTTTAGAACCCTTGTAAAATAAATGGACTTAATTATGCCTTATTTAGGGTGTTGTAAAGTATATCCTAACAATTTCATGCTAATATAGGGATTTATTAATTATTTGGGCTTATCTATGCCTTAATTGGTCCTAGTTTACATCTATAAGCCTTATTAAATGTATTTTTCAAGAGATAATCCTGATACTTATCAAATGACCAATCATAATTCAGTGTTTTGGGCTAGGTCAGATTTAGTGGTCTAGGACTCATACACCACCTTGGGTGTGTATGAGTCCCACCTAGGTCTTGGGACCTATTTTTTAATTTCACATTAAACATGACCTATCTTGGAGTGTGTGCCCTAGTTTTGAGCCATTGGGACTCATATACCACCTTGCGCATATGAGTCCCACTCTAATCAGGACCTAATTTAAATTCTTCTTGGCGGGATTTTATCTTCCTAGATTTGATGTCAGCTTGTAGTGTTGTAATTTTTGGAAATTTGGCATAAATAAGTATAAATACAAGTTTATTTCATCATTTCAACACCTATCAATCCTAGAACTTCATAAGGAATCAAAAGAATTTTCACAATAGTTCACAACAGTATTCAAGGGTATAAAAAAACAGTTATAAAGCATTCAAGGGAATAATTCCTCATCATTTGATGCAGCAATTAAAGATCCTTCTTCATGTTAAAGGTATAATCCATCAAGCATGTTGTTGAGCTAGTGTTGTGTAGTATTCAAGAACCAAGTTAAGCATTATCTCATATCCAATTCAAGGTCAATATCTACATTCTTCATGGACACTTCAGGTTAGATTTCAAATTTATATTCCAAGACATCATTCAAGGTATCATTTTCCATGTTTCATCTTTCATTTTCATTGTTTCATCATATAGTTTAATTACCTAAATGGGGTTTGACCAAGGCAAACCCATATTTCCTAAAAATCAACAAGTTTTTTTTATTTTTCATGTGTGATTATAGATCTAGGTGTCTTGGAGCTTTAAGATTATTTGAGGATTGAGTTGTAATATTGAGAAAAAATTTCAAGTGGTCACAAGGTTGTCATCTTCACGAAAAGTCACCTATAGGCCCGAATTCAGTGTTTCAGATCCAAAAACAAAGTTTGGAAGGAAGAGCAAAGATAGGAGAATAGGTTCATATCTTGACCTTCTAAAAGTAGAATGGGATTGATATGCTAGTTTTGGTATATGAGTCCTAGTACACTGATTTTTCTAGACTTTAGGAGATCCAAACTTGTCGCTGCTAGATTCTTGTTCCTGCCTAGAAACCCTAATCTATGAATGATACACCCAACCTGGTGTATGAGTCCTAGTGAGAATTAAAGTCATAATGTTAAGTAATTTAGACCTTTTATTGAGTCTTTTCAACTTTCCACATGCACCTCTATAATTTCTCATTTACTATTTTGATTTGAATTTACTTCTAGGTCATTGACTTAAGTCTTACACATCATTAGGTTTTACATGTTGTAGTCTTTCCAAGCCATAGCTTGGTGGTGAAACCCCTTTTAGCCTTTAATAACACAATAGGACACCTTATTTCAAATCTCTTTCCCTCACTTTCATCCCTAAAAAGATCTCTAAGGTTTCCTTGAATTAAACTTGAAGGGAAATCGATTGTTCTATCTCCCTAAACATAGAGCGACTATGATTTTTTCTCATTTTAGTTTGTTGAACCCAACATGAACACCTCATTTCTGATTTGGATAGTGGTGGAACCCTCAATTTTTTTTTGGTTGTACTACTCTGAGAATGCATTTCCCTATGGTCCTCTTGGTCTATTGAGGATTAGGGTTTAAGGTTTTATGTGGGGTGTTGTTTGGTTTTGAATATTTTCTCCTTTGTCTAAACCCTTGGTCTTTCGGTATATTCCTTTGTTGACCTTCTATGGTCCATTCTTGGTCATGTTAGGAAAAAATTTAGTCATTGAAGTCCATGAAGTGATCGACCCCTTATAGTTAGGGTTTCCTATTACCCATCGATGAATTCCTCACATTCCTAGGTCCAAGAAATTACGTTATTTTATAAGGTTGATTAATCGACCTTGTTTGGGATTTACATCATTTTCTTAAAATGTTCCTAAGTCATTGTATGGCCTTATCTTACATTTTCCTAGGAGGTCCCCCCATTAAAATAACTTGTGAGCATGTGCAAAACTATCTCACTTAAATTCCCATTCATCGCCTTGCATATCGCTTATCACAAATAGATTTTAAGTTTATGTTTCAAAGAAGTGATGAACGATGTGAGAAATTCCATTTGTATCATTGGATATAATGCTATTGCTGATTGCTTATGAGTTCTGAGTCTTGAATTCATGATGTGTGATAACCTTTAAAGCTCTTTGTTATTTCCTTTCATCTTTCATTGCAGATAACTATGCACTTATCATTTTTGAATTGGAAATGGGCGATGGGGCCCTTTGTGTTAGAGTAAAGTAATTAATTAACTTTACTCTCCTCTTAAGATTTCGCCTTGCACACATATTAGTCATTTAATAATTAATATTAATTATTAAATGCACTCACCTTTAGGATTAGGTTTTCCTTTTAGGTTTTGATCTCCTTTTATAAGGATTGATCTCTTGTATTTCTTTAATGCTCTATTTCATTTTTCTGGAATACATCTTGCACATTGTGAGAGCCAAACCCTCGTCTTGATCTCTCTCTTTCTCTGTGACAAGTCTTTTGCATGCAGGTATTAATCGGGGTCTGTGGATTTGCATTTCTCAAATCCTACATGGTATCAGAGCCTTGACATGCAGCCCCTTCTCAGATTTTGGAGAAAACCATTGCAGATTTCGTTCGGGGTTCCTCGAGGATTTTTTGCCTTGAGTTCATTTATGCAGCATTTTGGATCAGATCGGGCTTCACCATTGGATTCAGAGCATTGGAAAAAGTCAGGTTTGGCTTTTATTTTGCAGATTTTGGCCATCGTTTGCCAGATCTATGAGGGTTTCAATTTTGGTGATTTTTTGGAAGCTCTGGAGGTCACCGTTTTCTCGGAGCATTTTGAGCAAAAACGGAGGTCACCATTGCATTCGCAGCGGCCAAATACCCTAAGATCGCCTTTCGTTTCGTCGATTTTGGCGAAGTTGGTTCGGAGGGCAAATTTTTTTTTGTCAGGGAGGCCGTACGGCCTCCCCAGCACGCTTCACGAGGCGTGGTTTTCGAAAACAAATTCAAAATATGCGTTTTTTGGGAAGCCCACCGGCGCTCATAGTGTTGAAGGTTTCCGCCACCGAGCGGCCACCAGCGGCCATCGGCTCGCCGCCGCCGCCGGTGGCTCCCCCTCCATCCGCCGCCGGGTCCGCCCAGCCCCCGGGGCCCTCTGCAGCTCCGCCCCGGTCATATGGAAGACCGGGGGCTACACGCCAGCCCCTGAGGGCTTGTTTTTTGCAGCAGCGGTCGTATGGGGGACCAGGGGCTCCGCCCCAGGCCCCTGTCCGCCAGCCCCTGGTCGCATGCAGGACCAGGGGCCGAGATTTTTTTAGCCCCCTGGGCTGCCTGCAGGTCTTATAGGCCATTCTGGAGCACCTTTGATAAAATCGGGCGTAACTTTTGTGTACGGTGTCCGTTTTTTGCAAACGAGATACCGTTGGAAAGCTGATTCCGGCACCGATCTATTCAACATTTTAGTTTTTCCAGATTTTGCTCCAGATTTATTGTGCAGGTCCTTGAACTCAGATGTTCTATTTTTCACTTCGGAGGGCATATATTTTGACTCGGTGATCCTTTTTTCACCATTCTTGCGGCATTGGAAAGCTGGTTCAGTCCTCTACACAGATCTGAGGTCTATTTTTTTTTTTTTTTTATGCATGTTAAGCATTCTCTCTTTTTGCAGTCATCGGGGATTGTAATAAATGAACTGATATAAAGTTCCTTCAGGGGGGTTTCTTGCATAATAATCTTCATCATGTTTTGATGGCAACTCGCATGGGTTGTAATCTGGTCTCTTAGTTTCTTTTGGCCATTTTTGTCTTAGCTTGACACATATCAGATTCTTTTTGGTTCACACTTTAGATTGAGAGCCTATGGTTAGTGATCCGCATCGGATCCATCTCAGTTTGAGGGCCACTAAATTTGTGGTTATTGTTCCGAGTCTGTATGGTAATTTTTCCCATGGAAGAGTTTTAGTCTTAGTTTTGGCATCGGCATCGAGATTCACAGCTTCCAGATTCTGTCATCACCATACCATCTACTGTTGCTTTATGGATTCCAGGGTTGTTCCAGTTTGGAGTGTTCGAGTGTTCCATGGCATCGGGTCTGCTGTCACATTATTATGATTCTGATATGGTTTCTTGTAGACAGAAGTATCTTTCCTTGCTTGCCAGATTGCGGTTCCAGTGTTACTCCACAGTGTTCTTCCAGTGCTTCTTTGCAGCAGTCATCTCATTGTAGGGGGGGTTGTCCCACTGGGTTTTCCTTCTCTACCTCATTATTGCATTTGTACATGGGTACCTGATCAGGCCTTGTTGCCGGGACCCATTCATGCTTTCTTGCATTCATCTTAGTTTTAGGTGCATGCTTATTTTAGTCTCCCTAAGTTGCACTTATGGGGGGGTGTTAGTGTAATTAATATTTAATTACACTTGCATAACTTTACTTAGGTTGAGCTAATTTTAGGTCAACATTAGGGTTGCATACTTTGCTTTTATAAAGCAAATCATCTCATTGTAATATTGAATTCCTGAATAATATCTTTTTGCACATTACATGCAAAGCTCTGCTTTTTTGATGTTTTCTCTTCTGTGGAAGGTGTTTAGGTTTGCATGTCTGATCTAGGGTTTCTAACATGGTATCAGAGCCAGATCTGCTGCAGCTTGTTCAGTTTTTGAAAGGATTAGAGATCTAGGTTTGGTTGCATCAGATCTGTGTTTGTTTTCTAGTTTTTATTTGGAATAGGGGGTTTATTTTTTTGGTGCACTTTGAGCTCAAACGGACCTCACCGTTGAGCTCGCAGCGTCCAAAAACCCCTATTTTGATATAAAATTCATCAAATTTGGCTTCACGGTGTTAGATCTACGAGGGTTTGATGCTTTTTGAGGGTTCCTGATCCAGAGCGTACCTGAAATTTTGGAGCAATTTCAGCCCAAACGGACCTCACCATCGCATTCAGAGCACCAAAAAACCCATAAATCGACTGTCAAATCGTCAAAATCGGACACAGTGACTCCGGGAGGCAAATTTATTTCATTTCTGGATCGTACGGCCTGGTAAGGCACGCAATCCAAGAAAAAAATTTAAAAATCACAGAGTTAGGGCGCCGCCGTCAGTTAACCGCTAGCGGTTAACAGCTAGCGGTTAATGCTAGCGGTTAGCCTAACCACCAGGCTTAACCCTCTAACTTTTTTGGAGCAGTTTTGGTATTTTGGCCATAACTTTTGCATACGAACTCGGTTTTTCGAAAACAAAATATTGTCGGAAAGCTGGTTTTGATGCCGTTCCAGTGGTACTGGTTATTTCTTCTGAGTTTTCAGTTTTTCAGTCGTTTTTGCTAGTTAAAGTCAGAACTTGAGTTTTTCACTCCCGGGGGTGTATCTTTTGCGTCCGTGATCTGTTTTGTGCAAACGAATAGGCGTTGGAAAGGTATTACAGAGTTCTTTCCAGATCTACAGTTTATTTGATCAGATAATTTACCAGGTATATTTAATTCAGCCTTGTGTGTTTTTGCACTTTGCATAATTACTTGGACATTCTGGCACCTACATGGGATCTGTTTGTGTGGGATGGATTATGTTGATATGATTTATTATGGTTGAGAGTTTCAATTTTTTATTTTTTCATTTGAGTGAGTATAATGGGTTTTTCTACTCACCCTTCAGTTGTATTTCTAGATAAGGATAATTATGAGTCATGGGCAAAGGGCATACTTACACATTGTAAGTGGCTCAATATTTTGCCTTATTTATATGATCTCATACCTACACCAGACACATCAAGGGGTTTATCAGCATGGGTTATTATTCGAGATCATATTGTAGGGGTTATTGGTTGTAGTGTTGATTTTGACACTTTGTGTGCTTTATCCGACATTCGTTGTCCTCACACACTTTGGCAACATCTTTGGGAGATTTTTGGAGACCCTAATATCTCTCCATTCCCAAAGAATCCGCTGCAGATTGTCTCATCCCTCTTGCAGATGTAGATTTCATACCCTATGATAATTGTACTCTAGAGGAGCTTGAGTATCTTACAGGTCTTGCATGTGCCGATGGTTCAGAGACTTGTATTCATGTTCCCACTCTTCAGACTGAGACTTCATCAACATCTCCTATTGTTCTTGATTCAGTGCAGCAGGGTATCATTCACCTTCTAGACATAGCTACTTTAGACTCTTATCTTGCAGACATATCCTTCTTGTTTGTTGAGTCCTATATTGCAGATTTGGAGGATTATTTTGAGGATATTCATCTCCTCTACCTTGACAATCAGGTTATTACTGTATGCCCACCATTATCAGTGCATTCAGAGGTTGCATTTCAGGATTCTCCACATCAGTTTGGATTTGACATCATTTGTTTCAATTCAGACAGAGAGTTTCTTCAGCATCCTATCATGGCACACATCTTGAGACAGATTGGTTCATCACTCTTCACAGGGTTTCTTCGACATCGTCCTTTGGATCCATTTCTTCCCAAGGGGAGGAATATCATCTACCGCTTCAGGATCTCTTTTTGATTCTACATCAGGCATCTACCATTGTGACAGGAGTTTCTTCATTGTGGGGGGGCCTTCTTCTCTCTTTCTATCTCTCCTATGGAGACCATTGTATATGTACTTATATGATAGAAGTTGTCTATGGGGGGTATCATGTAATCCACCTCCTATCCTTCTTTCATTAGTACATCACATTCCTTTCTTTGCATTCTATTTTGGGGAGGAGTTTTGTTCCCACTGGGTTTTCTCCTTTACCCCGTTTCATTTAGTTTGCATTGCTTTTGTAAATGGGTACCTGATCAGGCCTAGTTGCCGGGACCCATGTTTATTTTCATGCATTGTAGTTACCTTTGCTTTCTTGCACATGTTTGTAGCTGCACTCTTGCTCATCTTAAGGGGGGGTGTTAGAGTAAAGTAATTAATTAACTTTACTCTCCTCTTAAGATTTCGCCTTGCACACATATTAGTCATTTAATAATTAATATTAATTATTAAATGCACTCACCTTTAGGATTAGGTTTTCCTTTTAGGTTTTGATCTCCTTTTATAAGGATTGATCTCTTGTATTTCTTTAATGCTCTATTTCATTTTTCTGGAATACATCTTGCACATTGTGAGAGCCAAACCCTCGTCTTGATCTCTCTCTTTCTCTGTGACAAGTCTTTTGCATGCAGGTATTAATCGGGGTCTGTGGATTTGCATTTCTCAAATCCTACACTTTGTTCTAATGTTCTATCGTTGTTTTGAAATATTGATATGGGTGATACCTTTTCTCCTTTGATCTTGAAGTAGGTATACATGGCTTCATATTGTTCTATCACCATCCTTCTCGCATCGCTGATGAGAACTAGATATTGAGACATGGATTAGCGATGCACAATGGGAGATGAAATTTTTCAAAGGTGGACCTAAATCCAGTGGTTTAGATATTATCGTGTTGATTTTTGCATCGCTAATAAAATTATAAAAAGAAGAAGCAGATCCATGAGGAGTGATAGACTACTGAGTCTATTTCCTATCATGCCACCTTAAACTATCACAGCTACAAATGAACAACTCAAGAATAAAGTAGAGATGTGAGATGGTTACCAGATAGAAGGTAACTAAGATGTCTAAAGGGCTACATGGAAACATCCAGGGGGTATCATTTAAAGTAAAAATAAAAATAGTGAGATGAAGGGAGATCCATTGATATGTTTCAAAACAAGATGATAAAAAAAACAAGATTTAAACTCAAATGACTAAGTGTCAGCTCACTCACGTGAGATTTCTGTTAGCCATTAATGGTGATACGTCCCATTTCCTATCAATTAAGAAGATAGTTGGCTCATTTCTTCGCATATTTGAAATCATTCAAGAGTAGGAGAGCTAACTAGGTTTGAGTTAATTACATGAAGAGCTCCAACAAATATTTTTAGAAGGTGGTAACCACAATTTCTATCTGGGTAAGAAAACAATCAGGTTTTATTTTTATTGCATTAAATTGAGTTGGTTTGGGTAGAAAAAGGTTTGATAATTCTAAGTTCTTAGGGTGCACTAGGGTTTATCTATTGTGCATTTTTCAAAATGGGATAAGTGAGAATTTTTGTGTCTGGAGAGGATTTTAATTTATGTAATTTATTTCTTAAGAGCATAGGTCAGTGGACCCTTCTATGAATTGAAAAATTGCAAACCCTAGTCTTAATATATTATGAAAATGAGTGACTATGAGCCTAGTAAGTATAGTGTAAGCCCTAAAAGAAAACCTGAGAAAAATCTAGGGTAAAAAGACCTAAGACCTAGAATGCTACATCCACAGTTAAGGCAAAAGTTCCTAAAGAATCTAAACCTACATCAAATTTCCCTATGGAATCTTCAAAGACAAGGGGTGAGAAAATAACTCATGAAAAAATTATGGAGGGTTCCTCTACAGACATAAATTAGGGTGGGTCACAAATTGGAAGAAGACTGAATGATTTGGCTGGTGAGATTGGAGAACCAGCCCAGCCTTAGAGTGGATGGCATTTTTTTCTATATGATTTGACCAAGAGACATGCCATAAGGCCTACTCGATACTTATGGGGCCTTAAGCTTGGGAGTCTTGTTGTGCCTAATATGTTTATATAAGTATATGTAATGATGGAATTGACTAAACACTATTATCCAAAGGATAGGAAGATCAAGAGTGAGAATGGAACTATGATCCTCGAGGTGACAAGGGATAAAATTGTGGAGGTGTTTATGCTAAACCTCAATTATACATTCAAAATCAAGCATGTCTAATTGTATCATGAGTATGAGCAAAATAGATATGCATTCAGGAATAATTTCCTTGTAAGGCACAAAAAGGATAACAAGGGAAGATTCGGTCTTAAGGATCTGGAGCCTTTTGAGTGTGAAGAATTTGAAAATTATTTCAAGAACACATACTATTGTTTGAATCAAGTTTTGTCTTGAAAATTTGATGCTAGGATAGCCACTGACTTTTTAGTGATGGTGGTGGATATACAACATCCGAATTCAATTAGGGGTTTTGACTATGTTGCCTACATCACGGAGAAAATGCATTAGGATTTCAATAATTTAAAGAAGGAAACTTTCCCTCTATCTTTTCCACATTATTCTCTATTAATGCATATGTTTCTATTTGTGGGACAAGGAAAATGGAAGAAGAAGCTAAAGTTAAGACAAAAAGATAATGAGAATAATGATTTTCTTGTCCAAATGTGGACATATATTTGGGACCAAGATTGTACCCATTGCAATTATTTGATGTTTTTCAATGATATCAGGTCTAGTATCTTGGAGAGTTTGGGTGTGACCCATTTATAGGCTTTCAAAAATGATCAGAGACATCATGCTCCCAAAGGATGTGGTAGGAACAAATATAATTCACAATTGGGTAGATTGGTTCCTACATTTAGAATATACTCTAATTAGGGCTTATGGAGCCAAAGTAGCACCACACTACTTTCGCATATATATCTCTAATAGGTTGGATTTTATGGAGTTGATGTGGCAACTCAATTTTATGGATAAAGAGTTATTCAAGAATCCTAGGAAGGGTACTACGATAGTGCCACAATGTTCTTTTGCCTACTTCAAAGCTACTACCAAGGAGGCATATGAAAGATTTGGGATAATGGTGAATAACCTCAGGATGCTTATTGATCAGGTTAGGATTTTTGACCTAAAGGGTTTTATAAATGCCATAAGAAAAAGAAAGGGTTTATTTGGAATCCCCCACCATTTCTTATATACTAACAATGTGTTGAGGAACCTGATAAGTGATGGAGTTGTAATGTGTAGGAAAAAGGAATCGATGGCCATATGTGACATTGAGGAAAGCATCATAAAAATAAATTCCTTCTATTTGAGTCCATATGATGCAATAGAGAACCCTTTTGAAAGGGATTTTTGGTAAAAGTACAAAGTTGTGTCATACTTTTAGCCAGCTTATCAGCACAAGTGAATTTAAGTATTTCTAACTAAAAATCTATTTTTTTCAAACATATGATCTTGTAAGATTCATTCTAGCTAAGTTAGAGATATCCACAAATTTTCAAACTAAAATTGTTGGCTAAATGCATATTTAGCACCACTTTGAGGCCAATTTATCAAAAAAAAAAAAATTATTTGACAAAATCAATGTTTTAACAATTTTTACGCATGTAAATAACATTGTTTTAAAATCTAAAAATACACATTTGTAGATCCATAAGACTAGTTTTCAAAATGTATATTAATAATTAAATTTTTTTATTTTTTTATTTTTTAGTTTTACTAAAAGTAGGTTATCAACACAAAATATTATGTTGATTACCATGACAAGGAAAAATAGTAAACCAGTTTAAAAAATTGAAAAAAATATGATACACTAGATAAAAGAATCTATATCAAGAGGGTATAATTTTTTTTCCATTTTAGATAAATAGATAATATGAAAGTTGGTGTCTTATGGAAACAACTATATTTTAATACACGCACATTTTAATATTTATTTAAAAATATATAGTTATTAAAATCTGAAAAAAATATATCCATGCACTAAAGCTTCATGTTATAAATACATAGAAAAAATTGGAGAGAAAATAAAAATTGTAATATAAAAGTTGATGTCTCATGTGACTTCATTTTTCAACATATTTTCAGTAGCTAATTTATAGTGTCAATTTATTAAAAACTATATTCAAGTAATTTTTTAATTTTTTTTTTTTAAATAAAAGAATAAAATAGTAAAAACTAAATATTTCATTATTTTACATCATTTCAAAATTCAAAACATATATGTCACTTTTTAGTGATTCAAGTATAAAATTTGGATCAGTGTTGGTCATCTCCTTTAAAAAGTATGAAATAGCTTTGTGCTTTTACCCTTTTGAAAAATTAAAGGATTGTCATAATGGATAATTTAAGACAAAGGTAAAGGTAGGTGCTTAGAGAGCACAAGCTCTCTTAGAACAACAACCTCAAGCCATGGACATTCCAAAGCAACCTATGGAGTCACAAGGAGGAGATATTGAAATAATTAGAGAACAAAAAATGGTAAATCATGTGCCTGGTGATGAGGAGGTAGAGAGGAAATTCCCTCCTAATATTGATAATTCCCTTGATTCAAAAACTCCCCACGATAGAATTGTTTAATGGCACCGTGATGAGAAGGTCGATGATGATCCTAGGATCAAGGCCTGTGATGATTTCCTTGTTAATGATGCATTTGTGCAAACTAAGGAATTCAAGGAATTCATTATTCAACAAAGGAGCAAGGAAATAAAAGAAAGGATTGAACAAGCTAAAGCTAGTGTTGATCCCTCTCAGAAAGAAGAAGTTGAGATGGCAGAGGAAGAAAAGATTATGGTTGTAATTGTAGCTATTTCTCCTATTGAGGCTAGGACCATTGTCATAGAAAGTGGAATAATGCTACTCTTAGGATGTACCCTCACCTCAACTATTGCACTTGATGCAATAAGGTGATACCCTCAGGCTTATGTATTTGAGGATCATTTTGACATCTAGGTATTTGAGTCTGGTTATAGTCCAAAATTTCACACTCTTGCAATTTAGTCTATGGCACCCAATACTAGGAAGCATGAGGTTGTCAAGATTCTTAAAGAGGTCATTGGTTCAATGGTGGTGAAAAGAGCTACTTATATAACACTTTTTCAAGAAACAAAATTAACTGTACATGTTGCAATTCTTAGTGCTAATACAACACAAATATCTCAAAAGAAATATGATTCCTTGTTGAAGTATTACAATAAGGCTTTGGATGCGATTAATAATATGAGAGCCACTTTTCAAGCTAGCCAAGTAGTATGGCAATTGTCTTCACCATCTTCTTCTTCTTCAAATTTGTCTACATAGGAAAAAGAAACATTGGCCTTAAGGATTTAGGATTTGAATAACTAGCTGAAAACAAAGAAGGAAAATGTTAAGATGGATAGTATGGAGATAGTTCAAGTGGCTAATGATATTTTTGAAGATGTATTGAAATATAGGGTGAGAAATTTGGTGAAGAGAGCTAATGATGTGTGAGCCACTAATAAGAAAATTCATGAGGCAAATGTCAAGTAACTACAGGTTCAAGAGGCTTTCCAAGTTGAGTGGAGTAACTGGAGAACTAGGGTAGGAACACTTCAAGAAATGATGTCTAGGATATAGGAAGATCCTGAAGCTCCTACTAGTGTCCCTAATATATTACAATCCATTAACCTGGTAAATGAAATAACAAATTTCCATGGAAAGTTAGGACTGAAACTCCAACACAAGTTGAAAATATTAAGAGAGATGGAAGGGCTAGGCATGCCTAAAATATTGAGTGATAAGGATGAGTTAAATGAGTTTACAAAGTGGAAGGATTAGCTGGGAGAATTTCTTTCTCAAGGTAAAATGATGTTGTCTCACTGATTACTCCATGTTGGATCCCAACATCGATATTATTACTGGGATTGAGGTTAGAATGGACACTTTTATTCAAGAGGCATGAGCCTTGATTGATTCAAGATATAATCAACATAGTGCAAAGATACAGAAGTTTTTGGATGCAATTTAATGGACCACTCATGATGAATACAACACATGGTTGGAGTGGTTCATTGAATGAGCATGTGTCTGAAAAGTGAACACAAATATGGTGTTAATGAATGGGAGAGAAACAATGCACAACCTAGAAATAGTACAAATTAGGATTTTTCTAAAGTATTGTAAAATATTGTTCTCTCCCCAACATAAATATTGGTGGCATAAATGCTAACTTGGATGGGTCGATTTTCTCTCTTTTTATTGATTTTCATGCTTCAATGTTTTGTTGACTGGGCATGCATGTGGACATCACTTTTGGCTCATGAGGAAGATAATTTTTGTGCTATTGAAATGAATGAATGATTCCTTTTCGAAGGAAAGTGTATTTTCTTCAGAAAATAGAAAAGAGTTTTGTCTTATGTGCTTTCCCCCCACTTTCAAAGGTGCAAATATAAGTTTTGGGGAGATTTTGAAATTAAAATTGAAATTTATGTCAAATGTGAAATGTGACTCTAGTTGTAATTTTTCCTAATGATTGTTACTCCCATGCTTCTATAAATGGGAATTAGGGCCAATTACACGGGTCTTTTGATGGTTAAGAAATTTTGAGCTCATGTAAGAGTAATTTTATATTTCAAGCATAGATAAATAGAGTACTATCGAGTCTTAGGAATGCATTCAAATTTGTAATAGGCTTAATGGTTTTATAGTAGCAATGGTGTATTAATTATAATTGCTCATTCTAGATTATTTTCTCTCCTCTGTATTTTTTCTTTCAAATTATGAATAAAGGGATCAAGGTTCTTTTATTTGTCTTCAAGCACTCTGGTTGAAAGTGTGATTTCATTTCTTCTTTAGTTCAAAGAGCTAAGTAAATGCTTAAATGAGATCATAGATTTGTGAGATGAAATTCAAGGATTACTAAGTCGTTTCTATTTTTTGATACATCAATTTTATATACTGAAAATCACTCTATCAATAGTCTTTAATTACTTGTTTCCATTGCTAATGTATGATAGTTTATTGCAAGTATGAGTCTGTCACCCATAGATAAATCACTGGTCCATTTATTTGGTTATCATAGATGTTAGTGAGCTTTATTTAACCTAAAAAAATGTAGGATTTTATGGTGAATTCCTCAAACACCCCAGGATCACCTGCAACAAAAAATAACTTTCATAAGAGAGAAATGGTAGAAATATCATGCTATCATTAAGATGCAAGAATGCCAAATTGAATATGAAAATATACATATGAAGCCTTGCTTATATATGCAAGGTTGAGATGTAGTATGTAATATTATATTGACATGTGTCATAATCTTATGACATATGAAAACTAACTACCTAGGAAACGATGCTGGGTGCTACCACAATAATGGGTTACACTTTCTGGGACATCTTGATTTTTGCTAAAATCACATATTTTTAGAAAATATAATGATTTAAGCCTTAAAAAGCTTCCATTTTAAGGGTTTTAATTGAAGAGGGTTTAATCAAACCCACTTATATCAAACCCCCTTGGATAGAAAGCCGTTAGTTTTAAACCATACCTATAATGGAGTCTCCTCTACACCTATCAAAATGTTAATAAAAAATCACTTTTGATTTACCTTTTAGGGGATCAAATTAACTTATTTAAAATTATTTTTTTGTAAACATGTAGTCCTTATTATAAGCTTCCGAAAATGTATAATTTTAAATATATTAAATTTTATTATTATATTTATTTTTTATTTCTTTTGAATGTAGGTTTTTCAATGAACATCGAGGTCTTTATTTCACACATACGGAAAAATAGGAAAAGAGAGAAAACAAATTCTTAAAAATGCATGTACACTAGCTATTGATGTTCTTATTCCAACAAAAAAATAATAATTTAATTCAAATGATTACAAAAAAAGTTATGCAGTTGAAAGTATAATATATCCAAATTATAATTACTCTGAATTAGAAAATTAATTTAAAAATATATATGCAAAAAATATTTATGAAAAAATATCCATCCCCTAGATAATGGTGTGAAAACATTGTATTTAAAAAAATAGAATCGTATGGTTTCTATAAAAAAAGTTATGCAGTCGAAAGTAAGCATCAATGTTTGAAAATGATGTTTAGTAAAAAAAATAAGTTAATAAAAATTACATAAAATAATTCACAATTTATTTTTTAATTTATTTTAAAAATATAATTAGATTCTCAACACAAAATATCACAAATCACTAGTTTTATTCATCTTCAAATTCTTAATGGTTTAGCTTCTATAAGCGTACGAAAGTGAAGATCTGGTGAAAAATGTTAATTTGAATGTCAAGTTTGGCCAAAAAGTGTAACCCATTATTGTGGGATCACCCTGCTAGATAAGATAAGACTTCTAGAAAAGGAAACTCATCCTTCTAGAAGGAATATTATATCTTAAGAAAACATGTGAACCTATCACCTAGTAAATTTTACCTAGTAATATAATCAAATTCCTAAATAAACATATGTAGGTGTAATTAAATAATTAATTACATCAACACCTCCCATTAGTGCAACTTAGGATGGAAATTATTATGCAAATGATTCAAATATGCAAGGATGGGTCCCGAATACCAAGCCATGTTAGGTGCCCATGTAAAATTCAAATGAAATCTCCCAAAAATGGAGAAAAGGAGAAAACCCATTGCAACAAAACTCTTCTCCAAAAGAGAGATGAGATGCAAAACAATAATTATATCCATCTACACAAAGGATGAAAAGAGATACCATTCAACCCCCCCATAATAAGATAATATGTTGCAAGATAAGTACTAGAAGTAGAATATGGAGTAACACTAGAATCATCAATTCAGCAAGGAAGGAAAGATATTGTTCACTAGTGAAAAGTGAAAAATTATTGTTGGAGTTCTCTTTCACCTTTAGGGTTTAGGACCTAATGGGAGAGAGACAATATTCACACTATTCACTCAATAACAAACCCTTGAGATTTCAATACAAAGGAGATTGAAATCTTTCAAAGGGACTATCCTAAGGGCTAAATGAGATCTAATGAGGTGTTCACCACCAAGTAAGAACTTGGAAAGGACAATGCAGTACAATGTGAAATGCCAAACCTTGAACAAACTAGAAATATGAAAAAAATGAAATAAAGAGTAATGAGACAAAAGGTTTGCACCTAGGAAATTGAAGAAGGTAGAATGGAGGTCTGGAATTATGGAAAATTTTCTATTAGTGTTGACTAGGACTCATCTGCCAAGCTAGGTGAATCAGTCCTTCTTCTAGGAAAATGCACTAGAAGAGGTTCCATCCAAAAGGGTATCCGAATTTGTGAAAATAAATGTTAGGAATGTACAATGGGACTCATTCGCCACTTGTGGTGAATCAATGCACTTCTACTTTTTTGGAAGTTCGGGACCTGACTCTATGTCTCTCACTCTACTCTACTCTTTTTGACTAGCTTTTCATATTCAAAAGTGTAAATTGCCACTTGTAGGTCCTCTGAAAGCTTCTCCTAGACTTAATGAAAACTTTGACAACTCTAGGGATTTGACAAATTTCCTCCAACTTTTCCCCTTGACAAATTTGCAACCTAGCTATGCAAATCACACAAACAAAGAGAGAATTTTTTTGTGGGGTTAG
Source organism: Sequoiadendron giganteum (assembly GCA_007115665.2). Lineage (NCBI taxonomy): Eukaryota > Viridiplantae > Streptophyta > Pinopsida > Cupressales > Cupressaceae > Sequoiadendron > Sequoiadendron giganteum. The sequence continues at coordinate 510,514,299 of CM021105.1, forward strand.
TGAATAGGGTTTACCCTTGGTCAAACCCCTTGTTGGTAATTAAACCTTGAAATGAAAGTAAATATGATTTTAGATTGAATAATGAACAAAAGACAATGTTGCAACTCACCAAACCCTAGCAATAAGATGCTACAAATATGCTTGAAATGACTGTAATGGATGTGGTTGTTGAATCTTTCTTAAATGATGTTCATCTTTCTTGAAACACTTGTTTGAATCATAAACTCTACATCACAATTGTTAGCACAATAATAGTATACACCTAAAATTGGTCTGGAGAATCTAATTAATCAAATACGATGTATTTGATTAATTACCCTAAATTCCTCTACTATTGAATAAATAGAAATATTTATTTATATAGTTCACATTTAAATTCTTATTTAAATTCTTTTATTTCATCTTAATTAAATAAATAAAATTAAATACTTTGTCTTATTTAATTATCAAATTCCTCTATTTATCCTATCTTAATCACATCATTCAATCAAAATTTATTAAAAAAGGTTAAATACTTTGTTGTTTAATTATCACATTCCTTCTATTTAATTTAATAAACAACTCTTATAGTTTTTTTTATTAAATTATTCATTCCCCTCTTTTATAATTTAAATAAATCAAAATATTTAAACAAAAGAATAAAGAAAATTCCTCTATTTATTCACCTACAAAATTAGACATTATATGTCTAAATTATTTAAAATAAATGCAATTGGCATTCATAGGAAAGCTTGCAGGCAATCCTCTCAATATTCTTCCTCTAATCCTCCCTATCCTCTTACCTGGTGTTTTCATGGGGAGGAACCATTCCCAAAATATTCTCAATCTTCTCAATCTCTCACCATTCAATCCTCAAAATTTAATCCAAGCCTCTACTTTGCTTCCCCTATGCAAATTTGTTGTCGCAAATCTATAAATATAGTCTCATTCAACAGGAAATGGATCCCAACTTTGTGCAATATTACTCTACAGGAAATCAATCAATCAAGCATCTTAGTATTCAAGAAATTTTAGCATCATAGCAATCATAAGCATTTTAGAATTCATAATCATGGCTGCATATTAGTTTTACTATAGCTTCATCATCATAGTTTCATGTAAAAATAGATTAAAATAGTTTCCTTTTATCAAATAGATAGCATCAAATCATTACATTATTTCATTTAGCCTCATTTCATTCTTTAAATTGGAATTTTAATAGTCAAGTGTCTTACTAAATCTGAGATCTTCTTGACTTAATAAATCTTTAGAGATAGGAAACAATGAGATGCTTTCAAGTTTCTTCTCTTTTTATTAGTTAATCACTGCAAAATCTTGATATAATGTTTCATTAAGAAGTGTATTTACCTTTTGTTACTTCTTCACACTTACAAACTAGCACCCACCATGGGGCATAACCCCATATTTTCATAATTTTTCTTTGAAAATTATCGTACATGATTCTGGCATGTTCATTTTAGCATGAGAGAGTTTTTTTTGGCACTTCCAAAGAAAAATATAGCTCTTCTAAGGAAAAATTCAGCACTTCCGAACTTTGTTTCAGCACTTCAACATAAAATACAACTCTTATGAAGAGTTGTTTAGTGCTTCTAAAGAGGAAACTATAGCACTTACATGGCCTATTTCAGTGCATCAACCAGAATTTCATGACATAGTTGGTCTTGTTGATGGTGAAAATGACACAAACAACATTAAAACATAATACTTCTACTCTATTTCTCCTGAAAAAGAAAGACAACATATAGTAGCCTAACTCCCAAGGTCTTGGTAGTTGGTTCTCAACTATCTGGTGTCACTCAATCAGTTCATGCAACTATAATTTTCAAGGGGCCTGTGCTAGTAACAAAAGATTCAAGAAATGACTCATTTTATCAAAACCGTTCTTGTAAATAAAGGGGGTTTCAAACAAAAGAAAAAGATAGATCAAAGGGTAAACCAGTAAGTATGAATCAAATTTATCTAGCATCCAGACATATGCCTTCAACAATGAATGTTTTTCTAACAGATCACAAAACCAAAGCATGACACAATTTACAGAATAAACTATACCATTGCATGCATCTAAGGTGCTTAATTTAATACCACTATTCACATATCACAACTATCTCCAAGATTTCAAAAGAACACACATCCATTCATTGCCAAGGTCATAGATCAATAGAATTCTAATAACTTCAATTCAATGATAATCTAACAAGATAATCCTTAAATCTGGTTTCTTCTAATGACTTTCATCACATAAGAAACTAGCATGCTTCAGCACAATCACTGGCATTCAGATAGATTATAACTTATCAACCTTATCAATTAAAACTCAATTCTAACACCATATTGCGTAAACCTGTAATTTTATTAACTGTAAAGTATCTAGTAACAATGTATCTCAGTAATCACTATAAAATTCTATCTCCTAATATTAGGTAAGCCAATTCTATTCTCAATTAGCTAACCTCTACAATATGATACCCACAGTGTATTTATAGATATACAAAATTCGAACTCCACTTCTATTTTAAGTCATCCACCCTTTTAGGAACAAAAACTTTCTTGGAAACTCAGATCGATTTGATCTTGAGTTATTACATTAGACATTTAGTTTAAACTGGAGAATAGAAAAGAAGAGAAAAAATATCATGTGCTTCAAAACTATCATTGATGCATGCAACATGCAAGGAAGAAGAAAGTCACGCATGAGAGAGATCTATGCATGTGCAGCTGGGTCTACAATGAACTCATCATAACTGGCGAAGACTTGCTGTAATATATCTATTTCTGACCCATCAACCCAGCTGTCTTCAAATTTAATTCGCTCCAACTCTTTTGCAGCAAACCCTCTCATACCTTTCATCTTTTCCAACTCTCTTCTAGCAGCTTTTATTTCTTCTTTGACATCCATTAGTCGATCTATCATTAGATATTCTCCATCATCTCCTTTTTGCATGAGTCCTCTAAATCTTTCATCCCATTTCTCTTTGATCTGACTCAAAGGCATGCCTTCCTTGGTTAATACATTTACATCCACCATGATAGCAATAACCGCCTCCAGCACTTCAAACTGTTTAGTCAAGTTATTAACAGCATTTTGGACCTCATCCTTATGTTTACACAAGAAATCTATTCTAAAATGGAGTATACGAGAGGTTTTCCCAACAAAATATTTATTATCTTCCTCAAGTATTGACTGTTCAAGAAGAGTAGTGAAAGGCAATGTATTAACTTTCTCCAATTTCTGACTATACCCCTTATACTCCTCTTCTTGTTTCTTTGATGCTTTGATGTATTGATGGATTTCTCTTATTAACTCTTTAGTGCCTTTGTAAACTTCAAAACCCTCAACCAAAACTTCACCTACTTCTCGATTCAACTTGTCTATCCATCTATCTACCATCTCTGCTTTGCCTGTTACCTGCACCAAATCATCTACCTCCTTTTTTCTTAACAAAATTGGAGTCTCAATGGTCGTTACCTATTGTGATCTCGGAGAGGAGACACTTTTCAAAAATGAATACAATTGATCCAATTGAGCCTTAAGCTCATCTTTCTTTTGTTTATCTTTTATCATTCTTGACTTGGTTGTTGAAGCCACCACATCAATTAGGTTCATCTACTAATTCCTAGTGGGCCTTCCCAAGTTGACAGTACTCAACTGATAATCTATTAGCTGCATGTCCCCTACCTCCTTTTCTATCATTGGCATTGCACACTCAGAAACAATCTCTCCTTTTTTCGTGAGTCTAGTAGAGTGTAGGATCTTGGCCTTCTTTTTAGGCCTCTCTTGCTCAATTTATTTCATCATATCCTCCCAATGGAGAGGTTGTGAAGGTTTTACTGTTCTTTTCTGTAGATCCAATTTTAGCCAAGTGGGAGCACATGGAGCAATAGTCATCATAGTAGAAGAGGAAGCAATGGTAGTAGATGGTGGCTGCACATTTACTTGGGTTTGAAAATCAAACCTTGATTTCTCTTGTTGTCCTTGTACCACATACATTTGCACAAGATTTTCAGCCTCTTCCCTATCTTTTTGTTCTTGTATCTTCTTATCTTCCTCTTCTTTCTTCAACCTCTCTTCCTCCAACTGATCCCTCTCTACTTTTTCTCTTTCCAATATTTATTTTTCTAATTTTTCTTCCTCTAGAGCTTCCTTTTCCAATTTCTCTTTCTCTAAAGCCTCTAGTCTTTCTCTCTCTAGTCTTTCTACCTCCAAAGCCTTAATCTTTTCTATCTTTGCTTCTTCTTCCTATTGTTTCTTAACCATCTCCTCGACCTCTCTTTCCTTTTGTAATTGTTCTGCTTCCCCTTCCTTTTGGCGAGCTTCCTCAACAAGTTTTAACTTGGCAACCAAGATTTCTTTCTCCCTCCGGTTTCTTGCCTTCTCTTCTTCAAGGTCATGAATCTTTTGTATTAGTTCCAACTTGTCATTCTCTTCTTTAACCTTGAGTTCATATACTTGTTGCCTTTTCTATCTCTCTAATTCATCAGCTGCTACCTTAGCTTCAATTTTTTTGGCCTTTAATTATTGCTAGTGCAATATAGCATCAGCTTGTGCCTTGGCATAAATTTCCTTTTCTTTCTCTAAGGTTGTAGCCCTTGCATCAAAATCCCTTTTTACCTCTTCAAACAATGTCCATTGATCTTCTTGTGTCAAAACCTATTCACTATCCTCATCTAGAGGTATATTTTCTTGCATATCTTTTTCTAACTCGGTCTTATCTGAATCTGTTCCAACATCATGAATCTCTACCCCTTTTCCCTTCATGGCTTCAGCTATGTCATAAAGATTTTCCCTTTCCACCTCTTTACCTCACCGCTTTGCTATTGGGACTTGAGTAGAAGATTCTCCCAAGGCCAGTGTTGAAACAACTAATCCAATTTGAACATCTCCCTCTTGTGTTTCCTCTTCATCCCCTATTGCTTCAAGTTCTATCTCTTCAATATCTGGGGGAAAGAACTCCAAAGGCTCTTTAGGAGGTGTCTTCCTTTTGATCCTTTTGTATCCTTTACCCTTTTTAGGGGCTGGTCCTTGAGGATCCTTGGTTCTTAGAACTAACCATTGCACACTCCTATCCAATATTGTCCTTCTGATCTACTTAATATCAATGGTTTCCTCACTATCCCAGTCAATTGGATCTAGAATCTTGGTGCGAATGTTCAAAGCTTCATAGGATGGATCCAATACAATTCCATCATCCACCAATGTGTCATGAATGTTATATTTAACCCCAAGCTCTAACATGAGTGAGACAGATAATCTTTCATAATTCTTCTTTCTCAGATCATACTCATCTTGTCGGTCACTCCAGAAATGTTCTAACAAATTGAAATGCTTGTCAAACATAGAAGGTAACAAGGCATGAATCTTACCCTTTGGGTCAAAATACTTACGGGCTGTGTATAAACCCAACTTCAATTGTATCAGCTCCCTGTAGACCACCTTTGCTCCTACCAAATGCTGACAGCCATACTCACCTAGCTTCATGGGAAACTTGTGACATCCTATCTTATGTTTTATTCCAAGCCAAGCATTAACTCCAAGAGCCTGATATACAAATTCCATCAACACTATTTTGTTATTGCAACACCTTGGAAGCAGATGTGGATGACCTTCAAAACCAGCTAACCTAAAATATGTGAATTTGGGGTATTGAATGTACCAACATCCCCATTCAACATTGAATTCCATGGCTTCTTGACTCAACCTGTATCCTGCATCTCCATTTAATTGGTTGATGACTACATATATGAATGCATCATTGACTCTTCTGAACTGAGTCTCAGCAACCTGAAGAGACAACTGGTCATAATGCTCCCACACTTTCTTCTGTCCATCCAAGACTCCCATTATGCCCACTTTGTTTAAACTTGGAAAGATACCCAACCTTGCTGCTGCATATACAATGTAAGAGGTCATAAAGAAACATTTAGTCTACCTAACACTAGTCAGTTGATCATGAATAGCATTTGACACAATCATCGGCCAATCAAACTGCTGAGCTCTATTTAATATTGTCTGGATAAATGAAACATCCACTCCTTGAACCAAAATGCATCTCTCTTCCCAAAAAATCTAGACAACATCATGATTAAATCTGATACCTCCTTATAAAAATCTACCCTCTTTGGCTGGTCTGCAAGCTTTCATAGAGACTTCTTTTATGTCTTCAACCATTTTTTGTTCAAATGAGACATATTTGAATCCTTATACTTACTATATTTCTCCAAGGCCTCTTCCTCATCCAACTGCACCAAGTTCTTAGGATCTGGGACATTGAATATATTTTGAAATGCCTGAGGAGTGAGATCAATGATCACATTGTTCTGTGAATCCATGCATTGTCTAGTCACAGGATTGTAGGCACTAGTTGTTGTCAAGATCAACTCTGGACACTAGATTGATAAAGGAAATACAGTGATATGTGCCAAGCCAGAATCAACAATTCTTTGTGTCCTTCCTGTTAGACTTTCCCGTTCTGCAAAGTTTTTTGCATATAACTTCCCAAAATTATATTCACCTAAATTGGTATCAGTGATGTCTGACCAATCTAACTCTACTTTGCTCACTTTTACCACGAGACTCCTGTGATTATACCTCAATGTATAAGGTAATTGTTCAGGCTTGATCTTCTTTGGCTTTGGTGCTGCCTTTGATGTCCCTGCAGGCCGGTTCCTTTGAGCAGCTTCTCCTGATGTTCCTGACATTTTCTAGCTTCCTTGCCACAAAAACCTCTAATTAGATCTTTCAATATCATTATAAAACATGTTTTAAAACCATACCTTTCATGTATACATCAGAGGCGAAACTAGGTAGAAATATATTCTAAACAGTCTCTTTTAACACACTGCTGAGATCAGAGTTGAAAATGGAATGGTAACTCTACTAACAAGAAGCGGGCTCGGAGTAAAAATGCAATTGGAACCGGAACCAGAATAGTAACGAACTTGGTTTTCCTCATATTTTCTATTTTCATATTCGGGTTCAGTTTCGCTTCCGCTTCTGCCAGGTAAACATCTTTAAACAGTAAAGCTTCTTACTATAAGCAGAGTCGAAAATGGGATGGTAGATGGAATTGACACAAAACATAAAAGACATCCAAAAAATCTAAATCAATTATGATCCCACTTTCGACCATGTTAACCATGATGTCATCAATAATTTCATCAACTTTAAGACATAACTCCATGGTTAAAACTAAGGTCATATCAAATGAAAATAGGGCTTAAATATATCATGAAATCAACCATGCCCATATGACTGTGGGGGCGACTGTATTTTAGGGCATCATATTTTAATTAAATGCAATCATCGAAACACATGAAACCCTAATCTAGAAAACATGACAAAACTAGGGCACGGATTTAACCCCTCCTAATTTATCAGATTGAAAGCGCGACAAAACCCTAAGTAAAAACAAGATTCAACTAACCTTAACTCATTGTAAAGACATGAATTTAATCTACCTCACTGTGAAAACCTAACTAAATCTATATTTAAAAACCTAACCCAACATGATGCGATCATGACAAAACGTGAAAGCAACCCGTGCCCTGACTCACTATAAAACTAGAAACTCGATCATAAAAACAAGAACAACAAATAAAAAGAAAAAACACACACGCAAAACCCCAAGAAAGCGATCTCGTTCGAAGATCCCAATCAAACAATTATGAATGAAGAACATGAAAGAAAAATATAAAGGAAAACGAGAGCAGAACCCTACCTTAAACGCAAGACCTAGCTAACCTTTAGAATTGATTTGCAACAATTATCTCCTTCTCCTTCAATCGATTCGCTTAGATGGACTCTGCAGCAGCTCTATTTCACTCTTCAAGTTTTCTACAATAATAACAATGATACGTTTAATCCTTAATGAAGGTAAAAATCTGAGTTCTTACCTACACCAAGCTGTTGTCATTAATGCATTAAATGCAATTAAGGTGGAGTTAGAATTGAAAAAGAACCAACACTTTACTATAGTGCTACTTCAGTCAAAAAGTCAATGAACCAGAAAATAGTGGGGGTGGAATCGAAATGGAAACTAATTTGAAACTTAAGAAATTTCCTAACTTCATTCCCGTTTCGGGTCCGGGTCCGCTAGCAAATCACAATCCGAAATCAAACACAAAGAGTAAAACAAAAAGACCGCTATAATAAAACTTAACACAAGGACTTAGACTAAAACCAAAAGTTGGAATAGCGGAGGCGAAGACAAGATGGATTTTGATTTCACCATTTTCAATAAACACCAACTTAACATCCACTCTGGCTCTAGCTCCAATAAAGACAAAACAAAAGGTCAACAAAGAAAGATTGTTGGGATGGGAATCAGAATGAGTTTTAAAAGAAGTTTCAGAACCCGTTTTGGTTCCAGTTCTGATTCCGACAAACTAAAACAAAAATAAACAAAGTTTCAAGCAAAAGAATCCAAACTTAGTTTGAAAAACAACCAGAGATAAAAATAACAAAAGGGGGACCCATTTTGACCAAGGAAAAAGATGGGGTGGTTATGCCAAGCATAACAGGTCTCTGTTCTCAAAATTTCTATAGCATTTCGAAAAAATTCCTGGTGCTTCTGACAAATTTTGTAGTGCTTGTAATAAATTTTAGAGCACTTTTGATCTAAACTATAGCGCTTCTAATTTATGTTTCAGCGCTTCGAAACTCTGTTTCAACGCTTCTTTATTTTAATTTTTTTTTGGATCCAACGCGACCGTGGTCATAATTTTATTCTTTTTGGACTAAAAATAATCAATCCTAGGGTAGAAACTTAATTTAAATATACCAATCCTAGGATATTCATCATATTTTTTTGCATTAGTTAAATAAAGTAGCCTGATTTTGTCAAGCAACATCCTCACTTAGATTAGTACATTGTCTTTTGGGCTTAAAATAAATCAGTATTTATTGTTCTTGTGTTTTGAATAGTCTTATGATCTCCCCTTAACTGGGTGATCAAAGTTCCAAATTCACCCTTTCCTTTTCATGCAATTTTACGCTTTTGTTAAAACCCTTAGAAGGCATGTCATAGTGGGAAAAAGTACTCACCCTATGGGAACGACCTAAGTGGGAATGCCTAAAGCCAAGGATTCCAACCCACTCTAAACAAATGTGAGTTGTTGATGAAATTCCAACTCGACTATAGTGTGCAAGATAACCATCCCTAAAATATTTGTTTTAAATATTAGGAGGTCTCCTGAGGGAGTTTATCATTTTCCGCACCGCATGAAAACCCTATCTAGGAACCATAGTGTAGTATCTAGCTGAGTCAGTAACCAAATATTGTAATACTCACAGTGTAAGGAGAGGGAAGAATCTACCCCTAAGACATTCACCATATAATTTCCAAGGACCGTTTTCTCAAGGGAAGAGAAATCCAACTTTGAGTACATGCCTAGAAAAGACAAAAACAAGGGCACCCTCTAGGGGGTGACACAGAGGTGTGAGTCAACGCAATTTTAAGATGTGGGTTGTTTAGTATAACAATGACCTCTTTGAATTTAAGAGTGATTCTGTCTGAAGTGTATCTTTGTTAAAACAAACTAGTGGAAATAAATAAGGACCATTTGTGGTTCTTGAACATACACTATTTTTTTAGATTCTATGATTAAAAACAAAAGTTCTAAAATTGCTTGTCATGTTCTCAAATCATTTAATTCAAGTAAAGATCATCTAGAAAAACACCAAAAAGAGTCAAACAAAACCACCTAGTAAAATTCATGATTAGAGATTGGAAATCCAAAAAAAAATTCAATAAATCCCTCAAAGTCAAGAAACCAAATAAACCACTTAGTTACAAAAATATTTTGAAAAGAATACGTTTCTTGTATCAGAGTAGGAAAATATTTCTTCATAATAGAACTTTCATACATAGGTATCAAGATTTTTCTAGGGGTTATATTGGTGATTATGCCTTAGAGCCTATTTATTCACAAGCCTTTTCCCAAAGAAGAGATCTTACACAATATCATAATCACACTCAACCCATACACCAGTCCTCCATCCCTTAGCGAATGATAGAATACTCCACCAGGCCTGATCAATTTTTGCAATAAATAAACATAGAATATTTAGGTTTATCATCTAACATCAGAAAATTACTAGTGGGGATATCTTGTCAAAGTCAAAATTCCCCAAAAACAATCTCTTCAAAAGTAGAAAAATTGGGCAAAATCATTGAAACCCAAAGTAGCGCTTCCACATTCTATTTTAGCACTCTGGAGGTCTGTTTTAGCACTTATGAATCCAAAGTAGAACTTACACCCTCTATTTCAGTGATTCTAACCTCTTTTTTAGCATTTCGAAAAGCTGTCATAATGCTTCCATACTCTATTTTAGCACTTCTGCAAAATAAAGCTCCTACACTCTATTTTAGTGCTTCCAGAAATTAAAAATAGAGAGCTTCCAAACATATCAATCAGACTGGTTAACATCTAAAACTCATATTTTTATCAACTAGAAGTATCTCTTCAATAAAGACACTATCTAGAAACCAGAAACATATAGGTTCCTACAAGTTAGCATTCTTTTCAACTAGAACTCAGACCTTGCAAACTATAAATTGTCAAAGAAAATCAAATCAAAAGCTTGGTTATTTAGCTAAGTTTCTTCATTAGGATATTATCATCCTACTATCATGAAACAAGGCATAGTAATCATATTTTTAACCTAAACTCGTCAATAGGATATATCATCCTATTTGACTTTGTTAAAATTAATTTGACACTTATCAGACATACAAGATCAAATTTTGGTAGGAAAAAAAAACACTTGTATGCCAATCTTCACAAGGTTACAAAAGCAAATACTCTTAGAAAAAGAACTTGAAACATCAAACATCATGGCAGAAGAAAATCCTAGCTTACATCAAAATGACAAAAATGAAATAACGACAAAAGACATACAAACAGCCCAATAGGATCCAAAATTCCATAAATTTATGGAAAATATTTTAGAGAAAGACATGGGAAAATATCTCTTAATGCTAGTTGAATCAGGTTCCAAACTTCCAAAATATTTCAATGCCAATCGATTAAAGGAAACACATAGAGAAAATGAAACTAAAACACCACAACATACACAACATATGCAAAACACAGATCAAGTTGTGGCCCTAACACAAAAAATGCAAAACTTGCAAAAAAAAATTCAAGATATGCAAAAGGGAAATATAAAAAGGTATGCATTATAGGACATTTGTCCTTATCCTTTTGAACCAACTGTGGATATGATACCATTCCCTAGAGACTCCAAATTCCCAAAATAAGACAAATATAATGGTAAGACAAACCCAATCGACCATGTAAGGGAATTCAAAACCATGAGCTAAGAGTTTGAACAGGAAGAAACTTACCTAATGAGGTTATTCCCAAGAAGCTTATGAGGTTAGTGTATGGAGTGGTTTTCCAAACTACAACTAGGAATACTAACTTTTGAAGATCTCATCAATAAGTTCATAGCACAATATTCCTTTAACATCCAACATGATGACATGATAAAGGACCTCTATAACATGAAGCAAAACAAAGGTGAGACATTCTTGTCCTTTTACAGTGATGGTGAAGACTATTTTCTAGGTATCCTCACTCCATACTAGAGGAAGAGAAAATGGAGTTATTCATTGATAACTTGATTGATGAAATGAGTTGTAGGCTTGAATTACAATGTCCTCCAACATTCAAAAAAGTGATTGAAAATGGCCTTAAAATAGAAGAAGCCTTAGTCAAATGAGGGGTGATCAAACACTACAATTAAAAATCAAACAACACCAACTCCTCAAATCAATATACCAACAATGACAAACCTAAATTCTAGAAAAAGAATAGAAATACTGGGATCAACAAAACTACAAATGACTTACAAAATGCAAAGCCAATTTTTAACTTGATAACCTCTACAAAAAAGATAAACCAAAACAGTGACCAAAACATCAAGTAAAATATTAATCAAAACAATAATCTAAACAATGGAGAATCAAAACCACAAACATATCAAAAATCATCAAATCAATGTCGATTCACACCATTAGGCCAAATACTTGAATCAGCAATGAGGGAACTTGTTGCAAGTGGTCTTATCACTGCATGAGAAGCACAATTTTGGGATCCAAAATTCAAACCACCATGGTGGAATGAAGCAGATTATTGTAACTTCTATAAAAATAAGAGACGTAAGAAAAATGATTGCATGGAATTAAAACATATAGTCCAAGATCTGATTGACAAAAAAAAGGTATACGTAGAGGGACATCAAAACAACAATGATCATACAACCTTTAAATACCCTTTACCAAATTATGACAAGGGAGAGTCATCTTCTACAAATAGTAAAGGAAAAAATGTCAATCATGTTTACGATACCACGATCTTTTGTTTTTCCGAAGTAGAAAGTGATACTGCCACTAGTAATCACATTGAAAAAAAAAAACCAGTGACATTATACCACTATATCTAATCCCGAGCATATAAATATCCAACAATCAGATAAATTTTAAAAAAATCAGAGAAATACAAGACTATTAACCGGATAATGTAATGACAAGGGGAAATCCAATGTAATTTTGAAGGAGTTGCACCTAAAAACACCACTCCAGCTCCAATTCGATACAGCATTGTCGACCAACTTTATAAAATACCAGCGTAAATATCAATACTTGAACTCCTTAAACTCTCACCATCCCATAAAGAGATGTTAGAACAAGCACTTGTTGCCACCACAGTACCCAACAATCTAGATGTTTGTCGATTCTAGGATATGGTGGTACATTTGAGCATGCCACACTGTCTATCATTCTTTGAATAGGATGATGTGTCACTTAATCATCCGCATAACACTGCCTTCCATATTGGAGTTTTGATCCACAAACATCGTGTTAAAAGAGTCCTAATAGATGGGGGATCTATTTTAAATATTTGTACTCTAAAATTAATTCATGCACTAGAGTATTCAAATAATTTTATTGATGCCCAAAGAAAAATGACAATAAAGGCTTATGATGAAAAAGAGAGATCTTCTAAAGGACTGATTGTGTTTCCCATTCAAGTGGGACCAAAGGTGAAAAATATAGCATGTCAAGTACTATAAAAAGAGTTAACCTACAATATACTGTTAGGATGTTCATGGATTCACGAAATGCAAGCAATCCCTTTTACCTATCACCAATGTTTGAAATTTCCAGTTAATGGACAAGAGGTGACTATATTGGTAGATTATAACAATCCTCAACATTGTAACACACTCATAACTTCTCAAGACACCTTTGTGCCTCACAATAGGGAAGCATGCATTTCAAATTCATCAGATGGTGAAAAAAATCCAAACATTACATCCAAGTGGGTTGAGAAAATGGATAAATCAAAAGATACAATTTTTTTTGAATCTACATTAATAGACAATAAGGATCCTCTAAATTCTCTATCACATAAATTCCAAGAAAAGGTCCAGCTAACAAACAAAGGCATGGGACAATATTCTATTGAGCAATCTCTTAATCTTTCACAATTGATGTCATCTCCAAAGTTATATGGACAACCATCAATGATAAAAAACAAGCATTACAACATGCCAGGGTTCTAGAGGAAAGATTTGTGGAGGTTGGTACTATAGAGGATGAATCAAGAGACAAAGCTATCCTCGATTGGTTGTAAAAATATGATGAAACATCGACATCAACAAACATCAACATACAGACAGATAAGTATGGCAAAGGAAAGGCTATTTTAGAAAAAATGGGTTATAAAGGACAGGGACCTATTGGAAAAAGGAAAGAAGGAATCGTAGAACCAATTCAGCCTCTTACTCTTTATTCAAGGGATAAGACAAGACTAGGTTACTCAAAATTAAAAAAAACAAGAAATGACTAAGAAGGTAGTTGAAAGAATCCTTCAAGTAAGAGATAGCTCTAAAAAAATTCTAATGAATTTGAATGTGATCTATATTCTGATAGATCTTACACAGATGTCCAAATTGATTTCATAAAACAATATGCACCTACACGTGAGGAGGGATAGAGTGTAGGGTCTAGATCACTTGTATTAGAATCACAACATATCGATGACTCAAGTGAGGATGAATAGACATCGAGTAAACTAGATAATCTCGATGAAATTAACATCATTGACCTTGAAATCCCTAATGACAACTCTAATGGCGTAACTGTCTGAACCCTTACCACTGTTGACCCAAATCAATCTGATGACTTCCTGCCCTTAGTCCATCTTGAAATTATCGACTGGGAACCCATTGAACCTCTAAATGTACCCATCTATGAAAATGATTATGCTATTATAAATTTCTTTTTTTGTGAGGAACCTGATACAAGTTATATCCATAAATCTCATAACAATGCGGATCAACAGAAGGGTGTCAAATCTTTTAGTTGCAAAAAAAAAAATACGAATAATGGATCTAATGGTGAAAACCATTCTATGGTAGTAGTAGATCTTGAAAAAATAAAAATAAAGAATGCATCGGTTGGTGAAAACCTCTCTAAGGCACTGAAAGATGGGAGATTTGACACCCTTTTGGAGCATTATCATGAAAGGTCATCAGTTTTGGTGGAGCCTACACAATCTGTAAACATTGGTATAGAAGAAAGTGCAAAGATTTTACATCTGGAAGAATCTATGATAGAACAAGAAAGACCTGAATTTATCAAATTATTTGAAGAAAGAAGCATTATTTTTTCTTGGTCATACTCTGATATGTCAAGTTTAGACCCAAATCTTTTAATGCATCATTTGTCTTTGCCTACTAGAATCAAACCTGTAAAAAAAAATTTAAGAAAGATGCATCCACATATTGCATTGATGGTAAAAGTTGAGCTAAAGAAGTTATTGGATGAAGGATTCATTAGGTCTCTTGATTATGCCGAATGGATATCAAATATTGTGCTTGTATCAAAGCCGAATAATAGTTTCAAGATATGTACAGATTTCAAGGATCTAAATAAGGCATGCCCCAAGGATGATTTCCACTTTCCTAATATTGACATCATCATGGAATTAATAGAAGGGCATGCCATGTTATCAATAATGGATGGTTTCTCTGGTTACAACCAAATCAAGATAACACCGAAAGATCAGGAGAAATCTGCATTCACATGTCCATTGGGAACCTTTTCTAGAATTTCATGCCCTTCGGATTGAAAAATGCAGGGGAAACTTATCAAAGAGAAATGACCACTATCTTCCATGATATGATGCATACCTTTATGGAGGATTACGCAGATGATATTCTAGCTAATTCATATTCCAAAGAAGGACATCTAGATATCCTTGGGAAAATTTTCAGAAGGCTAGAAAATTTCAATGTCAGACGAAACCCTAAGAAATGTGTCTTTGGGGTTACATTAGCAAAACTCTTAGGATGCATAGTCTCAAAAAAAGGTATTGAAGTAGATCCAGCAAAGGTAAAGGCAATAATGGAAATACCACCACCTAGAAACATCATTCAACTAAGGTCACTAAAAGGAAGGTTACAATCAATCAGGAGATTTATCTCCCAGTTGGTAGACAAAAGTCACCCATTTAATCATCTATTACATAAGAATGTTGTTTTCAAATGGTATCAGGGGTGTGAAACAACTTTCAACCAAATAAATAAATATCTAATTTTTCCACCTATTCTGATGCCCCCTATAGAAGGGAGACCTTTAAAACTATACATTGCAACAACGAATATTTCCTTAGGAGAACTATTGGCATAGGAAGATAATGAAGGAATGGAACAAGCCATTTACTACATCAAAATAACTCTGAATGGATCTGAAATTAATTATACCTTCATCGAGAAATCTTGTTTGGTAGTGGTAATTTCTACCCAAAAATTGTGGCATTACATGTTGACTCACATAGTCAGTCTCATAGCAAAGATTGACCCATTAAAATATCTACTCAAGAAGGCTTCTTTAAAAAGTAGACTAGCCAAGTGGCTCATGCTTCTGAGTGAGTTTGATATTCACTATGTGGAAAGAAGAGCCATCAAAGGTCAAGTGATCACCGAAAAATTATTCAAAGCTCCTTTAACTGATGATCATCCTATGACAATGGAGTTTCCTGATGCAAACATTCTTGCAGTAACAACACAACAATGGATACTTTACTTTGATGGATCATATACCCAAAGAGAATCTGGTGTAGTAATATTGTTCATTACACCCCAAGGACACACCATCCCAAAGTCTTATAGACTAATATTTCCATGTACCAATAATGTGGCAGAGTATGAGGCATTAATCATTGGTGTCAAAATGGAAATTGAATGGAAAATCATAGAGTTACAAGTATATGGAGATTCTCAACTAATAATTTATCAATTAAATGATGAATATCAAATGAAAGATGAGAAGTTAATGCCCTATAAGCAGCTAATAGATTATCTCAAACAATACTTTGTCAATATCAAATTTGAAAAAATTCCAAGGGCAAAAAACAAAGTGGCAGATGTTATGGCGACAATTTCTTCTCTTTTACAATTAATAGAGAAATGTGGTCATTATGATTTTATGGTAGAAGAAGTATCTAATCCTTCTTATAATAGTTCAGAATCCCAAACCATATACCATTTGGATGCCATTGAATCCTCCATCTATGAAAATACCTATGCGTACCTCAAAGACAACATCCTTCCTCTTGATCTTTCGAGAAACCAAAAATGCAACTTCATCCTCCAATCCGCCTGACATACTTTACCATTGAGGTCTAGATGGTACTCTTCTCCGAAGTTTAGAACAAAACAAATCTGAAATAGCCTTATGAGAGGTTAATGAAGGTATTTGAGGAACCCATTCAAGTGGGATAACTCTAGCAAAGAAACTCCTTCGTCTGGGGTATTACTGGTCGAACATGGAGAAGGAGTCTTATTAGTTTGTCAAGAAATGTCAAAAGTGTCAAATTCATAGTAATCTAATCCATGCACTAGCTCAATAATTGCACCCATTCACATCAACATGGCCCTTTTGTTAGTGGGGATTGGATATGGTAGGAAAGATAAACCCATCTTCATCCAATGGGCACAAATTTATAATCACAACAATAAAATAATTTACAAAATGGATAGAAGCAATTCCTCTTACAACCATCACCAGAAAATAGATTCCATCTTTCATATTGAACTACATATTTTTTTGGTATGGCATACCTCAGTCCATTATCATTGATAATGGATGACCATTTAAAAACTAGGATGTCCAAGAATTATGTGAAAAAATTCATATCCAACATCATTTCTCAACATCGTATTATCCTCAGGGAAATGGCCAAGCAGAGGCCTCTAATAAGACAATTCTAGAAATACTCAAGAAAATAGTTAACGATGTTGGATGTGATTGGCATGTTCAGCTCAATCATGCATTATGGGCCTATAGAACCAGCATCATAACATTGACAGGAGCTACACTATATGCCTTGGTATATGGATCAGAGGCCATATTACCCATTGAGGTAGAGATTCCATCACTCCATCTATCACTACAGGGAATCATTTCAGATGAGGATTATAGAGTATCTAGGCTCCAAAAATTGGAACTGTTGGATGAACATCATCAATAAGATGTCAATCATCTAACTACATATCAACAAAGAATTTCTTAGAGCTACAATCATAGGGTAAAGCCAAGAATCTTTCAGGTTGGGGATTTGATCCTAAAAGAAAACACTAAAAACCAGCAAGATAGAGAAAAGAAAGGGAAGTTTGAACCTAGTTGGCTAGGTCCCTTTGTCATCATATTAGTATATGGATCAAGAGCCTATTAACTATCAACATTAGAAGGGGATCTATTTGATGAGCCTATCAACAGTATCCATCTACAAAATTTCTACACATGAATCACCTAGTGCACGGTTCAAAATCCTAAAAATGGTTGCCTTGATGAAAAACTAGCAAATAGGCATCTTGGTAACATAAAATACCAAAAAAAAATACAAACAAAAAAATCAAAAAGAGTGAAAAAAAAAGTGCAATTAATACATGTAGTGAAAACCTACAAAAAGGTGCTATATGTGATTAAACCAGCTTTTCCATCTATTTGGATACATATCATGGTCATTAATCTCACCATCATTTTGCATCCATTATCATATCATTTCAAATGGTCATGTCTCACTCCAGCTTGGGGGCAACATCAGGATTTCATTGGGGGCAGTTAAAAATAAAGCTTAATAAAATGGAAAAACAATAGAATGACAAACACATCAAAAACAATTATTGAAACACAACCCAACATGAGACATCAATGACCATCATAAATGCATTTAGCCATCCATATCAAATCAGAAAATCCCCAAAAAAAGTCAAATATTTAATCTCAAAAAGCCAAAAACATGAGTCAGTTTCAGTTGAACTACGTGGTCTCTGCATGTAAAATGTAGGCAAGGGTAATATTTGATCAGCCCCCAAGGCTCCTAGGATAGGTCTTTAGGTTAGGTTTGATCCAAAAAATTGGAAAATCACAAAAACATCATAAAATCAGGATGGATGATCTAATCTTATTAATGGTTGAAACACTTTGAGTAAAGGTTGGATATGTTGTACTTTGATTACTTTGTTATTAGTTTTTTGGATAAAATTGATGATATATTGAACTAGAGAATCAAGGAAGGAGAATAATTTATTCGTTTTTATGTTTTTTGTGAATTAATTGTTTAAATTTGTGAATTATCGTCAGACGTGCTCTACAAATGTATTACTGATGACATTCGGAATTCATACCTAAAATAATTAATCCTTGTCTGTTTACACAAGAAATGCTTAGGTCATCTCGGTTTAATTATACTTAGATTCTTGTGTTCACTTGAAATATCAAAATCATGAAAGTAATACTCAGGGCATCATTGGTCTAAAATATACCTTTGACGCTTGTACTTACTTTCAACATTTTTAAAGCTCTATGATGATACAAAGCACAAAAGTACTCTTAAAATGCCAATAGTTTGCATGATAAAATTACATTGCATTCATAATAATTTTTACATCTCCAGAGTGTTTGTTACAAAAAGGATTCAAATTGATCATTCATACATTTTAATCAAATCATTTTATCATATTTTTCCATATCATATAAAATTTCTAAAAGAAAATTTCAAAACTAAATCATACCATTGCATTTTTCATCCATCCACTAATTATTTCTCACATATCACATCATCACATTATCCATTTACATTTTACTATCAATAAATTACCAACATACATTAAAATACATCATACATCCATTCATCATTCATCATTTTATTATTACATCATATTATTGGATTTCTATCAATTCATAATGTATATCATACATCATCTATTTTTCAACATAGGAACATACATCCCATTTAAATCACATCATTACATCCACATTCAATTATAAAGATGATCATCATATAAAAATAAAATAATCATGCATCCATACATTGACATCATATATCCGTATTTCATTTATTAAATAGGCCATCATAAATCATAGCATATCGCATGATCATCTAGAATCAAATAAATCATCACATGGTAAATAAATGAATCCATCATATAATCATAATAGAACCCATCATAGATCAATAATAGTCTAATGCATATCATTTAAATCATATAAAACATCAATGTCAATTATACAATGAAGTCTGAAATAAGGGAGATATATCATCAAAAATTAGCTAGATCAAAGTATACATCATGTCTCAAAAACAACATAGAATCATAACAACATCTAAGATTTGTTGCTGCCAGATGGTGCAGGCATCACAAGACCGGTACCTCCACCACCACTAGATGGACTAGTACCTCTACCACCACTAGACGTACAAGGATATCCCAGATCTCTGTGAGGCGGTTGTGTTACACCCTCACTGATTGTCCTGGTATGTGTCTTTCTAGATCTAGACAACGCATAACTAACTCTCCACTCAATGGGGATCGCATCACGATAATGAACCTTGTGAAAATAGGCCTCTCAGTTGACATGAATAAAACTCCCTCATATAATCACCAACAGTGGTACCATCGGCAATCCGCAGTAAAGTCTTGGCAGTTTCCTATGCCCGCTTTGTGATCTTCCTGGCACTGTCCCTCTCTACCGTCAGTGTGGTAATTCGTGTCTTCACAACTGCCAACTATCCATGTCCCTATGTCAAGGCATGTGCATGAGCTTGTGCTTGGGTATGTAGCTGCATCTATGTCTACACAAGTAAACCTTGAGCCTGCACAAGCTACCCCTACAAGGTCTGAATCTGTACTTGAAGGGTGGCAATCTGTGTCTGATGTTTTGAGGAATATGTCTCCACTTATTTCCTCTTATGAGGCACACTAGTAGATGGCCCTATACTACCTACCATAACACCTATTCCACCATCCCCTCCATCATCTCCATCATCACTGCTACTCTCACCACTACTACTCTCCTCACTGTCATCAATACCACTATCATCCCCCTCACCACTACCCTCCACATCCTCAATATCAACATAATCCTCTCCACCCACATCCTTTGCCTCAACATCCATAGCCTAATCCTCCACCACATCTGCCACTCATCTCCATCTTTGACCAGGTGCAACAACAACATCCTCTTCTGCAATTAGTAGTGTTGGCTCATCGGGAATAGTAATTTGAGGGCATGGATGTAAGCCAAGATACTACACATACTCTGTAGTCACTAGTGCCTCAACAAAATCATGTCGTATATCCCAGACTGAAGGTTGTAAGGCATGGTATCCCTCTACTATGGTATCATAAGATAGAGATGGCCCCCAATCTTCTACATCACTCCATCGACGAGAATAATGTGCAATGCCCTGGGGCATACACTGAACAATACCATACTATCTATAGACCCTCTATAGTAGGAATCTCTCTAAGACAAAGTGTGTCTGGCCAATCAAATACATAGAGTTGCATAGGTTGTGTGTTAGAGAATGTCGACTAATTAAATAACAAATTGACACACCAATGAGACATTATATTAAAGAAAACTAATCTAGAAAGCATAAACACAAACTCTAAAATAGCAGCTTCTTCAAATTCGTCCCATTGTCCTCTATCTCTCAGGAATTTGATTAAAGATGTTGGCTCTCAGTTGTGCAAACAACGGCTTTGTTGAAATGATCACTTAAGAGAATGAGATTTAATGAAAGTGCATATGCATGACTAAAAGATTAAGCTATGAAATTGAAATGCTAAGATACTAAAATGCTTGATAAAACTAAAATGCGACTATAATAACTATGTATGAAAATCTAAAATTCGAGGTCCTTTTCAACTCACAAGAGGGCTGTATTTATAGATTTTTGAAGGCCAGAATCCCATTAGCCAGGATCAATGGTCAAGTTCAAACTTGTTAAAATGAACGGTGAGAGATCGAGAATTTGAAAAGAAGATGGAAGTTTAAGAGATAGATGGAAAATGAAGAGACACATGAAAGATGTCCCCATAATTTAAATAAATAAATATTTAAATATGTGTGGGAAATGAAAAGCTTTTAATTAAATATTGAAAATATTTAATTATGTGAGAAGAGATGAAAAGCTTTTAATTAAATATTGAAAATATTTAATTATGTGAGAAGAGATGAAAAGCTTTTAATTAAATATTGAAAATATTTAATTAAATGTGAAATGAAGAATATCATTTAAATTTAAAATTTAAACTTATGATAATTAATATAAATAAATTGTGAAGTCTATTTAATTAATTAAGAGGAAGATAGCATTAATTAAATATACTTATTTATTTAATTAAACTAGAAGAATTAGAAAAATGAATAATATAAATAAATAATTAAATTTATTTATATGTAGATGACTTAAGAATATTAATTAAATAATTCATATTTAATTAATTAATAGGTTTTGATTAACCATGAACATTTTTAGATGTGTACACAAGTAACCCATCTTTGCATCATCCTCATCCCAATGCTCACAATCTAGATATGGGCACCATGGAACTACCTCTAAATCATCCAAAACACACATCCAATGCTCCAACTTACCCATCCTGGACTGGGTAAGTCAACCTCTATATCTTAAAACATATAGCCTAGTAGTAGACCTATGTCGAACTAGAACTGGTCGTGTGACATCAATATGCTCCCATGCCCATTCCTGAAGTAAGGTAGCTCTTGATAATAAACTGCACCCTCTCAAATAAATAGCTGAATGCAAATCATGATACAAATGTGTCAACATGCACATCCCCCAATCATAGTAGGTCCCATGTATGATCATACTCTCAAGAGCCCGACCCCATCAGACAGATAGTCCCATTGACCTACGTCTTTCCAAAACTAAAGGTAGGATGCCATAAGAATCCACCATCTCTCGCCATGGAATCTACATCCCAACAATATGCTCATCCTAAAATACTCTATGAAGAGAATCTATCTCGCCCACCTCCTATGAATCATACACAACAACCTCTCTAACAAATGAAATCCGTAAAATACTCCAAACATCCTCTAGAGTAACTATCATCTCACCAGTGGGTAAGTGGAAGGTGTTATGATCATTGGGCCACCGCTTGGCTAAAGTTGTGAGAAGAACCCGATTAATCCTAATATGGGGCATGTCAAGAAGAGAAGCAAGTCCACACCAAAAAATAATCTATGTCTCATCTGGTGTCGATTGTAGAATCAAATCAAATGTCCATAGGAAATGCTCTTGAATCTAGAGGTTATCTAGAGACTCCTATCATCATGAAATGTTCAAAATCAGTACATTATGTCAAATATCACATGTCATTATACTATCAAATTTAATCAGCTCTTGGTATGAATCAATTATCAGGGTTATTTATATCATCAAATCATATCAAACCAATGGGTTGACATGATCGAAATAGAAAAAATCAAGTTTAAAAATTTGACAATTTTTGCACATCTAACTTGGATGCGCTAAAACAGGCATTCAAAGTGTTAAAATATTAGAAGCATTATTTCATCAGTCAGAAGCACTAGAACAGTTTATCAAAGCACCATATCACTAAAAGTGTTATTTTAGGAGGTCAAAGTGCTGAAATAGTTTCTAAAAGTACTAAAATCCTTAAAGCACTAAATTAATCATTAGAAGCACTAACCTATCCTACCATTGCGCTAAAATCCTTGAAGTGCTAAATTAACCAATTGAAGCGCTAAACTATCCTATTGTTACACTAAAATCCTTGAAGTGCTAAACTAGCCTACAAAAGCGCTAAAATACCTACTCAAAGCACTAATTCACTGAAGTGCTAGAACAGTTCCTAAAAGCACTACACTGGAGTGTAAAAGCACTATAGCGCATTCTTGAAGTGCTAAAACTATGAAAAATTCAAATGCATATAAAAATGTGAAAAATGAGGAAAACATGAATTACAAGGAGGTTTAGGAGTACATACTAGAAGTTTGTAAGCGGTCAGGTGCTGATGACGTCGTACTCACTCGAACTAGTGGGTGTGGTAAGGGATTTGCATCTTGCTCCAAGTGTCATAAATATCTCTCTCACAAAGTTTTCAAAGGTCAAATGCACAAATGAATTTGAAAAAGACCCTTTTGACCTTTTATAGGTTATTAAAGGTAGATTATGGTGGGAATTTATGTTTAAACATTTTAATTGATTTTATTGGGAGATTAATTGAAATTCATCCAGGGGAAAAATGTTTTACATCAAATTTCGGGAGATAAATTATTTTATCATCACATCTTCATCAAATCATTGAAAAAAAATAAAAAATGAAAAAATTTGAAAAATAAAAGAAAATAAAAAAACTCATATATTTATCTCCCGAGGGGGCATATATTCATCATCACCTACAAATCAATGTGTGGAGCATACTGAATTTTTTTTTATCGATACTAACATCAAAAGCAATAATTTATTTGAAGCAATACGTAAACACATCACTTCAAAGAGGGGCAAAATGTATACACCTAAAATTGGTCTAGAGAATATAATTAATCAAATACGACTTATTTGATTAATTACCCTAAATTCATCTACTATTGAATAAATAGAAATATTTATTTATATAGTTCACATTTAAATTCTTATTTAAATTCTTTAAATTCTGTTATTATTTCACCTTAACTAAATAAACAAAATTAAATACTTTGTCTTATTTAATTATCAAATTCCTCTATTTATCCTATCTTAATCACATCATTCAAGGGTATGTGCAAGATCATGATGGGCCAAAAAGTGGCGATATGTAAGCCATATGATGGCCCATGTGGCTGACGACTTTTTTTTAACCCAAAATTGATGAAATGAAAAGGGTTTTTAGAGGAGATTCTCAGATTTCCACCAATATAAATTATGCTTTACTTTGAATTTAATAAATAATTATTATTCATTTTCTATTAGAATTACAAATAAAGTCCTGATTGATAGGTTGATTGAAAAACATCTATAACTTTCAAACGGTAGCACATTTTTTTAATCCGAAACATGCATCACATTCTATGCTTCACATACTATAGGATTAAAAAATATATATATAATTTCATGAATTTTTGACAAAGTTAGGGTGGTTAGACAGACGAAATTTAATATATTTTAAAAGTTGTAATAAAAAATTCATAATTAATTATTTACTTGGAAACAAATTATAAAAAAATATGCATCACATCAGGACATGAGTCCTCTACTTATATCTAAACTATTATAAAAAAATATTATCATTTTATTGTGGTTAGGGTGGTCAGACAGATACCTACTTGTTATTTTTACCCTGAAATTTAAATACTATTGCATTGAAATTTCAAATTTTCACCAAATAGATTTTTTTTTTATAAATAAAGGTGTAGTAGTTTAGAAACAACATTAAATTTGATATAGATTATATTTTAACATTTTTTTGAAATAATATAGATAACTTATTCAAATTTTTACGTTAAGTTGTCTAACTCTGATTTTATGTCTTTTTATTGTCACTTAAAGGCCTGTTTTTTCCATGATGATCCTGCACATACCGTCAATAAAAATTAAAAAGGTTAAATACTTTTTTGTTTAATTATCATATTCCTTCTATTTAATTTAATAAACAACTCATATAGTTTTTTTTATTAAATTATTCATTCCCCTTTTTTCTAATTTAAATAAATCAAAAATATTTAAATAAAAGCATAAATAAAATTCCTCTATTTACTCACCTACCAAATTAGACATTATATGTCTAAATTATGTCAAAATAAATGCAATTGGCATTCATGGGAAAGTTTTTAGGAAATCCTCTCAATCTTCTTCATCTGATCCTTCCTATCCTCTTGCTTGGTGTTTTCATGGGGAGGAACCACTCCCAAAATCTTCTCAATCTTCTCATTCTCTCACCATTCAATCCTCCAGATTGAATCCAAGCCTCTACTTTTCTACCCTAGTGCAAATCTGTTGTTGTGAATCTATAAATACAACCTCATTCAATAGGAAATGGATCCCAACTTTTTGCAATCTTACTTTGCAGGAAAGAAATCAAGCAATCAATCAATCATCTTAGTAATCAAGAAATTTTAGCATCATAGCAATCATAAGAATTTTAAAATTCATAATCATGGTTGCATAGTATTTTTATTATAACTTCATCATCATAGTTTCATGTCAAAATAGATTACAATAGTTTCCTTTTATCAAATAGATATCATCAAATTATTACATCATTGCATTTAACATCATTTTGTTCTTTAAATTGGCATTTTTACAGTCAAGTGTCTTACTAAATTTGAGAGCTTCTTTACTTAATAAATATTTAGAGATAGGAAACAATGAGACGCTTTCAAGTTTCTTCTCTTTTTATTAGTTAATCATTGTAAAATCTTGATATAATATATCATTAAGAAGAGTATTTACCTTTGTTACTTATTCACACTTACAATAACAAAAATGATTTATGAAATATTTGACATGATGATTGGCATTTGAATGCTACTCTAAAATTCTTGATAATCTGCCCTTGAAATCTCTTGATTGCTCTTGAGAACTCAATTTTCTCATACAAATTCTCTCACAAAAGTCTTAGTTGAAAATGAGTGAAAGAACCTTGTATTTATACTTAGTTATGCAAGAATTCCTAAAATTGAAACACTACAAGCTAACATCGGATCTAGGAGAATAAAATCCCACTCAAAATTTGGATTAAATTTGAATTTGGGCCACATGAAACTCATTCACCCAAGGTGGCGAATGAGTTCACATAGACCTAGTTTTTGAGATATTTTAAAAAGTTCTTAGAAAGGTGTAAAACCTGTTTTGAGACCAAAAGATCTAGGTGGGGCCCATTTTCCCAAGGTGGTGAATGAGTCCTAGATCCATAAATCTAGGCCATAGAAGCCAAAAATATCTGGATTATGATTGGTTACTGATTGGTGTTGGGATTATCCTTGAAAATATGCAATAAATGAGGCTTGTAGATGCAAAATAGGGCTAATTAAAGCATAAGAAAGCCCAATTATTAATGACAAGCCTAGAGAAATAAGGCAAGATGAAGGTTGGTTTATTATGCTTTGTTAATTGATAAAACCCTTGAAAAGTGTGAAATTGAGTCACAACACAACACTTTAGCAAGGCACCATTAAATTCCATTATTTCACAAGGGCCCAGAACCTAATGTGAATGTGTTATCTACATTATAACACTAAATCAAGGAAAAATTAAGCTAAAATTCACAAGGAGGACCCAAACGAGTGTGAAAATGTCAAAGGATACATTTTACTACACTACATTTAGCTCCTAGTTTAGTGAGAGGATGAACTTGCTTGAAAATCACACCAAAGTAGACAAAAACGCATCAAGAGGGGTTCAAATGTACTAATGCAAATAATATGGGAGAACAATGATCAAGAGGGGTGATCAAGCCCCCAGTATCAAGATCCCAAGATGAATCAACATGGGCACTAAAGAACACACATGAGAATGATATAAAGAATAGTGACAAGGAACAAGAATACACTACCAAAGATGAAAAAGAGAAAAGAGAATTGGATCAAGATTATATCATTTTTCCATCCTGATGTGGATCAGATCTAGGTTGTTTTTTCTGAAAAAAAATGCATACTCACTTTGAGGCAACAAAACTCTTTTCTATCCGCCAGGTGAGAAGTCCTAAAAGGTGAGACACGTACACTCATGGCTAGTATTCACTCACACACACACAAGTGGCTATAGGAAAAGACACACCTTGGATCGAGCTTCCTACTAACACCATACCAAAGTTATGCCTCTTGATAAATTTAATAAGGTGCCACACAAAAATGATTTCTGAGCTTCATGAGACAAGAAAAACTTTGTATGCTTGGAGATCATGAAAAAATATGAGGGTTCTATAGGCATGCAATTTGTGTTATGCAAGGTGGCCATATAACAGCAAATGTAAAATACAGAAATAAGAAATGTTCAAAGGAGTCGTGTTTAGTTCATGCAAGGTCTTAACTAAGGGAACTTTGTGCCTAATGTCTCCAAGAGAAGACCAATCAAAGAATAGAAGATTCACAACTTAGGGGATGTAGTGTGTTGCATCAAGCTACTAAGAGGAATATAATATGCAAATATAGATCACACTTCTAAAGTACATCACACCCAATGCCATCCACAAAGCTAAAAACACATCATATGAAGTAAGAGAACTGCACCAAGAACAATGAAAAGGGAAATGTAAAAGGATAATTATAATGTATGCCCCCAATTTAAATAAATTTTTAAACACCATACTATGAACAATTACTTTAAAGTAGCAAATGAGAAATGCAAAAAAGAAGAAGACATGAGAGCTAAGTTGGAAAGCCCTATGCCAAGTCATATATTTCCAAGTAAAGCTGCATCATGCGAGAGAAAAATAAAATAGAGAAAGAGAGGTTTCCCCCAAAATTAAAACACAAAACACCTAAGGGATCTATGGATTTGGGGTCAGTATGTTCTTTACGACATTTTTTTTAGAGAGAGCTCAGAACTATCATCATCCCCCAAATACACATAAAATTGGAAGAAAGAAACAAAGAGCTTGAAAACAAAGAGAAACCTTTTTGGTCAATATGGAAGATACATAGGGTGTCTCTATGCCTTGCATCGTCCCCAAAAGGAAAACACAAGATAGATGAAAAGGAGAAAAAGAAAAGGAAAAAGGAAAAATAAATCCTTTTGGGTCAACATGGAAGAGACATGAATGTCTTGATGCCATGCATCATCCCCAAAAGGAAAACACAAGATAGATGAAAATGAGAAAAAGTGAAAAAATTCATGACATAAAGAAAAATGAAGATACAAATATAGTAATGTCACAAAGAGAGATACAACGTCAATATAAACATCATGGGGGATCACATTATGCACATGAAAGCACACACAAGAAAATTAAAAATAACTAATGCAAAATACTAGTAAGGAAAATGTGAGTCAACCTATGAGCAATTCATTTTCCTACTAATCATATTCATTGTATACCAAAGGTGTGAAATTGGCTAAAGGAACAAGAAAAAGTGCCAAACTAGGAGAAGAACTAGGTTCATCACTCTTTGTAGGATATTTTTCATTTATGCTCGTGGAAGAGGAAAATAATGTGTTCATTTCATTATGTAGCTCTTCATCAATTTTAGCAACCTCGTCATCATCATCTAAGTTAATCACAATAGGAGGTTTAAAGGATAATATCCATGGAAGGGTTGAACTCTTGTTGTGGAGGTTGTATTGAGTTGTCTTGCTTTGGGGGAGGGGTAGAGTCATCATGAATTTCCTCAATCAAGTTTGGATCTTGATGTTTTTCTTTAATTCATCATGTAACTTGTGAGCATGTGCATGACATTTTTGCCTAGGCTCCCTAGCACCTCTGTTTCTTTCTTTCTTTTTTCAAGTTGTATTTGTGTAGGAGTGGGTTGATCAACCATTGGTTTCTTTTCTTCCCTAAGGGGAGGAATAGAAGGAACCACATGAGGTTGTTCAATTTATTTCTCTTTAACTTTGTAAACTTGTTTTATTTGGGGAGGTGTGGCGGGGTTGGTTTCATTGTCTCTAGGTCATTTGTAGGAGGTGAGTGAAGTTTATGCTTTAATTTGGTCTTGGTTTTTTGGGTCTTGTTCAGGTTCAATCATAGTTTTGTCAAGGATGGGTGGTTTGAAGGTGGATGGGGACATGTTTTGAAGAGATAGTTTGGCTAATTTTTTTTCTTTGACTTTTTGGTAGGATATGAAAAAAAATTCATCTCGAGGTTTTATAAATTCCATGGGCTTAGGCCAAAAGTAATCTAAGGAAAAGTTTCCTTTGGATGACAAAGGGTTAAAGTTGCTATGGTGAATAGTGAATACGTCATTGTCAAAGGGAAGCTTTAAACATTTATGTACAATTGAAGGGATGGATTTCATGGAGGAAATCCATGGGTGTCCTAGCTTCACACGAAATTGGTCAGACTATTGGATGATGGAGAATGTGAAATCTAATGTTTTTGGTCCTATTTTCAATGGAAGGGTGATTGATCCTATCATAGGGAAATAAAAACCATTATGTGTATTGATCCATTCTTTTGGTTTATCATATTCATCTTGATAGAGTTCATGCAAAAGTAACAATTCCTTAGTGATCACATTCTCTCCACAAGCGGGATCTATTAATACCCCATTAGTGGGCTTATCATAGATACGAATGGCTATGTAAAGAGGACCATCGACTAAATTTTGATTATATCATTAGAGGAGAAATAATTTTTAGGAGGATTCTTTGTTCGTCTGCAAGTTTTGGTTCGGAGGGGAAACTTGTTTCCTTGATCACTAACACCTACAATGGATAGATGGCTAGAATCAATGAGGTCTTGCACAAGATGTTTAAGATTCTTGCAATGTTTCGTTTCATGTCCATTTTGTCAATGATAGTGAAAATATGCATTTTATCTAAAGCTTGAGGGTAAAGGCTTATTAGGGTTAGGTGTTTTAATGAGAGGAAAGGTAATCATTTGTTGGTTTAGAAGTTGGTACATGGTATTATGAATGGTATCAGGGAGGGGAGTGAATTGTATTTGTAGGTCTTCATAATTAAAAGGCACCATGGCTTTGACAATAGCTACTTGGTTATTGACATTTTGAGTTATTTGTTGAGGGGGGATAAATTGAAGGAACCTTTTTTTTTCCTAAAGGTTTGGGAATTGTTTTGGTGTGGAGGCTTGAATCTGTCGATTCAACTAGAAGTGGACTTTGTATCTCAACTGCTAACCGAATTTTGATAATTGCAGAGGGAAGTACATAGGTGCATGAAGGATGGGAATCTCATCATGGTAGCTTGTCTTGGATCTTACTTTTCAAGTTTTCTATGAACATATTTTGAAGGTGTGGGTCAGTGACCTTGACATTGATTTGGGAATAAAGCGATTGACAAAGTGAGATAAAATGAGTTATCTTTTCTTCTTCTTTTTTCTTGCATCTCATAAAATAATACAAGGTCATCTTGGGAGTCATATGCACTTGTAAATGGTTTACAAATACCTCAACAAGTTCAATGAATAAATGAATTAATTTGTTCAGTAAAGAAGAGAACCAATCCAAGGTGGTATCTTTCAAGGACCTAGGAAAGAGCTTTACCAACAATTTATCATCAAGGAAAAATTCACTACATAAGGTAGTGTAGGAATTAACATGGTTAGAAGGATCTCCCTTACCTCCATCTTGTGGCATTAGTGTCCATAATATCTCCAAGGACAATGGACTAATTTTGACATAATATGTGGGTGAACCATTTTGATTTTGGTTTATGGTGGAAATTTTCTTTTGAATGGATGAAACAGTTTGGAAAAGTTTTGTTATTAGAGGTTCATTACTTGTGTTATGAGATGGGAGTAAAAGTGGTGATGGAGTGTATGTGTTTGTAGGATAAGTGAATGGAATTCTTATAGGTGGTAGGGTAGGAAATATAGCTTGTGATGCCACATAGGAACTAGGGATGCTTGTAGGAATACCTAGGAAAGGAATCACATTACTAAATCGTTGCAATTTTTTTGTGACTTGAGGATGTAAGATGGGGAGAATAAAATAGATTAGATTAAGTGACAACCAATATTTCTAAACTATTAACCTCATCCAAAAAAGAGAAAACAATGAAAGCATAAGAAAAATAAAAACATTAAATCATAATACTCCCCATATTTGAATCTTGAATCACTTCTCTTGCTCTCCTATTTCTCCTTTTTGAAATATTCTCCCTCATATTTGTTTCTTCACATGTGCAAATACCTGCAAAATAGTAAGTAGAAAGTTGGAGATAATTAGTTGTTAAATCAAAAATGGAGGAGAAAGGTTTCTTTTATAGACAACCATTAAAATGGACGGACGAGATTGATCTTCTAGAAAGATTCTAAGATCAACGAATGAGGATTCATGAGAGGGAGGTTATGAAATGGATGGCCAAGATTGAGTTTCTAGAAAGATTCCAAGATCTACAATTGAAAATTCATGCAACTAGAATATGCTTATGCATGGAAAAGATATGACGCTAACGGCTATGACACCTAACGGCTATCACAGACATGCAAGACATGAAGACTATGACATGAAATAATGGCAGGGGATCTTTGACCAAAATGGAGGGATCAATAATTTATTTTAAATTATTTATTCGAAAATGGAGGAGGATGACAAGTGGCAAATAAATAACTTATTTTAAATTATTTATTTGGAGGAAATGAAAAAGGAGATTTAATTAAATTCATAAATTTAATTAAAGGAGGAGATAGAAATTAAACATGGATAATTGATTTGGATCAATTATTTAAAGGAGAAGAATGACACATAAATAAATAATTTCACCAATTATTTAATTATAGAAGAATAAAAGGTCAAATAATTATTATTATCTGACTATAGACATGTGATGAAAGATAAATAATTAAATAATTAATGATTTATTTAATTATTGAAGAAAGGGGTATTAGTGACGCAATTAATGTTTTTTAAATGATCAGGATAGAATAAAAATTGGAAAGTGAATTAATTAAATAATTAAAAAATCATTTAATTAATAAAGGAATATGATCAAGAATAATTAAATAATTAAAATTATTTAATTATTAGAGGATGATGACTAAGGAAAAATGTTGCTTGTAGACTTAGGACATTTTTCAGTGTCTACATTTTGCCCCTCTTTGACATAATGTAGTTCATCGCATTGTGTCAAAGAAATTTAATTCTGAAATATGCCCCAGTGTAAAGAGAAAGGGGAAGGATGACCAAGAGGGTTGTGGTATGCCCCCTCGAGAGGACATGCGGGTTCAAAGAATATGAATGTGCTCTCGAAATGGAAGATAAGACTAGAGGATGAAAGATAGAAGAAATGTTAGCATGAAGGAGAAAAGCAAGGGAGATGGGATGTTAGCGTGAAAAGGGGAAAGAAGATAGACATGAAATGATAAGGGAACCAACTTTCATGCTTACATTTTTATATTTATCATCATTGGGTGTCAAAAATGTCACAAATGGACCACAAAACACCATGGTATGACATAAACCAAGGTGTGCAAGGTGACCATTTGGGAGAGACAAATAGTCAAAAAGACAAGGAATGCCCCAGCTCATACTAGGGACCCGATTGTCCCAGTCTTTTTCCAAGACAAACCACAGGCAACAAAAAAAGAAAAGAGGCCATGATCCATCATCATCCCTCTAAATCCATTGATAGGACATCCTCGAGGAGACTAGTAACATGACCCAAAACCAATCGAAAAGATAAGAAAATCCAGACCAACAAAGTGTTTGCCAAGATAGTGTTTTCTAGTGATAATGATGATTGTTTGATTGGTTGATTAGGTTGACCAAGATGACGAGTTGATTGATAGGTTGATAAGGATTGATAAAGTGATTTGATTGATCATGCCTAGCCTTAGGAAGGACACATCCTGATGAAGGAAAGATTGATTGACCAAGTTGATAAGATGGAGTGGTGTGACAAAGTTGATTGATAATGATAATGCCCAGTTTCAGGAAGGACACATCTTGATTAAGGAAATATTGATTGAAAAAGTTAAAAAGATTGTTTGAAAAAGATTGATGAATATGACCAAGCGATGTGACAATACCCAACCACATGAAGGACACATCCTATTTGGGTAGAGGACACATTTGATAAAGTTGACCAAGTGACAAGTGTTGACATGACACCTGATTGCAAGGACACATCATGCTTAAGGTAAATGATAAGGTTGAGAAATTATAATCTCAAGAAGGACGTATCCTGATAAAAGATAAGAGATAAGACCAAATGAGACAAATGACATAATTCCCCATTCCGATATAAGACTAGTGACCTAATTGAGTTGATGATAAGATAATTGATTGATGAAAGATTTAATTTGTTTGTTTTTTCTTGATGTTGTTTGAATGATGATTGCTTCTCAACCAAGGAAATGAATCGACTTGATGAAACCTAAAGGACTTGACCTAGGGGGCCTTGGGGGCTCATCGATAGATGGCCTTGCCTACGTAGTAGTACATAGAGACATCGTAGTTTGACATGACTTGACTTTGTCTTATTCGACAAAATACTAGGTCATGATTTTATTTGGACAACCTTAAGGGACTGACCTAATGCCTCGGGGGCTCATTTAAGATGAGCCTTCCCTACGTAGAAAACGCATAGAGGCAATGTAGTTCGACCATTCTAACAAAACTGTTTCAAACTCAAACTTAGAGTCAAACTCTATTTTTCAAGAGTTTTGAATTTTTTCTAATGTTTTTGGATTTTGAGGATTTTATGATTTT
The DNA here is from genome assembly GCA_007115665.2 of Sequoiadendron giganteum. Lineage (NCBI taxonomy): Eukaryota > Viridiplantae > Streptophyta > Pinopsida > Cupressales > Cupressaceae > Sequoiadendron > Sequoiadendron giganteum. The sequence continues at coordinate 510,547,955 of CM021105.1, forward strand.
TTTGATTTTGAAATGTTTTGATTTTTTTGGATTTTGAAATTTTGAAATATTTTGATTTTTATGGATTTTGAAGGCTGATACCATACATGGTTTCCCATGAAGATTTAATTCAAGGAATTTCCCCCATTCAGGTATAGGAAAAACTTATTATGCACTAGGGGAAGCGGCAAATGCAACAAGTGGATATGAAAGCGAAGGATGCTAAATGTCAGTGGTTCTTTAGGCCATGGGAAGGATGCAACTTTATTATGGATGAATGAGACTTTATTATGGATGATAACTATAAGGATCATGAAAAATGCATGTGAAAGATACCCACAATCAACCAAGCAGGCATGCACAAGGACCCAAGGACAAACATGATCTTGCCCCTAGTCAAGCTGAAAACCAATTGATAGGTTATGGTGATGATGACAATGTTGTTTGATAGGGGAAGGATACATCCCGAAACAACATGATGGATGATGAATGTAACTAAAGGACCAAGGTTTCAGCAAGGCTAAGAACAAAGCCAATGAATGTTTTGGATAATGTGCTAGAGTGCATAGCAATATTGTATGGATTAGGCTTGCTGCATTTGAAATGACTAACCTTAGGACCAGATGGGATTATGGAGGGCACTTGGATAAGTGAGTTAAAATCCTTAAACCAATAACAAGGGAAACCAAGTCCAACAATAGGTATGAAAAGATAATGGATTGATTTTGGAAAAGGATAAGAGACATGAGGATTATTGGATGGAAGAATTAGGATATGATCTCCAAGGACTATTTCACATAGGAATAATTTTGTTTTCCAAGATATGGGTTTGGATAAATTCTATGAAGGAAATGACATGATATTTCATGGGTAATGTATGACCAAAGGATAGACATGTTAAGAATTTTCCCTAAGCATGATTTATGTTTGTGACCCATTTCTTAGTAAGATCAAGGTAGGTGGGAGAAGGGATGGAAATGATATGGCTTACATGGATAGGTGGAAGTGTTATGAAAATGCATGGGAGATGAGACAACTTGCCCCCAAGTGTAATGGTCCACATAAATAATTTATTTTACACATGATGCCTATTTTCCAAGGTTTCATCATGGTACTTATCCAATGCACCATAAAAATAGTTTTCACTATTGGACGAAATTTTTCTCTTTACTATTTTCTCTTTTCTTTTTTTCTTATATCGATTTGATGTTTTGTATGATCGTTGATTGTTCTGAATCCTTTGATAGTTTTGATGTAGATACCGGTGTCATGATATGCCAATAGTGACCTTGATGGAGTAGTTGTCTTGTTAGGATCATAGCACTTGCATACAACTGATTGATGTCATCATGATCCTCTCTGATACTAGGTTTGGCCTTCTCGAACAAGCACATCGTGATAGAGTACCATGAGAGTCCTTATGATAAAGATTTTCTACTGAGATGCAAAGAATTCATGAGGTATAATTTTTGGAATGATGGATGATGGTAGCCCTAGAAGGATTATTTGGACATTTGGATGTACCAATTTTTATTTTCCAAATTTGGGATGGTGTATGATGGAGTTTGAAATTTTGATTGGGATAGCGTTTGGAACCAACATTTTTATATGCCTTTCTTGCTGACCATTTTTAAGGAGGTGGACATTTACTATATGTGGGAGTCCTCTTTTCTTGTGGCTCCATATTTTGATTGAATTTTAACTTTGGAATATTTTATTTGCTTGATCCAATTTTGTTTGGGATCCATTTTAAATTTATTTGTCTTCTTTTATTTTTGTTTGATTCAATGGACTTTGAAATTTGATTTTGAACTTTGGATTTATAATAATTTTCTTTTTGTTGGTTCCAAATGGAAGATTTATTCATGTTGGAATGATTGTTTATGGTATGGATGGAAGGAGTGTTGGAAACCACCTTATGACAAGGACTAATCATGGCCCCCATTTTGATGTTTGTATTAGATAAAGTTGCCCCCAATATTGAGGAGGCACCACTAACATCATTTGATTCTCTAATTGAAGAATAACCAAGATCTTGATGTCTAGGATTTTCATAAAATTGTACTAGTTCTATAATTCCTTGCTCATGTAGGCCTAGTCCTCTTCCTTTATACTACATGCTCTGAAATATTCTATTTGCAATGGGGTATTTTTTTCTTTGAAAGAAAGATGCAAACCCATCACTATTTAGTTGGAAACTATTACTCAAAATTTTCTCATTTGCAAGAAATTCTGCTTTGACAAAGGTGGATGATCCTATTTGATAGGATATTTTGGATTTATCATCCATCATACTTGTTTCTTCTTGATAATTTGGGATGTCGATTTGATCTATGGTATATTTTGTATCTTCTTCTTTGACTTGATCTATAATAGCTTATTTGTGTTCTCCTTTGACTTGATCAATAGTAGTTGATTTATGCTCTTCTTTGATGTTATCCATATCATTAATTTGATTATCTATGTTTCCAAAGGATCCAAGTGTCTCATTTTGGGAAATAAAGGTGTTTGGAGTTTGGATGGGATCATCTTCAAATGTTTGATCATGGATGGTATAAAAGTCGATGAGAGGATTATTTTGGATTTCATGTTCAAGGTAGGATCTTGGTCAAAAATAGGTGTATCTTGGACAACATGGGTATGAATAGACTCTTGAGCAAGGATAGGTGTATTTTGCATTCCATGATTATGTAGAAGGAATTTTTGGATGGACTTAAGGATGGGGTCATGGGATGGACTACTTTGATTTTGACATGAAGGTGAAGCTATGATGTCATGCTTTGGACTTTTATTTTGACATGTATCCCAATGTGTAGGCAATGTGATGTGGTTCTGGAGACCCTGACCAAATTTATTTTCATGAAAAAATGTAGCTTGGGATGGAGTGGATGGAAATGGGATAGGGGATGATGTACTAGGATAAGATGTGGAGGATTGGAATGGACTAGTGGATGATAGACTATGATAGGATGTGGAGGATTGGAATGGACTAGTGGAAGGATGGTTTCCCTTGTCAAAGTTAGGATAGGGATGACTAATGGAAATTCATTGTGGATCAATGCAATGGATTGTGCTAAGGGACTCTTGATAGTGAGGGTAGATGGATAAAGGACTAAAGCTTATAGATTGTTGGTAAGAAGGGTATGTGAATTGTTGGTATTGATAATTGAGAATTGATTGGTATTCAGCTTGACTACGAAGAAGATCAAGGTAGACTGAAGACATGATCATGAATTTGGATTAGGATGGATAAAGAAAAATTAGTGAGGAACATACAAAAAATTTGACCTTTGGATGACAATGCAAGGTTCCAATGCAAAATGGATATGAAACTATTTTATTTTTTTTGTGATTTTCAAGGATATTAGGATGCAAAGTGCCATTTTACCTAAGACCAAGATTAAGGAATGGTGGAATGATAATGACCCTATTACCAAGGATATGATATACGAGGATGAACCTATGGGTAAATTCAAACTAAAGATATCACTAATGGAAGATTTGAGCAATTTTCTTTTTAGTTTTCGACAGAGGTTGTTTAATATCATATTCGACAAGTTTGGTCTTGGGTTTTAGATTGCAAAATTTGGAATTGTTTTAAGTTGAATGTGTATCTCTCTAGATTTGTGTAATGGTGTTTGTTTGTTTGAATGTTTGAGAAAACACTTGGAAAACACAATATTTTGTACTTGATCAAGCACAATCTTAGGTTAGGCAAGGACAATATTCACTAGATTCCACGTTGATTTTCCCAACCGCACTTATTCTTAGTGTGTGAATCCAAAAGCTTGACCACACAGGCTCCCCTTTACATTGCTCTCACTTCTCAGGCCAACCAAGCTTCCAACCCCCATAAAAATCCCATGGTAGGTTGATCACCTCTATTAAGAACTGCGAGAATGTGGATGCCTTGACAACGACCATTGTTGCGCTAGCAAATAGAAGAATTTTGGCAACTACACAAAATTTTTTAGTTTGGGACCCCTATTCGAGTGGCCATACATGGGGTACAAGATTAAGTTCCATTTAGGAGGCACTCCAGCCTGAAGAGGTTACACTCAATAGGGTTTTGGGGAGTACTACTTGGTTCGTATGACACATTCACATTCGTGATCTTAGGCTTTCCCTTAGGATTCACATTTATATACTGGTCAAGGGTAACTCAGCCAAATAACTCCATTGTTGGTCTGAGTCACTTGGGGTGATTACTTTGTCCCACCAAGGAAAGCCCAAGTTCTAGAGGAAATAACTATTTCTCTTACACCTAGAATCTCATGAATGCGCAAGGGGAGAGAATACTTCGATTATTGCATCAAAAGGTGACACAGAATTGAAGACACTTATAAATTTTAATTACCAAATAATAATTTGAGGACACACAAGACACTTTGTTCAATTTAAAATTTTAACTTGATGTGAAACAAACAAAGTTCATTTTAAGCCAATGACATTAAATGCATATTCATTTTAACCAATGAGTGTGCATGCAAATTGTGTTCATTTTAATCCCACGAGATGAAATGCATGTTCATTTTAATCAATGATTGTGAATGCAATTTGGTTCATTTTAAGTCCATGACATGAAATGCTTGTTTATTTTAACCAATTAGTGTGAATGCAAATTGTGTTCATTTTAATCCCATGGAATGAAATGCTTGTTCATTTTAATCAGCGAGTGTGCATGCAATTTGTTGTAGTTGTTGAAAAAAAAAAATTGAGTATGCCTAAAGAAATGAAAAGTTTGATTTTTGGTTTCTAAAGAAATAGTCATTAGACTCCCTCCAAGCTGTGCCACATGCTAAAAACGAGAGATTAGTAATTCAAAAGAAAATTTTAATGACAACAACAAACTAAAACAATGATAAATTTCTCAAAACTTAATGAATTTTTAAATCATTTGAAACCATGGAAAGCTAAAACTCAACCCTTCAAAACCTAGAAAGTATTTTTTCAAGATTTTGCACAAAAAAATTCTTAAAGACAAAAGAAAATGCGGGTTTTAATAGTTAAATTTTAAAAATAACAAATAAATAAATAGACATAACTTTCTCAAATCTTAACGAAATTTTAAATCGTTTGAATTTTTAGAAAGCTAAGAGCAAGGTCTACAAAACCCAGATAATCATTTTTTTAAAAAAATTGTGCCCATTTTTTTGTGCTCAAAAGAAGATGACGGGATTTCGTATGAATTCTTGGTTGTAATGTGCAAAACAACAAAAACAACCAATTTTTTCGCAAAATTGTAAGATTCACGTGAGGTTCGCCAATGTAAGATGGGGAAAATAAAATAGATTAGATTAAGTTAAAGCCAACACTTCTAAACTATTAACCTCATCCAAACAAGAGAAAACAATGAAAGCATAAGGAAAATAAAAATATTAAATCATAATACTCCCCATCCTTGAATCTTGAATCACTTCTCTTGCTCTCTTATTTCTCTTTTTTGCAATCTTTGCCCTCAGATTTGTTGATTCACATGTGCAAATACCTGCAAAATAGTAAGTAGAAAGTTGAAGATAATTAGTTGTTAAATCAAAAATGGAGGATAAAGGTTGCTCTTATAGACAACCATTCATATGGACGGACGAGATTGATCTTCTAGAAATATTCTAAGATCAACGGATGAAGATTCATGAGAGGGAGGTTATGAAATGGATGGCCAAGATCAAGTTTCTAGAAAGATGCCAAGATCTACGATTGAAAATTGATGCAACCAGAATATGCTATGCATGGAAAAGATATGATGTTGACAGCTATGACAGACATGCAGGACATGTAGACTATGACATGAAATAATGACAAAGGATCTTTGACCAAAATGGAGGCATAAATAATTTATTTTAAATTTTTTATTCGAAAATGGAGGAGGATGACAAGTGGCAAATAAAATATTTATTTGGAGGAAATGAAAAAAGAGATTTAATAAAATTCATAAATTTAATTAAAGGAGGAGATAGAAATTAAATATGGATAATTGATTTGGATCAATTATTTAAAGGAGAAGAATGTCACATAAATAAATATTTTCGTCAATTATTTAATTATAGAAGAATTAAAGGTCAAATAATTATTATTATCTAACTATAGACATGTGATGAAAGATAAATAATTAAATAAATAATGATTTATTTAATTATTGAAGAAAGAGGTATTAGTGACACAATTAATTTATTTTAATTGATCAAGATAAATAAAGATAGGAAAGTGAATTAATTGAATAATTGAAAAATCATTTAATTAATAAAGGAATGTGATCAGGAATAATTAAGTAATTCAAATTATTTAATTATTAGAGGATGATAACTAAGGAAAAATGTTGCTTGTAGAATTTAGGACATTTTTCAGTGTCTACAGAGGATTTGTGTAGGTAGGTATTGAGGATATTTTGTAGGAGGAGGAATTTGGGTTCCTCCTTGACTTGTAACATTGTTTTATGGCAAAGAACAACTAGTGGTTGAGGGAATTATTTTTCCAAAGATCTCAAGTATATTTTTCACAAGGTCAAGGCAATTTTTAGTTTCAAGCATATCATGATTTTTTTCTATTTTAGGAATGGTAGTAGTTGAAATCTTTTCGAGGCTTATTTGATGTTGTAATTTTTCTAATTCCTCATGAATTTGAATGATGTTTTCTTGTGGGATATTGTTGGTTCTTGTGTCAACATTCATGGTGCTACTTGAATGCAAGGAGTTGTTAAAGATGTTGTCCATGCCTAGTGTACTAGTGTCAATAATAGGAGTGGAAGATCTAGACAACCCAAGATCTACAATGATTGTGCTATCGCGGGATGACATGAGTCTCAAACTTCATCTCAATATAGTATTAGTAATAGGACATGAAATACTCATACAAAGGCTACTAAATGTGGAGTGAATGCAAATGAAATGTAAGCCAAGAACAATGAAATTACTATAACTAAAATTTTGGAAATTGAAATAGAAAAGAAGAAACAACAAATAGAAATTTAGAAGATGAAGATTAAATTATAGAAAATGCATTGTAAAATGTGTAGAGGGATTGATTCTCCCAAGGTGGTGAATGAGTTCCAGTGATGATTTTTATATATAAAAAAAAATTGAATTGAATTTTATGCATTTTATGTTTTCTAATATATGTCTAAGATGCAAATGTAGAATCTGATTAATTTTCAATAAAATTAAATGTAAAAATGCACATTAAAGGAGCTTTCACAAATGCAAAACTTGAAACCCTAGAATGTGAATTAACCAATACAAAACCTAGTGCAATGTTAATGCAAGCTAAATCTAGGATGTAAATGCACTCCAAATAATAATTATTATGCTCTATATGAAAGTTCACCAAAATGAGAAGTGGAAATTTTTTTTTGGTGATCCCTTTCTCCTTTAGGGTTTAGGACTTAATGGGAGAGAGATAATATTCACACTATTCACTAAAGAACAAACCCTTGATATTTCAATGCAAAGGATATTGAAATCTTGCAAAGAGAATATCTTAGAGGTTGAATTAGATCCAATGAGGGGTTCACCACCAAGTAAGGACTTGGAAAAGACAATGCAGTAAAATGTGAAATTCCAAATCTTGAATGACCTAGAAATATGTACAAAATGCAACAAAGAGTAATGAGACAAAAAGTGTGCACCTGGGAAAATGAAGAAGGAAAAATGGAGGCCTTGGAGTCTAGAAAATCTACCATTAATGCTAACTGGGACTCATTCACCAAGCTAGGTGAATTAGTCCTTCTTCTGGGAAAATGCACTAGAAGAGGTTTCAGCCAAAAGGGTATCCGAATTTGTGAAAATATCTATCAGGCATGTACAATGGGACTCAATCACCACTTGTGGTGAATCAGTCCACTTCTACTTTTTTGGAAGTTCAGGACTTGATTCCATGTCTCTCAATCTACTCTTCTCTTTTTGACTCGTTTTTAGATTCAAAATTGTAAATTTCCACCTGTAGGTCCTCTGCAAGCTTCTCCTAGACTTAATGACAAATTGGAAAAATATAAGGATTTGAAAATTTTCCTCCAACTTTTCCCCTTGATAAATCTACAACCTAGCTATGAAAATCACACACAAGAAGAGGGGAAAATATTGTGGTTTTAGTGAATAGGGGTTTGCCTTGGTCAAACCCCTTGTTGGTAATTAAACCATGAAGTGTAAGAAAATATGAATGGAGAACAATGAATGAATAAAAGACAATGTTGCAACTCATAAAACCATAGAAATAGGGTGCTACAAATTTTTTTGAAATGGTTTCAATGAATGTGGTTCTTGACTCTTTCTTGAATGATGTTGATCTTTCTTGAAACACTTGCTTGAATCATAAACTCTACATCACAATTGTTAGCACAATAACAAACATAATATATGAAATATTTGACTTGATAATTGGCACTTGAATGCTGCTCTAAAAGTCTTGATAATCTACCCTTGAATTCTCTTGTGAACTCAATTTTCTATTAGGAATTCTCTCACAAAATTCTTAGTTGAAAATGAGTGAAAGAACCTTGAATTTATACTCAATTATGCAAAAATTCTCGAAATTGCAACACTACAAGTTGACAAAAATCTAGGAGAATAAAATACCATCAAAAATTTGAATTATATTTGAATTTGGCCTAAACGAGACTCATTTTCCCAAGGTGGTGAATGAGTCCACCGAAGCCTAATTTTTAAGAATATTTTAAAAAGTGCTTAGAAAGGTGTAAAACCTATTTTGGGACCAAAAGATCTAGGTCAGACACTTTCACCCAAGGTAGTGAATGAGTCCTAGATCCCTAAATTTGGGACATAGAAGTAAGAAACACCTGGATTATGATTAGTTACAAATTGGTGTTGGGATTATCCTAAAAAAGATGTAATAAATGAGGCTTTTGGATGTAAAATAGGGCCAATTAAAGCATAAGAAAGCCCAATTATTAATGAAAAGCCTAGAGAAATTTGAAAGTGTGTTAAAAAAATTTACAACACTCCAAATAAGGCAAGATTAAGGCTGGTTTATTATGCTTTGTTAATTGATAAAACCCTAGAAAAGTGTGAAAGTGAGTTACAACACTTTACAACACTTTAGCAAGGCACCATGAAATTCCATTAGTTCACAAAGGCCCAAGACCTAATTTGAATGAGTTATCCACATTACAACACCAAATTAAGGATACATTAAGCCAAAATCCATAAGGAGGACCCAAATGAGTGTGAAAATGTAAAATAATACATTTTACTACACTATAGCTAGAAACCATATTAGAGTCACTCAAGGACTCAAGTCAGAATCATGAAAAGAAATATAAGAGTTGATGTCAAGGAAAAATGGAAGACTAGTAAACTAGCACAACTCTAGAATCTATGAAGCAATAGTTTATTGACAAATGATTTGGAATTGAAATTAAGTGTAGAGAAAATGTAAACCTAATGGACACAAAAAGGGAAATAGTGCATGCACTGGTGAATGTTCAAATCTACCTACATGATGAAAATAACCTCAAATTTGTGTAGATGAAAAAATCTAAGATAATGGCCTATACCACTATGAAATTCTCAAAACTAGCTTTATGTTGATATCTTGTTTGCCTCGAACAAACATCGTGGCCAAAAGTTGTGAATTTTTCAAAAAACATAAAATTATCCTACACAAAATAGGTTTTCTAGAAAAGAAGTTTACTTATGATTTGATTTCTTAAAAATTTGTTAACAATTTGTAGATAAAAATAGACACCTAGAAATGTTTTGATGCTAAGAACAAAACCTAAAAATCATTTTTTTATCCAGCAAGCAGAAGATGAAAAAAATGAATTTTTCCAACCTTCAGCCAAGAGAAAAAAATGACATGTGAAAATTTGTGTACAACAATTTTCTTTAGATTTGTAAAATATATGCAAAATCTAAAAGCTACCCAGTTGAGATTTTGACCCTGGCTACAAAACCCATAAATCATTTTCTCACAAATGAGTGGAAGCTAGAATTCTGAAGCAAAAATGAAAATGGCTCTAATAAAAACGGTTGGATTAAACCCTTGCAGATTTGACAAAATATGCTAGATTTTGATGAAACAAAATTTGATCTTAACTTTCTCTAATGCCTTGGATTCAATGGTGAGGTTCTCAAGACTCCAACCCACACCCAATAAAAATTTCATGCCAAGATTGGTCTCTCAAATCTAGGAAGAAGTTTCCACCACTAGAGCTCTAATACCATGTAGGAGTTTATAGTGAACTCCTCAAACACCCCAAGATCACTTGCAAGATAATTGAACTTCCAAAAGAGAGAAATGGAAAAAATATCATGTTATCATTAAGATGCAAGAATACCAAATTGAATATGGCAATGTACATATGTAGCCTTACTTATATAGACAAGGTTGAGATGTAGTATGTAATATGATGTTGACATGTGTCATAGTTGTATGACATATGACAACTAACTAACTATCTAGGAAATGATGATAGATGAGATAAGACTTTTGGAAAACAAAACTCATCCTTCTAAAAATAATCTTATATCTTAAGAAAACATGTGAACCTATCACCTAGTAAATGATATCTAGGGATATAATTAAATGCGTAAGTAAACATGTGTAAGTATAATTAAATAATTGATTACACCAACACAAAGAACATAAATCTTTATTACAATTTCTGACATGCCTGTAATTGCATAAAGGTAGTAGGAAGTACCACTCATTCCTTGCTTTATATAACAATTTGTTAAAAGGATTAGCCAAATCTTTAGAGAATTATATCTATTTGCATCTTATAAGAATGCATTTGTTTGTTTCAATTTTCATGATAAAATGGCACAAGAGTATCGTATAAACATTGTCTTCTCCTAAGCAATCACAACCTATAGATCATGGGAAGAAGCCCATTAACCAACATCAAAAAAATACCTTTAATTCCTTTAGTACCAACACCAACACAAGTACAAAAAAAAATACATCATCCACCAACACATCTAGTAATAATTCCACCTAAAATATTAAGATTAATCCTAATCCATCAAAAATGCCTCCTAACCTTGAGATATTGAGGTTGCAACTAGAGAATGAAAAGTTGTATGAAGAATTGAAGAAAGCTGAAATTGAGGTTGTGAATGCTGAAATAGCAAGGAAAATCTCTTTCCTTAACATCTCCATACCTGATCTGGGAGCTTACAGCTCTAGACATACTGGAAATAACTCATAAAATTAAAAAAATTGAGGGACACACTACTAGTGGAGGTGGTGGTGGAGATCAGGGTGGTGGAGGTGGAGGAAATGATAAAAACAAGAATTCTTATTTTGAAGATGGTGATAGAAAGAAGAAGGGTGGTGGTAGTAATGTGGAGATATAAAGGGTAAGGATAAGAATCAATTTTATGAAAAAAAGGATGATGAGGGGTATGTGCAAGATCATGATGGGCCAAAAAGTGGTGATATCTAAGTGATATGATGGTCCATGTGGCTAGCGACTTTTTTTTTACCCAAAATTGATGAAACGAAAAGGGTTTTTAAAGGAGATTCTTAGATGTCCACCAATATAAATTTGCTTTAATTTGAATTTAATAAATGATTATCATTCATTTTCTATTTGAATTACAACTTAAGTTCTGATTGATAGGCTGATTGAAAAAAATCTATAGCTTTCAAACGATATCATATTTTTTTGAATCTAAAACATGTGTCACATTCTATGCTTCACATACTATAGGATTAGAAAAATAATAATTGAATTTCATGAATTTTTGACCAAGTTAAGGTGGTCAGACATACGAGTTTTTATATTTTTTAAAATTTGTAATAAAAAAATCATAATTAATTATTTACTTGGAAAAAAATTACAAAAAAATATCCATCACATCGGGACATGAGTCCCCTACTTACATATAAAATATTATAAAAAATTATTATCATTTTATTGTGGTTAGGGTGGTCAGACAGACACCTACTCATTATTTTTTCCCTGAAATTTAAGTACTACTCCAATGAAATTTCAAATTCTCACCAAATAGATTTTTTTTTTCAAATAAACCTAGTAGTTTAGAAACTAAATTCAATTTTCTATAGATTCTATTCTTACATATTTTTGAAATAATATAGATAGCTTATTCAAATTTTTACATGAAGTTGCCTAACTCTGATTTTTTGAATTTTATTACCACTTAAGGGCCTATTTTTTCCATGATGATCCCGCAAATACCTTGAGCCTAGAAATTCTCATAGAGGACAAGCTACCAAGAGACTAGTGCAAGTGGAGAGATATCAACAGTTGTGCTTTACCATAATTCCTAGTTATCCTAATCCATTTCCCAAGGATTTCAAGCTTGCCTTGGTCAGATTCTTTGGTACCAATTCATTAAGTGGTGAGGACCACCTCAAATAATTTTCTAATGTCATGGATGATTTTGAGCTAGAATCTGATGATGTGATTATTAATTTATTTATGCAATCACTCATAGAGGATGCTAGAGAATGGTATAGAAGTTTACCTACTAAGATTATTGGTTCTTGGGAGGAGTTTAAGAGGTTTTTCAGAGAGTAGTATGGTGATAAAACTAATTAAAGGTTTCTTTTATATCAGTTCAATAATATTTTTAAAAGTTATAATGAGGTTCTAACTGATTTTAATGTGATATTCCAAAAGGCCAAGAACCGGTTACCTCATTTAAAATTGAATGATAATGTATGTCTAGTGAACTATTGCAATACATTTGATGCAAAGATGAGTTATTTCCTAATGGATAAAAACCCTCAGACATTGAGAGAGTCTTATAAGATGGCCATCCATATTGATAGTATTAGTAGAGCGACTGGTAAGGTTGGGAGAAGGGATGATGTGAAAATCCTCAAAAACCCAAAGAGAGTGGATAAAAACTCTAGTGCTAAGGGAAGTTCACATGAGGATAAGATTGACAATTTTACTAGTACCATGAAGGATCTAAGCAATAGAATTGCAAGGCAAGAAAAAGGTCTATCAAATGAGAAGTCCAACTATCATAAGAATGAGAGACCTCCCCAGTTGCAAGACCATCCCTATAACATAAATTGGCATAATGGGAAACCCATTCCTAACAATCAGAATAATGCTCAAAAAAAGGTTCCTCCAAATCCTTTGCAAAATAATTCAGCTAATTTTGTTGATGAGACCCCTTGGTGCATTGTTTTTCAAATGCCATATTCTTCTCACCAATGTCCAGTTGCACAGTTGGTTGAAGTTGAAGAAGGTGTTCTTGAATATGATGTTGAAATCAATATGATTGTGGAATAGTTTGCTCTAGTTGATAATTATTTCTCATCTAATCTGGAGTCTCATGAAATGGATGTGGACGACCACAGACATATCTCCAGTACATATCATCAACAAGTTCTTTATGATGAAGATGATGATAATGATAATGAGATGTATGTAGTGGAAGTAGTTGGAGATATTGTATCTTTAAGGAGACCTTCAGATGAAGAAATTGTAATATATACAATGGCCTTGGCCGCACAAGCCAGAGGTTTACATCACCTAAGGAATAGAACAATGGGTGGTGACCAAGGTATCCCTGCTGGTCTCTTTATCAGAGAGAAAAATGTGAAAGCCAAAGAACAAAATTTTTAGAGAAAAGGGGAAGGACTTAAGGCAAAGGAAAGTAAGGGGGAAAAAATTTGGGCTAATAAAGTTCATAAACCCAAAAAAAATAGAGAACTTAGGTCCCCTACTATAAAGAAAAAAACACAAAGGAAAAATTCTAAATCTGCAAAGAAGGATGCCAACCCTAGAGCTGAAACAATAAGGGATCAATAGAAGGAGAGAAATGTAGAACAAGGTATGGTCCCAATAGATTTTCCTAAATACACTCTTGTTGATATGTTTTAGTTTCTTTGTCAAGTAAATTTATTTTTTCCTGTTGATGAGCACAAGAAAAAGGCATTAGCCCGCATCGATGGTGCTACTACAACCTGTAATGATTTAGTGGTGTGCACTCCACCCTGAGTGACTGAAAAGGAAAAGAAAGAGAAAGATATTGATGGAGTAATCACTAAGATCCCTCATATTTTTCTAGGAAATTTAGTGACAGCCTGTCCTGAAAAGATAAACACATTGTTACTCACATCGAGTGTTGAGGGAAACTTTTTTAAAAATTGTATCATTGATTCTAGAGGATCCAATGATATAGTTCCATCCAAGATCATGGAGACATTGGAATTAAAAAATTATAGTAACCATGGAAAATTCTATGATATGGACTCAATGGAATTCCATGTAACTGGTGTAATCAATCAGCTTCCCTATAGACTAGCTGCATATCCAGAAAAAAGAGTTCATGATGAGTGTAGTGGTGGTAGATATCCCACCCAACTATGGAATTCTATTGTCTAGGAAATGGAGTGCCTCCGTGGGGGATATCATGTGATTTGATATGTCTTATGCTACTTTTCCCATTGATGGTAAGGATTTCCAAGTGGTTAGAGAACCAAAAGTGCCACATATGCTGGAGCATGCTCGTGAGGATGACATAATCCATTTTGTTGATATTGATATCAATGATTTTAAGGTGGAAGAGGTACCAAGAGAAAGTGATAGGTGCCTTACATCCATAGATAACGAAGTTGCAAGATTATCTGATAGGGGTAGAATTTGGAAGATTTATTTTGATAGTGAAAGTTCTAAAGAAGGGTCTAGTGTAGGTATATTGTTGCTGTCACCTAGTGGCAACCCATAATTTTTCTTTTAGTATGTATTTTCTCTGCACAAACAATGTGGAAGAGTACGAGGCATTGCTAATAGGATTGAGGCTAGCTAAAAAGCATGGGATAAAGAAGCTAATAGTGATAGATGATTCTAAGTTGGTGATATGCCAAGTGAGATCAATATATGTAAGAATAATAAATTGAAACAATATAGAAATTTTGTATGGGATTCCATTAAATAGTTTGATGCATTTAGATTTGAATGGATGGAGAGGGGTTAGAATAGAGTGGAAAAATTACTTCTAAACATGGAACTAAGGCTTGGTGATATAAATTTTGCAAGTATCTCAAAGGTTGGCATACAAGAAAGGCTATCAATCCCTTACAATGTACAAATATTCAATGATGATGAAGACATTTTTAAGTTTTTAAAATGTGTTGATGAATATGAGATTTTGGAGATTGACTTTGGGGATTTTGTTGATAATATAGATTGTAAGGATATATTCTTTGGAAATGAAGTCATTCAGTTGAAGAAAAAATAGATACCCAAAGGCCTTGTGGCATTAGAGATTCTTTGATAATCACGACAAGATCAAAGTTAAAACAACTGCCACCCATCCAGAGGATTTGGAAGAAGTGAACTTGGGGATTGAAAATGCCCCTAAAGAGGTGTATGTGGGAAAAAAGATGACACTCAAGATCAAGGAAATGTTCTTTATCGTATGATGACCTGAAAGCATTTAGAGGGGTATGTGGAGGATCATGATGAGGCAAAAAGTGGCGATATCTAAGTGATATGATGACCCATGTGGCTGATGACTATTTTTTAACCCAAAATTGATGAAACAAAAAGGTTTTTTAAAGGAGATTCTCAAATTTCCAACAATATAAATTATTCTTTACTTTGAATTTAATAAATAATTATTATTCATTTTCTATTTGAATTACGACTAAATTCTCGATTGATATGCTGATTGAAAAACATCTATAACTTTCAAACGGTATCACCATTTCTAAATCCAAAATATGCATCACATTCTATTCTTTGCATAATATAGGATTAAAAAAAAATGAATTTCATGAAGTTTTGACCAAGTTAAGGTGGTTAGACATACGAGTTTTTATATTTTTTAAAATTTATAATAAAAAAATCATAATTAATTATTTACTTGGAAAAAAATTATAAAAAAATATGCATCACATTCAGACATGAGCTCCCTACTTATATCTAAAATCTTATAAAAAAAATATTCATTTTATTGTGGTTAGGGTGGTCAGACAGACAGCTACTTCTTATTTTTTCCCTAAAATGTAAGTACTACTGCATTGAAATTTCAAAATTTCACCAAATTTATTTTTTTAAATAAAAATAAACCTAGTAGTTTAGAAACTACATTCAATTTTCTACAGATTCTATTCTTACATATTTTCAAAATAATATAGATAACTTATTCAAATTTTTACATCAAGTTGCCTAACTCTGATTTTCTGAATTTTATTGCCACTTAAGGGCCTATTTTTTCCATGATGATCCTGCACATACCTAGAGAGGAATTATTCTGACATGAGATTCATTTGAAAGAAAATGCCAAGCCTTTTAGGAAAAATCAAAGACCCATCAATCCTACCTTAGCTTTGAAAAAATCAAGAGGAATTGGTTAAGCTAAGGGTTAGCTAGGATCATAAATTCTATAAGGAATTCCTCATGGGTGTCTAATTTAGTGCCAATTAAGAAGAAAAATGGTGATATAAGATTATATGTGTACTTTAGAAATTGGAATATATCATCATTGAAGGAAAACTATCCATTACCAAACATGGAAGCCATGTTGCAGAAGGTAACTGGTTGTGAGATATTATCTATGATGAATGATTTTTCTAGATACAACCAATTAAAATTGATGGAGTCTAAGCAGTACAAGACTACATTTATAATTCCATGGGGCACCTATGTGTATGCTAGGATGTCGTTTATTTCAACCAATGTAGGTGATACTTTCCAAAGGGATATGGATGTAGCCTTTTCTAATTTTTTTGACTTGTTCTTGGAAATATACCAGGATGATTTGATAACTTACCCCAAGAAATAAGAAACCATTTCATGCACCTAGAGAAGATATTCATCAAGGCATTATAATATGAAATTTCACTGAACCCAAAAATATGTGCCTTTGGAGTTACTAAGGGAAACAAATTTGGGCACATTGTGTCCAAGGAGGGAGTGAGGATTGACCCTGAGAGGGTAGTTGTCATAGACAATATTCTCTAGCCAAATAATTTAAAAGGCATTCAATCATTCTTTGGGAAAATCAACTTCTTGAGGACATTTGTAACCAATTTTGTAGAGATTACAAGACCTATCTCCAAAATGTAAAAAAAAGGGAGAGAAAGTGGTTTAGAGTGAGGATCCTAGTCAAGCATTCAAGAGCATAAAGTAATCTACCAAAGAGGCTCTAGTTTTGAAGTCTCCTAATTTTTCCAAATTGATGCATATTTTCTTTTACTTCTTTCCATACTATTGTTGCTAGTTATAGCAAAAAAATAATGAGGGCTTTGAAAAACCCATGAAATTATTTAGTAGGCTAAAGAACTCAAGTATGATATGATTTAAAAGAAAGTTTATGCTTTAGTCAAGGCTTTAAAGAATTTTAGAACCTATTTGATGGGAGCTACAGTCATAGCTTTTATAACAAGTGTTGCAGTGAAGGAAATCTTCACTCAATAAGAATCTATAGGTAGGAGGTGTAGATGGATCAATAGGATCCAAGAGTCCAACATTGATGTTAAAATTACTAAGTTAGTCAAAGGATAATGTATAGCTAAGTTAATGACATATACTAACTTAGAAGCAAATCAGATAAATCAAGTGGAATCTATTGATGTTGCACCTATCTATGATATGAAAACATGTGGATGGTACAAAAGGATTATTTAGTATTTACAAACCTTGCAATGCCCTACACATATGGCTAATAATGAAAAGAGAACACTAAAGTTGTATGCCATTAAGATGTAATTATTGATAACGAATTGTGGTGGAGAAGCCTATATGGTGTGTTGCTCAAGTGTGTGGATGGAAATCAGGTGTTAGATCTTTTATAGGAATTGCACAATGGAGTGTGTAGTGGCCATTACATTGAAAAGAAAACTATTCATAAGATTTTGAGGGAAAGATTCTAGTGGCCCACTATTTTTAAAGATTCCCACAATTTTTTCAAGACTTGTGATGCTTGCTAGATGTTTGCAAGGAAATTGAAGTTCAGAGAGAGTTTTCCACTTAAGCCTAATTTTGTTCAGGCTCCTTTCCAACAATGGGGTATAGACTTTATTAGTGAAATATAAGATAAATTTGGTGGGGGGAATTCATGGATCCTTGTTGTGACTAATTATTTCATGAAATGGGTGCAAGAAATCCCCAAAAAGAAGGAAACATGTAAATTTGTGAAATACTTCTTGATGAACAACATTCTCATTAGATTTGGAGTTCCAGAGAAGATTATTTCTGATAATGCTATGTGCTTCAGGTCAAAAGTGTTTAATGATTTTTGTGAGAAGCATGGCATATATATTTCTTATTCTTCCCCTTACCATCCTCAAGGGAATTTTCGGGTTGAATATAGCAACAAGAGCCTAATCAAGATCATCAAAAGAATGATTGAAAATAATAAGAAGCCTAGGAATCAAAGATAAAGTTTGCATTGTGGGGTGAAAGGGTTACTATGAAGAAAGCTATTGTTCATTTTCCATTTGGTTTAGTGTATGGTTTGGCTTCTATGCTACCACAAAAGAATTTTCTAAAGATGTAAAAATTTGTACAAGAGTATGATGAGAATATTTGTGATAATATGTAGTAGAGGATTTATAATCTTGTATAGTTGGATGAAACTAGAAGAGAGGCTCATAACAAAAATGAAAAGATGAAACTACAAGTCAAACACTTGCATGACAAGAAATATTTTCCCAAATTTTTTGAAGTGGACAGTATGGTACTAGTGTGGAATGCAAGGGCTCAAGATAAGGGTAAGCATGGAAATTTTGAAGCATTGTGGTTGGGCCCGTATCTAATATCCAACACACATGGGGAAGATTCATACTTCCTTTAGAGCTTCATAGGTGAACTTCTTAAACTGCCAATACATGGAAAATTCTTGAAGCCATATTTCTCTTAAAATACGCTCTTTTCCATGTATATTGTATAGTCCTATAAATATTGTATGTGTTGGTTTTCTTTGGTGTGGTTCTCTTTCCTTGTTTGGGTAAGTCCTTGGTTCTTGGTGTCCTTATGCTTGGTCTACTTCAACCATGAGATCTGGAATCTCACCATGCCTACAAGAGGCATGCGTCCCTAGATAGATCCACTAGTGGAACCCTGAATTTTTTGCTTTTATCTGGGGTGTTGTTTGGTTTTAAATATTTTCTCCTTTTTCTAAACCCTTGGTCTTTTAGTCTATTCCTTTGTTGACCTACTATGGTCCATTACCAGTCATGTTAGGAACAACTCGATTCATTGAAGTCCATGAAGTGATCAACCCCTTGTATTTAGGGTTTCCTATTACCTATCACTGAATTCCTCATGTTCCTAGGTCTAAGAAATTACTTAAACTTCTTAAACTGCCAATACATGGACAATTCTTGAAGCCATATTTCTCTTAAAATATGCTCTTTTCCATGTATATTGTATAGTCCTATAAATATTGTATGTGTTGGTTTTCTTTGGTGTGGTTCTCTTTCCTTGTTTGGGTAAGTCCTTGGTTCTTGGTGTCCTTATGCTTGGTCTACTTCAACCATGAGATCTGGAATCTCACCATGCCTACAAGAGGAATGCGTCCCTAGATAGATCCACTAGTGGAACCCTGAATTTTTTGCTTTTATCTGGGGTGTTGTTTGGTTTTAAATATTTTCTCCTTTTTCTAAACCCTTGGTCTTTTAGTCTATTCCTTTGTTGACCTGCTATGGTCCATTACCAGTCATGTTAGGAACAACTCGATTCATTGAAGTCCATGAAGTGATCAACCCCTTGTATTTAGGGTTTCCTATTACCTATCACTGAATTCCTCATGTTCCTAGGTCTAAGAAATTACTTTATTTTATAAGGTTGATTAATCGGCCTTGATTGGCCTTTACATCCTTTTCTTAAAATGTTCCTAAGTGATTGTATGGACTTATCTTACATTTTTCTAGGAGGTCCCCTCATTAAAATAGCTTGTGAGAATGTGCAAAACTATCTCACTTAAATTCCCCCTCATCCCCTTGCATATTGCTCATTGAGGATAGAGTTTAAGTTTTATATTTCAAAGTAGCGATGAGCAATGTGATAAATTCTCTTTGTATCACTGGTTGTTTAGCTATCGCTAATTTATTATGAGTTTTGATTCTTTAATTCATGATGCACGATAACATTTAAAGCTCTTTATATTTCCTTTCATCACTCATCGCAAATAGTTTTGCACTTATCATTTCTAAATTGGTGATGAGTGACGAGGCTCTTTGTTCTAATGTTTTATCATTGCTTTGAAATACCTATATGGGTGATACATTTTGTGCCTTTTATATTGAAGTAGGTACATGAGGACTGATCTTGTTCTATCACCATCCTTCTCCCATCATTGATGAGAACATGATATTGAGACATGGATTAGCGATGGGCGATGCGCGATCAATTTTTTCAAAGGTGGACCTTGATCCAGCAGTCAAGATCTTATTGCATTGATGTTCACATCAATTATAGAATTCTAAAAAGAAGAAGTAGATCCACAAGGAGTGATAGACTGTTGAGTCTATTGTCTATTCTTCCACCTTAAACTATCATGGATACAAATTAAAATCTCAAGAATAAAGTAGTGATGTGTGATGCCTGCCAGATAGCAGGTAACTAAGATTTATAAAGGGATATGTGGTAGCATCCAGGGGGCATCCTTTAAAGAAAAAAGAAAAGAAAAGAAGTCAAATAAAAGGAGATAAATTGATATGTTTTAAAACAAGATGATCAAATGGTTAGGATTTAAACTTAAATGGCTAAGTTTCAGCTTTCTCATGCGATATTTCTATTAGCCATTAATGGTGATACATCCCATTTCTTGTCCATTAAGAAGGAAGTTGGCTCATTTTTTCACATGGTTGAAATAATTCAAGAGTAGGAGAGTTAACCAGGTTCAAGTGAATGTTATGAACAACTCCAACAAACAGTTGTAGAAGGTGGTAAAAAAAATTATGTCTAGGTAAGCAAACAATTAGGTTTTATATTAATTGGATTAAAATGAGTTGGTTTGGGTAGAAAAAGGTCTGAGAATTCTAAGTGCTTAGTGTGCACTAGGGTTTATCTACTGTGAATTTTTTAAATTGGGATAAGTGATAATTTCTCAGAGTCTAGGGAGGGTTTTTATTTTTGTAATTTGTTTCTTAAGAGCATAGGTTAGTGGACCCTTTTGTGAATTGAAAAATTGCAAAGCCTAATCTTAATATATTATGAAAATGAGTGAGCTTGAGCCTAGTGAGTCCAACATAAGGCCTAAAATAAAACCTAAACAAAAGAGGGTAAAAAGACCTAAGACCTAGAATGTTAAATCCATGACTAATGTAGAAGTTCTTGAAGCATCTAACCCTATGTTGAATTTCCATGTTTCATCTTCATGAGAAAAGAACTCAAGACAAATTTATGGAGGGTGCCTCGGCATACTTAAATGAGGTCGGGTCACGAATTGGAAAGAGAACCACTAGGAAGGTTTTTGTAACAAGAAGATTGCTTGATTTGGCTGGTGAAATTGGAGAACTAACCTAGCCTCAGAGTGGATGGAAATTTTTTTAGTATACTTTTATAGGAGACATGCCAAAAGTCTAGCTAGATACCTATGGGGCCTTATCCTTGGGAGGCTTGTTGTGCCTAATGTGTTTGTAGAAGTGGATGAAATGATGGAATTGGCTAAACACTATGATCCAAAGGATAGGAAGATCAAGAGTGAGAATGGACCTTTGATCCTCAAGGTAATGAGGGATAAAATTATGGAGGAAATTAGGCTAAACCCCAATTATAAAATTGACATCACAAAGTGTGTGGATATGTATGGTGAGTATCAGTAGAATAGATTTGAATTCAGGAATAATTTTATTGCAAGGCACAAAAAGGATAATAGGGGAAGATTCGGACCTAAGGATCTGGAGGCTTTTGAGTGTGAAGAATTTGAAAATTATTTCAAGAACACATACTATTGTTTGAATCAAGTTTAGGCCCACAACTTTGATGCTAGGATAGCCACTAATTTTTTGGTGATGGTGGTGGATATACAACATCTAAATTCAAACAAGAGTTTTGACTATGCTACCTACATCGTAGAGTAAATGAATTAGGATCTCATTAATTTGAAGAAGTAAAATCTCCCTCTATATTTTCCACATTATTCTCTATTAATGCATATGATTCTATTTGTGGGACAAGAAAAATGGAAGAAGAAGTTGAAGTTAAGACAAAAAGATAATGAGAATAATGATTTTCCTATCCAAATGTGGACATATATTTGGTACCAGGATTGTCCCCATTCCAATTATTTGATGTTTTTCAATGTTATCAAGTTTCGTATCTTGGAGAGTTTGGGTGTGGAACCCATTTATAGGCCTTCAAAATTTATCAGAGATATGATGCACCGAAAGGATGTGCCAGGAATAAATATAAGTCACAATTGGGAAAATTGGTTCCTACATTAATAATATACTCTAATCAGGCCTTATGGATCCAAAGTAGCACCACACTACTTTCCTGTATATGTCTCTGATAGGTTATATTTTATGAAGTTGATGTGGCAAATCAATTTTATGGATCACAAGTTATTCATGGATCCTAGAAAGGGTATTGTGATAGTTCCACAATGTTATTTTTCCTACTTCAAAGCTACTTCCAAGGAGGCATATGAAATATTTGGGATAATGGTGAATAACCTTAGGATTCTTGTTGATGAGGTTAGGAGTTTTAAGCTAGACGGTCTTATAAATTCAAGAAGAAAAAGAAAGGGTTTATGTAGAATCCCCCACCATTTATTATATACTTGTGATTTTTTGAGGAACCTGACAAGTGGAGTTGTTACATCTAGGAAAAAAGAATGGAAAACCATATGTGACATTGGGGAAATCATCATAAAAATAAATTCCTTCTATGTGAGTCCATGTGATGCAATAGAGAACCCTTTTGAAAGGTATTTTGAAAAATTAAAGGATTATCAGAATAGAGATTTTAAGTTAAAGGTAAAGGAAGTTGCTAAGAGAGCACAAGCTCTCTGAGAACAACAACCTCAAGACATGGACATTCCAGAGCAACATGTGGAGTCACAGGGAGGAGATATTGAAATAATTGGAGAAGAAAAAATGGCAGAGAATGTTCTTGGTGATGAGGAGGTAGAGAGGAAATTTCCTCCTAATATTGATAATTCCCTTGATTTAGAAACTCCCCAGCATAGAACTATTTAACAACACTATGATGAGAAGGTCGATGATGATACTAGGATCAAATCCTATGATGAGTTCCTTGTAGATGATGCATTTATGTAAACTAATGAATTCAAGGAATTCATTATTCAATAGAGAATCAAGGAAATAAAAGAAAGGATTGAACAAGCTAAAGCTAGTGTTGATCCCTCTCAACAAGAAGAAGTTGAGAAGGTAGAGAAAGAAAATATTATGGCTGAGATTCTAGCTATTTCTCTTGTTGAGGCTAGGACCATTGTCATAGAAAGTGGAATAATTCTACTATTAGGATGTACCCTCACGTCAACTATTTCACTTGATGCAATAAGGAGAGACCCTTATGCTTCTATATCTGAGGAGCATTTTGACAATCGAGTATTTCGGTTTGGTTATAGTCCAAAAATTTCACACTCTTGCAATCTGGTCTATGGAACCCAATACTAGGAAGCATGAGGTTGTCAGGCCTATGGAAGAGATCATTGGTTCAATAGTGGTGAAAAGAGATACAAATATAACATTTCTTCAAGCAACAAAATTAACTATACATGTTGCAATGCTCAGTGTTGATACAACACAAATCTCTCAGAAGAAATGTGATTCCTTGTTGTAGGATTACAATAAGGCTTTGGATGAGATTAATAATATGAGAGACACTATTTAGGCTAGCAAGAAGTAAGGGAATTATCTTCACCATCTTCTTCTTCTTTTGATTTTCTATATAGGATAGGGAAACATTGGCCTTAAGGATTCAGGATTTGAACAACTAGCTAAAAATAAAGAAGGAAAATGTTAGGATGGCTAGGAAGGAGACAATTCAAGTGGCCAATTATATATTTGAAGATGTATTGAAATATATGGTGATGAAGCTGGTGAATAGAGCTAATGATGTATGGGTTGCTTATAAGAACATCCATGAGGAAAATTTCAAGTATCTATAGGTTCAAGAGGCTTTCCAAGTTGAGTGGATTAAATGGAGTACTAGGGTAGGAAAATTTAAATAAATGATGTCTAGGATGTAGGAAGATCTTGAAGCTCCTACTAGTGTACCTAATATATTACAAGTCATTAACTTAGTAAATGAAATAACAAATTTCCATGGAAAGTTAGGAATGCAACTCCAAAACAAGTTGAAAATGTTCAAAGAGATGGAAGGGTTGGGAATGCATAAAATATTGAGTGATAAGGATGAGTTAAAGGAGTTTCCAAAGTGAAAGGATGAGCTGGGAAAATTTCTTTCTCAGCGTAAAATGATGTTAGCTATCAATGATTACTCCATGTTGAATTCTAACATTGATACTATGACTGGGATTGAGGTTACAATGGACATTTTTATTAAGGAGACTCGAGCCTTGATTAATGCAAGATATAATTAATATAATGCAAAGATATAGAAGTTGCTAGATGCAAAATGGTCCACTGAAGATGAATACAACACATGGTTGGATAGGTTCATTGAATGAGCTTGTGTTTGAAAAGTGAGGATAAACATGGTGATTAACAAATGAGAGAGAAACAATGCATAGATTGGAAATAGTACAAATTACACTTTTGTTGAAGTATTGGAAAATATTGTTCTCTCCCCAACATAAAGATTGGTGGCACAAATTCTAACTTGGATGGGTTTATTTTCTCTCTTTTTAGTGCTTTTCATGCTTCAAAGTTTTGTTGACTAGGCATTCAAGTGGAAAACACTTTTGGCTCATGAGGAAGATATTTTTTGTGCTATTGCAATGAATGAATGATGCCTTTTGGAAGGCGCGAGTATCTTCTTCAAAAAATAGAAATGATCTTTGTCTTATATGATTTCCTCCCACTTTCAAAGGTGAAAATATAACTATCTAGGGAATTTTGAAATCAAAATTGAAATTTATTTCAAAT
Source organism: Sequoiadendron giganteum (assembly GCA_007115665.2). Lineage (NCBI taxonomy): Eukaryota > Viridiplantae > Streptophyta > Pinopsida > Cupressales > Cupressaceae > Sequoiadendron > Sequoiadendron giganteum. The sequence goes on from CM021105.1 coordinate 510,572,897, forward strand.
GTTAAATGTGACTTTAATTGTAATTTGGCCTGATGCTTGTTCCTCCCATGTTTCTGTAAATGGGAATTTAGGGCTAATTACACAGGTATTTTGATGGTTAAGTTATTTTGAGCTCATGTAAGAGTAATTTTGTATCTCAATCAAAGAGAAATAGAGTAGTGTTGATTCTTAGGAATGCATTCAAATTTTTAATAGGTTTAATGGTTTTACAGTAGAAATGGTGTATGAGTGATAATTGTGCATTCTAGATTAATTTCTCTCGTCTGTATTTTTTCTTTCAAATTATGAATAAAGGGATCAAGGTTCTTTTATTTGTCTTCAATCACTCTGGTTGAATGTGTGATTTCATTTTTGCTTTAGTTCAAAGACCTAATTAAATGCTTAAATGAGATAATAGGTTTGTGAGATGAAATTCAAGGATTACTAAGTAGTTTTTATTTCTAGATACATAAATTTGATATATTGCAAAGTGTTGTATCAATAGTCTTTAAGTATTTGTTCCCATTCAAAATGTATTATAGTTTATTGAAAGTATGAGTCTGTTTCCCATAGATAAAGCACTAGTCCATTTATTTGGTTATCTTGGATATTAGTGAGCCTGCCCGAACCTGACAAAGAACATAAATCTTAATTACAATTTTTGACATACCTATCATTACAGAAATGTGGTAGGAAGTACCACTCATTCCTTACTTTAGACAACAATTGATTAAAAGGATCACCAAAATCCTTAAATAATTTTGTGTATTTTCATCTAATAAGAATGCATCTATTTTTTTCAATGTTCATGATAAAATGTAACAAGAGTATCATATAAAAATTGTCAAGATCACCCTCTTGGATTTTATCGAGCCCAAAGTGTAGAAGTAGAGGCCTAGAAATCCTTTAATTTTTTGTTGTCCAATCCTTACCTTTTATTATCATTGAATTCTTTCAAATTCATAGGCATTTGGTGAGATCAAGTTTGGTTCTCAAAAATTAACCAACATATTTCATTATAGTCCTAGATCTAGCTTACATAAAATTTACATTAGGGCTTGCATTATTTAATTTATATATAGGGTTTCTATATCTTGCATTAGTTAAAGTGCATATAGGTCACATTTTTTCATCTTACATCATTGAATTTCATCTGAAATCTATAATCACACTTAGTCTAGACATCATAAAAACCAAAACCTAAACATTCACCCAGAATTTGCTGAATTTGGTGCAAAAAACATAATTTGGGACTCATTCGTCCCTCTAGATGATTTATTCCCTATACAGGTTGTTTTTCCTACTTTTTAGGAATTTTGTGTTGTCTATTTTCACCATTTGAACCCTTCAAAAGCCTTGAATGAGACTCATATGCCTCCTTGTGCCATTTATTCCTAGATCAAGCTTGAAACTACTATTCATAGCATTGAAAACCTCCTTTTTGTACTTCCTATGCTTGTTGGTAACCTATAGTATGAGTCTAGAAATTTTCAAGAACATTCTTTTTATGTATCTAGGTCAAATCATCCATGTAGTGAAGTCATTTCTAAAGAATTTCAAAAATCATTTCAATATTAAAAAATTCAAATCTGTAGGACATTTGTTCACACTTCAAAAAAATTGCATAATTTAGATAGCTTACTTTTTCATGTTATCATATTTTCTTTTCAAACAATTAGTGTTCCTCTAGTATATATGGCTTGTATAATTATAGTTTCCCTACTCATTGGAATAATCTAGGAAAAATAGATAAATTTTTTGATAAGAATGTTGGATACCCTCCTAGTATCTAATGGATTTGTAAGAACATCATTACATAAGAGGATGCAAGCATAGATAATCATAACAGCAATAATTGTTCTTCTTGTGATACCTCTCCTAGTAGTGATGAAGATATCTTGATGAAAGAAGATAAAATAATTGAGAGTCTTGATTGTCCCTCTTCTCCTCCCCCTTGGGAATATATTATGACACAAGAAGATGAGATCATAGACGCATTTCTAAAAATCACCTTACCTAGTCTCCATTCATCCCTTGCTTGTGAGAACATTTTAGTGAAAGAGGATGAAATCATAGATAACCATGACAATCAAATTTTTCCTTCTCCTAATATCCCTCCTCGATACAAAGAAGATAATTTGGTTTTAAAAGATACACTTATTGAGATTCATGACAATCTTGTTCCTCCCTTCCCTAATTCTCCTACCATTTGGAAAGAATTATTTGGTAAGCGTGAAAATCATAGTTGTCCTTCTCTTAATACCTCTCCTATTTTTTATGAAACTAGGTCACAAAATATGATGAACCTCTTGTTTTCTCCTCTCTTAAAATCTCTCCTACTAGGGTATATAGTAGGGCACAAGAGAATGAGACCTTAGAAAATAAGGATGAAATCATAGAAAATCATGATGATCACATTTGTTCTTCACCTAGTATCTCTCCTAGTTGTGAACAAGATATTTTGGTACACTATAAAAAATCCCTATGATTTGCTCCATTTTTTGCTCTATTTTTTGCTTCCACCCACTGTTTTAATGTTTTTTTTGGCATTTTTTTGAAAATGTCGGCGCTATTTATCAAGATGGCACAATTTTTGGCATTTATTGTGTTGATTAGTACAATTCAATGCTAATTTAGGCACTAATTAGTGCCTAAAGTAATATTTCCTTTAGTGCTGATATTAGCTTCGAGTGTAGCACCGCCTTGAGTGTTGCCTTTAGCTTCGAGTTTAGCACTATCAACAAGATACGAGCATATCGAGGAGAGAATCACTTATGTCACATCGACAAGGTATATCTACAAGTGCTCAGTGAAACACAACTCTTGGATATAGTGAAGTAATGTCGATGAGACATTGCGATATTAGTAAGATAGATAAGATTGTCTCATCAACACTCTTCAAGTAATTATCAAAATCATACACCGCTATACCACCGTGAAGGTGAGAAACATATATGGTAGAGCAGTATACATCTCAACCCTGCAAGAAGAATCCTTGGGCAAGGCGGTAGTGTGGTAAACAACAGAAGGGAAGGGAAAAACACTGCTATACAACAATGATAATCACAAGTCTCCTGGACATGGCAGAATTACACTGATATATAAATAAATATTGTCAAAGGAAAATATCAATGAGACAGTGGCATATCGACAATAGATATTAACTTGTCTCATCAACATCAACAACCAACACCAAAGTAACATAAGATATAATGTCGATGAGACATTGAGATATCAATAAGACAAATAAGATTATCTCATTGACACTCTTCAAGTAATGATAAAAAGCATACATCACTATATTGCCAGGAAGGTGAGAAACATATGTGGTAGAGTGGTATACACCACAACCCCATATTAAGAAGCCTTGAGCAAGGTGGTAGTGCGGTAAACAATAGAAGAGAAGGGAAAAACACTGGCATACCACAATGGGTATAATAAGAGATGAAAGTAGTATGTTAATTGTGGCATCATTAAAATTTACAATAATAAATGAAAAAAATCACATCAGTTGCCAAAATTAAATGCTATTAAATTATTAAGATTTTCCAAAACTAATATGACTAAATACCACGCCATCCAAAGATAAGCGAGTTTTCCCAATATCACACTCAATTGCAGTGCACTAGCATGGAAGGATATAAGGATACAAGAAGAAGAAGTATTGCTTTGGTTGAGGTTTCTTTCTCTTCTTACCTATATTGTATCTATAGATTTTGTTGTCTCATCTATTTCCACCCACTTTCCTCTCAAAAATTTAGTATTTCTATGGCATCCATGTCCTCTCTCCATGGCCTCCTCTGTGAATAAAATTCCACCATAGAATCTTTCACCACACTACCACCAAGAAGGAAAAAGAAACTTGTGGGACCATGATAAAACCTTCTCTACCACACCGAGCTGATGAAGGAGCTATGGAACATCAGTGGTCACCACACTACCACATGCCAATGGTAGAAGACTTGCAGGATTGTAGGAGTCACCGCAACACCGCTAGGAACATAAGGAAGAATCACATGCTGCCATAGAATCTTTCACTGCACTACCATTGAGAAGGATGAAGCACCTTGCGAGACCGTGGTAAAAATTGCTCTACTGCACTGAGTTGATGAAGGAGCCATGGGATAGCGGTGGTCACAAAAACAAGGCAAGAGTTGGAATTATTTCCAACACTCTGGATCCTATGATACACAACAATGAAAATAGTCACTATATAGTAATGATAGGCACTAAATTAGGTGCACTTGATGTCACCTTATACGTCCCAAATAGATTACATTAACGGCCAAAATTCAGTGCAAAAGTTGGCATTAACTAACATTGACTAGAGAATCAACTAATGAATGAAAATAAAAAAATTATAACTTTTCTAAGTGAAGGAAGAAATCAGACAACAAAAATGGGAAAAACGTTGTGCGAAGGAAGACAGCAAGGAGCTACCTGCAATTGATGAGAAATTTGATTTAGTTTGTGACACCATAGGTAAGGTTACAAATTTTTTTCTTGGTTGAATTCATGATTTTTTACTGCTCTTTGTATTCCATTTCAATTCATGATTGTTTACTAGTTCATGGCTTAACCAGTCTAGGCAACCGCTAAATTATCCCATCATTATAAATTGTAAAACCTTTGAGAAACCAACAAAAAAATTTACCCTACCCATTTGAGCTTTGGCTCAAAATATTATAGCACAAAGTGAGGATTCCTATGTATTCTTTCCCTAACTTGGGTATCAAGAAAATAGTGAATTTCTTGGCAAATCTGGGAATTGGGTTAGTCACTGCTGAGCAACTACTAAAAATAAACACATAAACAACTTGGTTTTTCCCAACCATGCCATAGTCACCGATGCCATGAAATTTTTTTGCAAGATTACATTATGAAAGAGTTTTAATGATAAGGTTATCAAAACTAAGCAAACCAAGCTAACATATTTTCCCTAGATTATCAACACTAAGAAAACCCACTGAACATATTTTCCCAAAAAATAAAACTTTCATGCCACTAACTAAATGAAAATTTTTATACTTGACAATGTGTACTTCGTTTGCCTCCATAGACTAGACAAAAATAAATTTCCCTAGGTCACCTCAAAATTTCAAGCAATGGAGGGAAGCGAGCATTGTCAGCAAACTCGAGCCACAATGAGGTTATCCATGACATGGAGAATGAATTTGGCATAGGTTGGTCTGTAAATTAGATAAAGATATGAATGTCTTAAAACTACAAGATATTTTGGTGCAAACAAACAAATAAGATAAAAAAAATTCCCTCCTGAGCTAAGATAGAAAAAAGGCCAATTGATGTAAGTGTGAAAGTATGGAAAGAGCTTGTAAAAGAATATGAGAAGTATGATACACAGAGGAAGTTCAGTGAGGATAGTATGTAGGTATTTGAATTTTCTCATAAGATTATATCAAATTTATTAAACAATATTTAAATTTTATTTTTGCATAGTTAAATTGAATTAGCATATATTTCAAGACAAGGCCTCCAAGGCTAGGCTTGAGAAACTTTGTGCCAAGCATCAAAATGGCTTGAAAGGTTTATAGGCCATGATCCATACATTTGTAAGTGTATTTAATATGTTAAATGATTGCATATTAATTAGTTTAACTAGTCCATGTGCCATGTTTTGACAGGAGGAGAAATATGGCCGCCATCCAAAGCAATTTGAAAAGAATATGTTACAAAACAAAAAGTGGAATGATTTTGTAATCTAGATGGAGAATGTGGTATCAATAGTTGATTTTCAAAAAATTAGTTGGATATTGTTCTGTTAATATGTCGATATTCATCTCTTGTGTTGTATTTTTTATTGATGCATAAGATGAGTAAATAGAGCTCAAATCTTATGATTACAAGATGACCATTTATGTGCATGAATAAATAGTAGAAGGATGTAGATGAACTTAATTCATGCGACTTTATGCCTCTTGGTAGGAATTCCTCTTGAATCTCTAATATCAGGTGCCCGAGACTTCCCTATAGCTTTTACCTTTCGTTGTTGCCTTTCCTCTTCACTATTAGACTCGTCTCCTTTTTCCTTATCTACATTTCTAGCTTTGGCTTCTAATTCATCTGATGTCTTACCTTCCTCCTCTACAAAATATTCTTCTTCTTCTTCATCCTCCTTTGACTCCACAATATATTAATCTTTTGAACCTTCCTCGTCTACATCAGAGGGTTCATATCCTTGATCTAACTCTTTTGAACTATCAGAATCAGAATCACTAGCTTCCATATTCAAAAATTCCCAACCAACATCTTCAATAAATTTAGCTAGATCATCAGTAATAGTCTTCAAAATTGGCCACCAGTTCAATTTCAGTTTGATTTCATAATACTTTATATACATGGATTTTAGATATTCCTTGATGCCATCAAGCAAAGATTGAGGAATGGCATACATGCGAAGTACATTGCGCTTAAAGTATTTGAAAATAATAGCCATATCAATTTTTTTTTGCTCATTTCCTAATCTCTCAAGGTTAACAATCTCAATCTCACTAATAGTGATTACTAATAAAGGTAATTCCACCAACTCTACCAAATAATTTACCATAGCAACAATAAAAGTAGAGGATTTGAAATGAACTCCATGAAAACCAAGATCTCTAAATGGTATATCAAACTCTAGTTCAAAATATTTTAGATGAGGCTGCTCCCATAGCTCTCTTACTTGCTTGAAAAATCCTTGAAACTCTATATTGATTTTATTTTTCCTTGGAGTTCTTGGTTCTCATTCCATGATATGGTTATGCAAATGAAAATGAAATAAACTAATCATCTCCTTCTTTGTTGGCTGGAAGAATTTATGCTTAATTTTTTGATACATGATATCCACTCTCTCTTCTACTCTCATGGTTGAATACCGAAATCTAGTATGGTGGGCCTCCAGAATTCCAATCATCTTTCTTCCTCTTCCACCAAATGCTGGCATGATCCACATGTCTACCAGATTAATTGGCCTTTTTTTTTAAAAGCTAAATTTTCTTTTGAGTCACCAATGTAGCTCTCTCTACCTTTTCATACTCTTTAATTTCTACACATCGTCTTTGGGATTTAATCATTTGTACCACATGGTTGATGTGCTTTGAATCCTTGCATCTAAAGTAAATTTCATTAACTTAAATTATGCTAGGGAATTTCAATGTTTCCATTGTAGTTGGCATTAAATCCAGTACTTACAACATTGAAAATTATCCTTATATAAAAATTCCCCCCATCTTGTTAATTGTCTTGTAACACTCTTGATGGTGGCTACATGAAATATGATTATGATTCCTCTTCTACATTAGAAGGTTTGTATCCTTGATCTGACTCTTTTGAATTATCAAAATACAAATCACTAGCTTCCATATTCAAAAATTCCCAACCAACATCTTCAATAAATTTATCTGGATCATCAGTAATAGTCTTCAAAACTAGTTGTTATTTCAAGTTCATTCTTCTTTTATAATACTTTATATCCATGGAGTTCAGTCATTCCTTGATGCCATCAAGTGACAATTAAGGAATTTTGTACATGTAGAGTACGTCACACTTGAAGTCTTTATAAACAATAGCCATATCAAATTCCTTTTTCCCAAGTCCTTCTCTCTCAAGGTTAACAATCTTAATCTCACCAATAGCGATTACTAGGAAAGGTAATTCCACCAACTCTACCGAATATTTTACCATAGGAACAATAAAAGAAGAGGCTTTGAAAGGGACTCCATGAAAATCGAGTTCTCTAAATGGTATATAAAACTCTAGTTCAAAACCTTTTAGATGAGGTTTCTCCCATAACTTTCTTACTCGCTTGGAAAATCCTTGAAACTCTATATTGATTTTATTTATCTTGTCCCTCTCTTATTGTTCTTCCTCAATTTCATTAGATCATACATTGACCTTCTTTCCCCTCCTAAATTTTAGACCACATCCATTACCTCCATATAAAATTGGACATATTTTTTCTTCTTGGTTCCCACACCATGATATGGTTATGCAAATGAAAATGAAGCAAAGTAATCATCTCCTTCTCTGCTAGCTAGAAGAATGCATCCTTAACATTTTGATACATGATATCATCTCTCTCTTATACTCTAATTGTTGAATACTGAAATCCAATATGGTGGGCCTCAAAACTTCCAATCATCCTTCTTCCTCTTCCACCAAATGATGGCCTAACCCACATGTCTGCCAACCTAATTGAATTTGTTTTTGAAAGCTAAAGTTTCTCCTGAGTCACCATTGTAGCTCTCTCTATCTTTTCAATCTCTTTCATTGCTATAGATCATCTCTAGAATTTAATCATTTTTACCACATGGTTGATGTGCTTTGAATCCTTGCATCTAAAGGAAATTTCCTTAACATAAATACTGCTAGGGAATTTCAATGTTGCCATTGTAGTTGGCATTAAAGCCAGTACCTGCAACATTGCAAATTATACTTATATAAGAATTCCCTCTTGATGGTGGCTACATGAAATCTGATTATGATTCCTTTTCTACATTAGAGGGTTTGTATCCTTGATTTGACTCTTCTGAATTATTGGAATCATAATCACTAGCTTCGATATTCAAAAATTCCCAACCAACATCTTCAATAAATTTATGTACATCATCAGTAATAGTCTTCAAAATTGGCCACTGATTCAAGTTCATTCTACTTTCATAATACTTTATATCCATGGAGTTCAACCATTCCTTGATGCCATCAAGGGAATATTGAGGAATGTTGTAGATGTGGAGTACATCCCGCTTGAATTATTTGAAAATAATAGCCATATCAAATTCCTTTTTCCCATGTCATACTCTCTCAAGGTTAAAAATATCAATCTCACTAATAGTGATTAATGATAAAGGTAACTCCACCAAATCTACCAAATAGTTTACTGTAGGAACAATAAAAGTAGAGGCTTTGAAAGAAACTCCATTGAAAACCAAGCTCTCTAAATGGTATATCAAACTCTAGCTTAAAATATTTTAGATGAGGCTACTCCAATAGATCTCTTACTCGCTTGACAAATCCTTGAAACTCTGTATTGATTTTATTTTTCATGTCCCTCTCTTGTTGTTCTTCCTCAATTTCATCAAGATCATACATTGAACTTCTTTCCCCTCCTAAAATTTGGACCACGGTCATTACCTCCACATAAAAATGGACATCCTTGGTCTTCTTCATTCCCATGTGATATGGTTATACAAATGAAAATGAAGCAAAGTAATCAACTCCTTCTTCAATGGCTGGAAGAATGCATGCTTAATGTTTTGATACATGATATCAGCTCTCTCTTCTACTCTCATGGTTCATTACTAAAATCCATTATGGTGGGCTTTCAGAGTTTCAATCATCATTCTTCATCTTCCACCAAATTTTTTCCTGATCCATAAGTCTACTAGCCTAATTGGCTTTGTTTTTGAAAGCTAAAGTTTATCTTGACTCACTAGTATTAGCTGTAACTTTTTTAAAATTTTATTATGGTATGTGCACTTTGATATGATGTAATATGATTATGGTTTCATCTCATCTGTTGTAATATTATATATATAACAAAAAAATAAATTATTGCATGAAATAAATAATAAATTTTCATTCTAAATGTATTGTTTTTGTAGAACATGGGTATTCTAGAATATCAAGATGGTCCTCAACATCATATAAATCCACAAAATATTGGTTTTTTTGATACAAATCACATGGTAGAGGATGATGATGGCGTAGATACAAAAGACACTGAGGCCAATGACAATGATGATGACGACGATGACGATGACGATGACGACGACAGCAATGATGATGATGATGATGATGATGATGATGATGATGATGATGATGATGATGATGATCACGATGGTGATGATGATGATGTGATAGTTGGTGGTAGTAACAAGTGAAATTCATGATCATATAGACTGCATCATGGATCATTGTTGATATATCGTTATGATGACTCTTTTCATGGTTACTATCATATGTATCATTTTCATGGCCTACAGTTCTATATTATTGATTTGTATCATATTGACATGTATCATTTTCACTATATCATTTGGACATGTATCATCTTGACTTGTATCAGTTTGAGTTACATAATTTATTAATTTTATTTATATCATTTGTACATGTATAATTTTCACTTATGTCGATTGTTGGACATGTATCATTTTGACATATTTTTGATGTACTGGCATATTTGACGTTCACTTTTTTTATTTATATATGATTATCTTATCAGTATTGAATTGTAAATTTATATATATTAAAACTGGTTGATGATTTTTCGATGGATATTTATTATGTATGATGATTTTAATTTACTGCTTATGATGGATGTTGTCAAATTCAATTCAATTATAGATATTTGAGTCACTTTTTTTAATTATAGATCATTATAATGTTAGAATAATAGTTTATGTGGTGATGAAAGATAAAATTAATGCTTGGCACCTCAAAAACATAATTGAACAAATCAGAGAAGTTATTAAGATATTTTGAAATTTTTTGTGGTGAGCCACATTAAAAATAGGTGGTAATGTGGAAGTGGATGTCTTATCTAAATGGGCTTTAAATTTTGGTGAAATAGGGGAATTCAGGTTGGAGGACCTTAGAGGTGTTAAGTTAGCAAACTTAGGTGAAAACACAAGAGAGGACAACACCTTAAATGAAAAGTGAAGGAAGGGGTGGCGGGTGGTGGTTAAGTAGTAATTCATTAATAGAAGTGTGGGAAATCCAAGATGGTGTTAAATGCAAGCCCTCGATTAAGATGTGTTAATTGCATTTGGAAAGGGTTGAGTAAAAATATGCAACAAACTTTACTACTAAACAGTTATAGGGGTTACATAATTTATTTAATGTTTATAGTTTTTGGGAGTAAGTATTTTACTTGTAAATAATTACAGGGGTTACGAGGTTTATTTAATGTTTTACTCTGCACATTAAGGTGCCTATGGTTTTTATCATTTGATGTGGAATTTTTGTGGGTAATGACACTGAACAATAGATGTACTTTTTATCTTTACAAGCAATACAAAAATTTTGTGTTATCAACCCAAAAAAAATAATTATCTTGTTATTTAATCATATGAGTTAAATAATTAAATTATTTACTCTATAATCATATGAGTTATTTAAGAAGAACAATATATTTAACTAATTAAATTGAAATAAAACATATTAAATTAATAAATGGAAGCAAAACAAGAAGCATTTTTAGAAGCAACAATGGAAGAAAACTAGAAGCAAACCAGAAGCAATCTTGGAAAAAATATTGGAACCAAAACCTAAAGAAAACCTAGAAGAAAAATTGGAAGCAAACCTGGAAGTAAACTTGGAAGAAAAACTGGAAGCAAAACAAGAAGAAAAACCGGAAGCAAAACCAGAAGAAAACCTGGAAGCAAAATTAGAAGCAAAACTGGAAGAAAACTTGGAAGAAAAATCAAAAGAAAACATGAAAGAAAAATCAAAAGAAAATCCTGAAGAAAAACTGGAAGCAAAACTAGAAGGAAAAATAGAAGCAAAACCAGAAACAAAACTAGAAGAAAAAACGAAAGTAAAAGTGGAAGCAAAACCAGAAGCAAAATAGGAAGCAAAACTGGAAGCAAAACTAGAAGCAAAAATGGGAGTAGATATAGAAGCAAAACTGGAAGCCAAATTATGCGTTAATTCAGGCACTATTTTCGATGTTATTTTTTATGCAATTTTAGGCACTAACAAAGGCACTATTTTTATGCTATTTCCCAATGCTATTTTAGGTGCTAATGGGGGCACTATGATTTTTTGACGCTAACTACAACGCTAAGTCCGGTGCAACGTCTGACACCCAAGTAAGCACCGAGATGACCATGCATGTTTGCACCGATTTTAGGGCCATCCAAATCACCCAATTCGTGAACTGAAATACACTAAAATTTGATGCTATTTTAGGTACTATTTTCTTGTTCTATTGTAGTGGTGTAAGATGATCAAACAAATGAGAATCAAGATATTTTTATTGTTATCTCTTCTCATAGGGAAATATTATTGAACAAGAGATGTCATCATTGATAAACAATAAAATCCAACCATTGATAAATCCCTTACTTGCAATGAAGTCATTTTAGAAGAACCAAAATTTGAATATCATGAACATCTAGATTGTAGTTATCCTACAAACTATCCTCCTTAGGAGGATATCATGGTACGAGAAACTAACAACATTAACACTAGTGATATGGTTTTCTTAGATGAAGATGATGAAGTAACATTAAACTCTCCTTCACTAAGAGAAGTTAATATTATTCAACCTCAACTCATCCTTTACCCACCTTCACACAAACCTCAAACTCAAAACAAACCCATCCTAATCCTCAAACTACCTAAGAATAATATGTTGCAACAATCGATTTACAATACCATTTCTCATACATATAACACTAGAAACAATATGTAACCATGAAATACACCTTCAAAATCCCTTCCATTACCTCAAACGATCTTACCTATTCCTCCTCATTTTCCTTTACAAAGTGGAAAGGAGTATGATCTCATTGAACAACTAAAGAATACTTCTACTAATATATCCTTATGGGACCTTATTCAAACCTCCCCTCATTATCAGAACATGATTCAAAGTTCCTTACAACAAGTTCCTACCCCTCCTAATATGCAATCAAATAAAGTAGCAGCTCAAATTCAAGCTATAACTTTGAACAACGTAGACATTAATTTTCATCAACATGAGCTACCCCCTTTAGAAATGATAAAGAAAAATGATTCCTTCATGATAATAGCTATATATAATAGGATGGGAATAAAGTGAACCCATGTTGATAATGGCTCCACTCTTAATGTGTGTAGTGTGAAAATTTTGGATAGACTTGACATGGATAAATCAAGAATTGAACTTGATTCCTTATCGATTCGAGGATTTTACAATGTAGGAAAGAAATTGCTTGGTATTATTACTTTTCTTATTACAGTTGTAAAGGCTACCTTACAAACTCCTATCCATGTTATGCCTCATTATATTTCATACAATATTCTTTTAGGAAGACCTTGGATTCATGAGATGCATGTGGTGCCTTCAAATCTTGAGTGTATCATGAAGTATGTTTATAACAACAAAGTATACCAAGTTAAAATAGACCCCAAGCCTGAAATTTGCTTACAAGTCAAAAAAGGAAAGAAAAATCCTCTAAACACATTAATTCCAACTTCAAACATAGAACCTATAAACAAAGAGAAACAAGAGATGGAAATTTTTTAAAAACTATTAGAAGATGAATGGGGTTCCTTAGATCTCACAACATTCATAAGCAAATACAAGATATAAACAAAGAATCTGAAAAGGGAAAATAAAAAATGGTAATTTCAACACAAAATTCAAACGACTCTTTGAAAGCATCCATCGGGTGATCCCACAATACTGGTTTACAATTTTTTGGGAAAATGGACATTGAACTGATTATTTTTAACTAAATATTCACTTCCGGCTCCTATAGCGGCTAAACCGTGAGGAATTTGAAGATGATGCAAACTAGTGATTTGTGACATTTTTTCTATAGATTCTAAATATATTTTTTTCAAAACAATTTGAATCATATTGTACTTCTTTTTCAATCTCCTTCAAAAACTAGTTTTTTTAAAAAAACAACATTTTTAAGGAGTGATGATCACCGTATACAAAATATATTTTTTTGTATGAAGGATAAAATTCTAATTTTTTCACATTTAGATTTTTAACTACAATATCTAGCACTTTCATTCAGTTTCATAGTGTTTTATTAAATATCTTTTCCTTAATCAATTTTCAAAGTCAAACCAATTACAATTGAAACATACGCACACTGTATACAACATAAATTTTTCTGTATGTATCAAAATTTGATTTTTTTTCTTTTAAATGGATCAAGGACATCAATACCTAGCCTGAACATATTTTTTTAAATTTTATTTTGATAATATTCTATTTTACCATATGTGCAAAACAGAAAGCTTGAGTTTTGGTAAAAAACCTATGTTTAATTAAAATACCAAAACATATTAAAATTATATTCGTTGGATAGCTCATTCTAAGGACTAGGATGATCATTTGAAATAAATTTTAAGAGAATTCATTTGATCCCCCAAAATGCAAATCAAAAGTCATTTTTTATCAGCATTTTGATAGGTGTAAAGGAGACTTCATTGTAAGTATGGTTTAAAACTAGTGGGGTTCTATCCAATGGGGTTTGATCAAACCTTATTCAATTTAAATACTTAAAATATAACTTTTTAAGGCTTAAATCATTATATTTTCTAAAAATATGTGATTTCAAAAAGAAAAAAAATAGAATCTCCCAAAAATTGTAAACTAGCTTTGTGGGATCACCCCACCTCAACCACTTTAGAACAAAAGACAACAAATTACATAATAAAATTTAATGAAATTAATTATGAGCATCCACCGAATCTAAAATAAATGAAAAATTGTTATGGAAAAGGTTATGAACTTATGAAACAACTTGGTTATAGTGGAAAAGGATGTGGTACTAGATAACAAGGTAGCTATGTCCCTATAGAGCCTAACACAAGCAATGAATAATGGTCTTGTTTATTTTTCCTCGAAAGAAATAAACAATCCTTCCCTTATTTTCAACACTATTACAGAATATTCCTCTAAACTAACTTTAACATTAGTGCATCCTAGATTGATAGACACTGGTGGTCTTATTTATTGTCCTTCGAAAGAAATGAAAGAAATTGAGAAATATTCAAAATACTAATGATTGGAGTACATTAGCTTTTACACCTTCCTTTAACGAAGAAAATAAAATATTGCAATATAAATAATCTTGTGTAAGTATGAAACCTTGCACTAAGCAATAGATATCTTTATTTCAAACTAAGGCAACATCTACTTTTGATGAAGAGAGTATCTTGTCAAGACTCCTTCAAGATCGTTCGATATCCCTCCCTCAAAGAATGTGCAAGAAATTTTACTACAAGAGTTTATTTTATGCATATAATAGACTTCATGGTCATTCTACTAATGAATGTAAGGCTTTGACTAACAAAATTGAACATCTTAAGGAGTATGGTGCTCTTCCTTGTGTTGAATCATCTAGTTCCTCTAATTGATATTGAATTTAAAATATCTCTTCAATCATTTCAACTCATCCTTGTCCTACACTAAGTGGGGGCAAGGGATTAGGTATATTGTTGTTGTATGGCACTTTTAATTGTCTCTTTTGGCTAGTTGAACACCTTCCATGTATATGTAAGAGAAAGTCTGGGATGTGGACAACATGTCTTAAGTTGGCTCATAGGTAACTTATAGAGTTTTGGGGGCTACCCCTTATTCATGATTTAGTTTCATTCAGAAATATATGACTTGGCATAGGGCTTTACAAATAACCTCTCATGTATTCTTCTAATTTAAATAAATTTCTCACAGAAATGGTGTTAGCAACCACTTTCAATTGGGGGCATACATCAACACTCATGTTTCATTGTGTAATTTTCTTTCATGTGATGCACACTTTTCTTGGTGGTGCCATTGGGTTTGATTTCCTCTAAGAGCATGATATGCCTTTGACTTGTCCTCTCTTGGATAAATTAAGCACAATCTTCCCTTAGAAGAGACCTTACATGAACTAAATAAAATCCATTTGAATTTACCTTACACTATTTCACATTTACAATAACTGTTATGTGGCCACTTTGCATAACACATTGCCTACCTATGGATCCATCTTGTTTGTTCATGAGTGTCAAGAATATGAATTTTTACTTGCCTCTTGAATCCTAGCATTCATGTTTTGTGGTATCTTTTCAAAGCTATCAAGAGGTATGATAAGCCTAAACATGGGCATGACTTTCTTATTATATAGTGAGAAATCAACACAAAGTAATGAATTTCTCACTAAGCTAGTGCCCTTTTGGATACTCACCCAGAGGATAGCCTAAAGTTTCGTTACCTCAAATCATGTACATTTTTTCACAAACAACTAGGATTTGATCCACAACGTGCAGGACAAATGATCAAAGCTTGATTTTTCTTTCTTTTTCTTTCATCTTTATGTCTTTCACATTGCATGTTTATGTATCTTGTTTTGTTGTATATCATACACCTTGTGTGTGTCCTTTTGTGATTATGTAGGTTTAATTTAGGATCTTGTATCCTAGGGACTCTACCACTCCCTCAATATTTGTCTCTTGCAATGATGGAAAATGTATACCCTTACATTTTCACAATTTTTTAGGCCTCCCTTATTAAATTAAGATTGATGTTTCCTTGATTTAGTGTTGTAATGTGTTTTACACATTCACATTAGGTCTTGGGAGTTTGTAAACTAAATAGACTTAATTATTCCTTATTTAGGGTGTTGTAAAGTTTATCCTAGCATTTTCACACTAATATAGGGATTCATTAATAAATTGGGCTTCTTTATGCCTTATTTGGCCTTATTTTGCATCCACAAGCCTTAATTAATGCATATTTTTGAGGATAATCCTGACATAAACCTTCATCCAATCATAATTCATGTGTTTTTGGATTGTATAGCCTAGATTTAGTGATTTGGGACTCCTACACCACCTTGGTCATATGAGTCCCACCTAAGTTTTAGGGCCTCAATTCTGATTTCACATAAAACTAAGAATTTCTTGAAAAATGTGTCCCATAGCCTAGCCTAATGGGACTCATATGCCACTTTTGGTGTATGAGTCCCATGTGGATTAAAATTAAATTAAATTCAATTTATTGGTAGGATTTTATTCTCCTAGATCTGATATTAGCTTATAGTGTTGTAATTTCGAGGAATTTGGGATAAACAAGTATAAATACAAGGTTATTTCACTCATTTTCACCTAAGAAATCATACTTTCACCTAAGACTTTCATGAGAGAATTCCTTATAGAAATTTTATGATCAAGGGAGAAGTCAAGAGCCTTCAAGAGCTGATTATCAGGAATTTTGGAGCATTGTTCAAGTATCAAGCATCATGTCAAAGTCATCATGCATCATGTTTTTTTTTTAGCTAGCATTTGTGATGTAGGTTATCATGACTCAAGCAAGCATTCAAGTCAAGATCCATATCATTCAAGCAAGATTCAAGATCCACATCCATTGGAGCCATTTTATACATGTTTGTAGCACTTTAATCCTAAGGTTTGGTGAGTTACAACATCACATTTTGTTCATTCATCATTCCTCATTTCCATTTCATTTCATTTCAAGGTTTGATTACCAAAATGAGGTTTGACCAAGGTAAACCCCTTTCTACTAAAAAATCAACATTTTCCCCTCTATAGTGTGTGATTTATAGATCTAGGTTGAAGACATATTGAAGAGAAATATTGAAAAAAAAAATCAAGTCTACAAAGTTGTCAAATTTGTCACCTTGTTTACAAGATCAATAAAAGGCATCTACAAAGAAAATTTCAACAATTCAATCCCAGAAATCAAGTTGAGAAGACAGATTAGAGGTTGAAGAGTAGATTGAGAATTTGACTTTCTAAAAAAGCTAAATGGGACTCATATGCCACTTTGGCATATGAGTCCCAATATAGGGATTTTCTAGTTTTCAGGTGTTTCAAACTTTTCTTTGTCAGATTTATGTTCCTGCCTAGAAACCCTAATCTAGGAAAAATTGCCCAGCCTAGCATAAGAGTCCTACTATGTACTAAATTTAGTGTTTTCAGAATTTTAGGTCTTGGTTCAAACTTCTACATATTTCTAGGTGCCCCTCTATACTTTTCCAATTTTTGGTTATGTTCTCTATTCATTTCTAGGTCATTTATTCAAGTCTTGCATATCCACTACAACAAATCCCTATGATTTACTCCATTTTTTGCTCCATTTCTTTCTTCCATCCACTATTTTAATGTATTTTTCGGCAATTTTTTGAAAATCTTGATGCTATTTATCAATATGGTGCAATTTTTGGAATTTATTGTGCCAATCAGTATAATTAGGCGCTAATTTAGGCATTAATTAGCACCTAAAGTAAGACCACCTTTAGCGTCGATATTAGCTTCGAGTGTAACACCACCTTCAGTGCCACCTTTAGCTCTGAGTTTAGCTTAAATTTTAATGTCATTTTTAGCTCCGAATTTAGTTTTGAGTTTACCTTCGGGTTTATTGTTGGATTAGACACCCCCATGTCAAAGAGACATTTATATGTTTCATCAATGATGTAAAATAGTGAAATGTCAACAAGATATAGGCATATCAAGGAGAGAATCACTTATGTCACATCAACAAGGTATATCTAAAATTGGTTGGCAAGACACAAGTCTTGGATATAATGAAGTAATTTTGATGAGACATTGAGATATCAGTAAGACAGATAAGATTGTCTCATCGAAAATCTTCAAGTAATGATCAAAACTATACACTGCTATGCCACCGTGAAGGTGAGAAAAATATGCAGTAGAGTGGTATACATCACAACCCCATAGCAAGAAGCCTTGAGCAAGGTGGTAGTGTGGTAAAAAACATAAGGGAAGGAAAAAACACCTCTATACTGCAACAATAATCAAAAGTATCCTCAACATGGCAGAGTTACACCGATATATAAAGAAATATTGCTGAAGGAAAATATCGGTGAGATAGTGGCATATCGGTAAGAGATATTAACTTGTCTCATCGACACCAGCAACCAAAATTAGAGTAACATAAGCTCTAACATCAATGAGACATTGAGATATTGGTAAGAGAAATAAGATTGTTTCATCGACACTCTTCAAGTAATCATCAAAAGCATACACTGCTATATCATCGAGAAGGTGAGGAGCATATGTGGTAGAGCGTTATACACCACGACCCCGCAACAAGAAGCCTTGAGCAAGGTGGTAGTGTGGTAAAGAGAAAAAGGGAAGGGAAAAACACCACCATATAACAACAGGTATAGTAAGAGACAGTGGTAGTACGGTAATCATGGCATCATTACAATTTATAGAAATAAATGCAGAAAGTCACATCAGTTGCCAAAATTAAATGCTATTAAATTATTAAGAGTTGCCAAAACTAATATGACTGAATACTACACCATTCAAAGATAAGTTATTTTTCCCAATATCGCACTCAATTGTAGTGCACTCGCATGGAAGGAGCTAAGGATATGAGAAGAAGAAGTGATGTTTTTTTTGAGGTTTCTTTCTCATCTTACCTCTATTGTATCTATAGATTTTATTGTCTCATCTATTTCCACCCACTTTCCTCTCAACGATTTAGTATTTCTACAAAATCCATGTCCTCTCTCCATGGCCTCCTCTATGAATAAAAATTTCACCACAGAAGCTTTCACTGCACTACCACTGAGAACGAAAAAGCAACTTGCAGACCATGGTAAAAATAGCTCTATTTCACCAAGCTGATGAAGGAACCACGAAATAGCGATGGTCACTACACTACCACATGCCAATGGTAGAAGACTTGCAAGACTTTTGGAGTCACTGCAACACTATTAGGAATAGAAGGAAGAATCATGTGCCACAACAAAATATTTCATCACACTACCATCGAGAAGGATGAAGCACCTTGTGGGACTGCGATAAAAACCGCTCTACTACATCGAGCTGATGGAGGAGCCATAGGACAATAGTGGTCAAAAAAACAAGGAAGGAGTTGGAATTATTTCCAACACTCTAGATCCTGTGATACACAACTATGAAAATAGTCACTATGCAACAATGATAGGCACTAAATTAGGCACACTTGACGTTGCCTTATACGTCCTAAATAGATTAAATCAATGGCCAAAATTCAGAGCTAAATTTGGTGTTAACTAACATCGACTAAAGCATCGACTAATGAATCAAAATAAAAAATTTAAAACTTTCTTGCATGAAGGAAGAAATTAGATGAAAAAAAAGGGAAAAACGTTGCATGGAGGAGAGCAGGGCACTACCAGCAACTAATGAGAAATTAGATTTAGTTTGCGACACCATAGGTAAGGTTACAATTTTTTTTCTTGGTTGAATTCATGATTGTTTAATTCTCTTTGTATTGCATTTGAATTTGTGACTGTTTATTAGTTCATGGCCTAACCATGTTGGAAAATAATGGATAGACAACTGAGAGGGGGGGTGAATCAATAGTAACAACAATTAAACTTATTTAACCTTATCAAACTTCAATCTCAAATTTGATAAGTAACAGTAAAAGCATGAACACAACACCAAGATTTTTTGTGGGAACCCTATTAAGGGAAAAAACCACGGTGGAGTTTAATCCACAATTATACCCTATTAAAAGTATAACAAGAAAAGAATAAGGAATGCACATGCATTTAGGCACACTACCTAGAGCTCACTGCTCAAAGGAAGGCTCACTGCCTTACAAAGACATTTATATTAAAACCATCTGAAGAATATGAATTGAGAAATTAGCTTCTTCAAAATATTGATTACAATTCTAGTTAGGCACATAAATACTTCTTCACACTTTTCTCAACCTTCTTCACACTCTGTTTTGAATGATATGATCTTTATTCACACATATACTTTGCATACATACACCGAAAATACTCAAAATGAGGAAAATAACCGCTCTTATATATTCGCTACATGGATTTACATCAACTCTGTTGGCCACAAATAATAAATGATAAAATCTCAATGCATATCAACCTAAGTCAGTCACAACATAATGAATACATAAATCAACATCCTCAAACACCCCAAGCATTCAAAAATTAATCCATAAGGATCTGCAACATGCTACCACCATCATGTCGGCAAAGAACATGAAAACTTGAACACACAAATGAATTTTTTTAATCACGATCACACCGATCAATGTGGATGTACCGTAATGATAGATCATGATCCAGAAACATCTAAAAACATCTTAGGAGAATACACAACAACTCAATTCACTATAAATACAATTTATTCTTCTATAAACATCGGCTATAGTAGCAAAATAATTTTAGGAACTCAAAAACTCATAACTTTCTCCAAACTTGATGTGCATCTCTGAAAATTTTAGAGAACATACTAGATAGGCTCAGAAAAAAAAACCTTTAATGTGTGACCTTTGATTATTAATTTACACAAATTTCCACCACTCTAATCTTCACAACTTCACATACTTCCTACAATATATTTATTCTAATTTTCTCAATATCCTCAACATATATAGCTTTCAGAACACTTAATGTTAATAGTGTTGACATCAATGACAACCACATATCAGCAACACAACCACAACATCCAAAAATATCCCTCTTTGGCATTGATGGCAACACATGATGTGAAAAATACCATCAACACAACTAGCTCTTACATCTTTCTCTCAACAACTATGTTCTGTTGAGGGGTCTAAGGAGTAGATAATTGTCTTTTGATTCCATGATCTTCACAAAATGAATTGAACTCCTAGGAAGTGAAATCACCACCTATGTCTGATCTTAAGCATTTGATCTTCAGACCTATCTCATTCTCTGCCATAGCTTTTAAAATTTTGAGCTTTTCTAATGCTTCATGTTTTTCTCTCAAGAAAGCAACCCATATCATTTTAAAGTAGTCACCAATAAGCAACATAAAGTACCTTTCTCCTTGTAGACTTCTGATTCTAGATGGACCGCATAGATTAGTATGTACCAAATCCAACACTCCATTAGAATTATTTTGTTTTCTCCGAAAATAAATTATTTTATGCTTTCCTATCTGACTTTCCTTGCATATGGTGTTAGTAGTATTTACTAACTTAGGTATATTTCAAATTGCTTGTGTGGATCTTACTTTGACAATGTTATCAAAATTCACATGACATAGCCTCCTATGCCATAACCGGCTTGCATCAACTTGATAAATTAAACAACTTTCACTAGTAGCATTCAGGTGAAAGATATTACCTCTTTTATTTGTACCTTAAGCAATTACATTTCCTGAGCTACCCAAAATTTCGCATTTTCCATCTTTGAACTGAAGATTGTATCCCTTGTTGACCATTTTTCCAACACTCAACAAATTATTCTTTAGTCCTTCAACATATAATACATCATCATAATTATTTTTACCACCAAGAGAAATAGTGCCTCTGCCACAAATCACACCAACACTTTTATCTCCAAATCTTACAACACCACCGTCATACTTCTCCAGGCTTATGAACTTTCTTTTGTCACCAGTCATATGATGTGAGCATTCGTTGTCAATCAACCATTCATCCTTTTCATCAATTCTAGCTGCAAGAGCTTTCTCTACATTTTGGTTTCTAGTAGATCCAGGGGACACATAACCATTCTCCTTGATATAAATGAATGCCCATCCATCTTCATTTCCATTTTCTTTATCAAATTCATCATCAGTAACACCTTCTTTAGCATAATAACATTTCTTTTGAAATTTAGACTTGTCAACTTTGTACGTAGAAACTCTTTCAGGACACCTTGATGCAAAATGACTTATCTTACTAGAAGAGAAACATTTAATAGGAAAATTTCCTTTGTACTTACCATGTCCTCTAGCTTCTCTTTTCACAATCAATGCTTCCAGCTCTTCTAGCTCTCTTTCTTCATCTGCATTCAGTTTCAATTCATCTTCATACTTGAATGTCTTTCTAGAAATTTCTCCCTGATCATATCTCTATTGGATTTTTCTAGATACAGTAGATTTGAATGTAGATTTTGTCTTAGGAGTAGACTCACCAAATTCACTTAACTCAAAGGTAGCAATTTTTCCAATCAACATATCTCTTGTCACATTTGTTACTATCCTGAGCTCTTCAATAGCATGAAATTTTTTTGTTGTAAGAAGCAGGCATTGATCTGAGCACTTTAGCCACAATATCATCTTGTTCCATAATTCC
Source organism: Sequoiadendron giganteum (assembly GCA_007115665.2). Taxonomy (NCBI): domain Eukaryota; kingdom Viridiplantae; phylum Streptophyta; class Pinopsida; order Cupressales; family Cupressaceae; genus Sequoiadendron; species Sequoiadendron giganteum. The sequence continues at coordinate 510,595,641 of CM021105.1, forward strand.
ACTGACACATCTAATACCCATCACTAGTTCATTTACTTTTTGCATGAAAGTAATGATGTTTTCATCTTCACTCATCTTCATTTTTTCCCACTTGCCTTTTAGACTTTTCAGTTTAGAAACCTTTACTTGTGTATCTCCTTCATAAAATACTTTCAATTTATTCCAAATCTCATGTGTTGTCCTCACACCTATCACATTTTTCATTTTTCAATCTTTCAAAGAACTCAATAATGCTTTTATAGCCCTAATATTTTCTTCAACCGTTTTGATCTCATCCTCAGTAGAGGGACCATTTTGAGGAATAGTATATGCATTCTTTATAATATTCCAGAAGGATTCACCAAGCACCTTAAATGAAACTACATTTTGACCTTCCATAGAGATTAATTTGTACCATCGAATCTTGAAATATCCTTCTTGAATGATGCCATCTCCGATCACCTCAAGCTATTAAATTTCTTCAAAGGAACTAGCTCAGATACCAATTATTGGAAAAAAAGGGATAGACAATTGAGAGGGGATTGAATCGGTTGTAACAAAAATTAAAATTATTTAACCTTATCAAAATTGAATCTTGGATCAAATAAGTAATAGTGAAAGCATGAATAGAATAGAAACACACAACACCAAGATTTTTGTGTGGAAACCCTGTTAAGGCAAAAAACTACAGTGGAGGTTGATCCAAAATTATACCCTATTAAAAGTATAATGAAAAATGAATAAGGAAAGCACATGCATTTAGGCACACTACCCAGAGATCACTACTCAAAGGAAGTCTCACTTCCTTACAAAGACATTCAAATTAAAACTATTTGAAGAATATAAACTGAGAAATTAGCTTATTCAAAAGCTTAATTATGGTTCCAGTTAGGCACAAAAATAATTCTTCACACTTTTCTCAACCTTATTCACACTCTTCTTTTCACTTGAATGATCTGATCTTTATTCACACATATACTTTGTATGCATACATTGAGAATACTCAAAATGAGGAAAACAATCACTCTTATATATTCGCTACATGGATTTACATCAACAACTCTATTGGCCACAAATAATAAATGAATTACAAATTTTTGGCTTGAATACATGAAAAAATCTCAATGTGTACCAACCTAAGTCATTCACAACATAATGAAGATGTAAATCAACATCCTCGAACATGCCAAGAATTCACAAATTAATCAATAAGGATCTACAACATGCTACCACCATCATGTCAGCCAAGAACATGAAAACTGGAACACACAAAGGAAAAATATTTGATCACAATCAAACCAATCAATGCAGATGTACCAAAATTATAGAGCATGATCTACAAACATCTCAAGATCATACGCAATAACTCAACTCACTAGAATTGCAATTTCTTCTTCCAGAAACATCAACTACAATAACAAAATAATTGTAGGAACTCAAAAAATCATAACTTTCTCCAAACTTGATCCACATCTCTTAAAAGTTCAGATAACATACTAGATAGACTCAACAACAAACCCTTTAATGTACAACCTCTGATTATTAACATACACAACTTTCCACCAATCTGATCTTCACATCTTCACAGACTGCCTACAACATATTTATTATGATTTTCTCAATATCCTCGACATATACAACATTAAGAACACTTAATGCTAATAGTGTTGACATCAATGACAACCAAATATCAAAAACACAACCACAACATCCAACAAACCAGTCTAGGAAACCTCTAAATTATTCCATCATTATAAATTGTAAAACCTTTGAGAAAACAACAAAAAAATTTACCCTACCCATTTGAGCTTTGGATAAAAATATTATAACATGAAGCGAGGATGCCTCTGTATTCTTTCCCTAACCTGGGTATCAAGGAAATAGTGAAAATCTTGGAAAATTTGGGAATTGGTTTGGTCACTACCAAGCAACTACTGAAAATGAATGCAAAAACCACTTGGTTTTTCCCATCCATGCCATAGTCACTGATGCCATGAAAAATTTGTTCAAGATTGCATTATGAAATATTTTACATGATAAGGTTATCAACACTAAGAAAACTGAGCAAACATATTTTCCCTAGGTTATCAACACTAATAAAACCCAGTGAACATATTCTCCCACAAAACAAAAATTTCATACCACAAACTGGATGAAAAATTTCATACCTGGCAGTGTGTACTTCGTTTGCCTTCATAGATTGGAAAAAAATAATTTTCCCTGGTGACAAGCAATGGAGGGAAGCGAGCATTGTCAAAAAACTCTAGACAGTTATCCATGAACCTTAAAAAAAATAGTTATCCATGACATGGAGAGTGAATTTGGCATAGGTTGGTTTATAAAGAAGATAAAGCTCTGAATGTCTCAAAAATGCAAGAGCTTTCAGTGCAACCAAACAAAGAAGATAAAAAAATCTCTCCTGAGCTAAGGTGGAAAAAAAATCCAATTGATATAAGTGTGAAATTATGGAAAGAGCTTGTAAAATCATATGAGAAGTATGATGCACGAAGGAAGTTCGGTGAGGAGAGTACATAGGTATTTAAATTTTCTCATAAGATTATATCAAATTTATTAAACGATATTTAAATTTTATTTGTGCATAGTTAAATTGAATTAGTATATGTTTCAGGACAAGGCATCCAATGCTAGGCTTGAGAAAATTCGTGCCATGCATCACAGTGGCTAGAAAGGTTTATAGTCCTTGATCTATACATTTGTAATTATATTTAAAATGTTAAATGATTTTTTTTTTCCTTGGAGAAAGTAAATGATTGCATATTAATTAGTTTAACTAGTCCGTGTGCCATGTTTTGACATGAGGAGAAATATGGATGCCATCCAAAGAAATTTGGAAAGAATATGTTACAAATAAAAGTGGAATGATTTTGTAATCTGAATAGAGAATGAGGTATCAATAGTTGATTTTCAATAAGTTAGTTGGATATTGTTGTGTTAATATGTCAATTTTCTTCTCTTATGTTGATTTGTTTATTGATGCATAAGATGAGTAAATAGAGATAAAATCTTATGATTTTAAGATGACCATTTATGTGCATAAATAAATAGTAGAAGGATGTAGATGAACTCAATTCATCTAACTTTATTCCTCTTGGCAGGTATTCATCTAGAATCTCTAATATCAAGTGCTCGAGACTTCCCTGTAGCTTTTACCTTTTGTTGTCCCCTTTCCTCTTCAGTGTTAGACTCATCTCATTTTTATTTCTCTACATTTCTAGCTTTGGCTTCTAATTAATCCCATTCTTTACCTTCCTCCTCTTCAGAATATTCTTCTTATTCTTCATCCTCCTCTGACTCCACAAGATTCATCTTTTGAACCTTCCTCATCTGATTTTTATTCCTCTTCTACATCAAAGGGTTCATATCCTTGATATAACTCTTCTGAATTATCAGAATTAAATCACTAGCTTTCATATTCAAAAATTCCCAACCAACATATTCAATAAATTTATTTGGATCATTAGTAATAGTCTTCAAAATTGGTCGTGAGTTCAAGTTCATTCTACTTTCATATTACTTTATATCCATGCAGTTCATCCATTCCTTATTACCATCAAGCAAATATTGAGGAATGGCATACATGCGGAGTACATCCCGCTTGAAGTCTTTAAAAAAATAGCCATATAAAATGACTTTATCCCAAGTCCTACTCTCTCAAGGTTAACAATTTCAATCTCACTAATAGTGATTACTAAGAAAGGTAATTCCACCAACTCTACCACATATTTTACTGTACGAATAATAAAAGAAGAGGATTTGAAAGGAACTCCATTAAAAACAAGCTCTCTAAATGATATATCAAACTCTAGTTCAAAATATTTTAGATGAGGCTTCTCCCATAGCTCTCTTACTCGCTTAAAAAATCCTTGAAACTTTGTATTGATTTTATTTTTCCTATCCCTTTTCTTGTTGTCCTTCCTTAATTTCATCAGGATCATACATCGACCTTCTTTCCCCTCCTAAAGTTTGGACCACATCCATTACGTCTACATAAAACTGGACATCCTTGATCTTCTTAGTTCCCACGCCATGACATAGTTATGCAAATGAAAATGAAGCAAATTAATCATCTCCTTCTCCGTTGGCTGGAAGAATGCATAATTTTTTGATACATTATATTAGCTCTCTCTTGTGCTCTCATGGTGGGCCTCTAGAGTTCCAGTCATCTTTCTTCCACTTCCACCAATTTTGGCCTGATCCACATGCCTACCAACCTAATTGGACTTATTTCTGAAAGCTGAAGTTTCTCCTACATCACCAATGTATCTCTCTCTACCTTTTTAGACTCTTTCATTGCTATAGATCGTCTCTAGGATTTAATAATTTGTACCACATGGTTGATGTGCTTTGAATCCTTCCATCTAAAGGAAATTTCCTTAGCATAAATATTGCTAGGGAATTTCAATGTTGACATTGTAGTTGGCATTAAATCTGGTACCTACAACATTGAAAATTATTCTTATATAAAAGTTCCCTCCATCTTGTTAATTGGCTTGTAACACTCTTGATTGTGGCTACATAAAATCTGATTTTGATTCCTCTTCTACATCAGAGGGTCTGTATCCTTGATCTAACTCTTCTGAATTATTATAATTAGAATCACTAGCTTCCATATTCAAAAATTCCCAACCAACATATTCAATAAACATTTGTCTTGATCATCAATAATAGTCTTCAAAATTGGCTGCCAGTTCAAGTTTATTTTCCTTTCATAATACTCTATATCCATGGAGTTCAGAGATTCCTTGATGCCATCAAGCGAAGACTGATGAATGGAAAACATGCGAAGTACATCCCACTTGAAGTCTTTGAAAACAATAGCCATATCAAATTCCTTTTGCCAAAGTCCTACTCTCTCAAGGTTAACAATCTCAATCTCACTAATAGTGATTACTAAGAAAGGTAATTCCACCGACTCTACCAAACAATTTACCATAGGAACAATAAAAGAAGAGGCTTTGAAAGGAACTCCATGAAAACCAATCTCTCTAAATGGTATATCAAACTATAGTTCAAAATATTTTAGATGACGTTGCTCCCATAGCTCTCTTACTCACTTGAAAAATCCTTGAAACTCGGTAATGATTTTATTTTTCTTGTCCCTCTCTTGTTGTTCTTCCTCAATTTAATCAGGATCATACTCTTACCTTCTTTCCCCTCCTAAATTTTGGACCACATTTATTACCTCCACATAAAATTGGACATCCTTGGTCTTCTTGGTTCCCACACCATGATATGGTTATGCAAATGAAAATGAAGCAAAGGAATCATCTGCCTATCCACTGGTTGGAAGAATGCATTCTTAATGTTTTGATACATGAGATGAGTTCTCTCTTCTACTCTCATAGTTGAATACAAAAATTGAGTATGGTGGGCCTCCACAATTCCAGTCATCTTTCTTCCTCTTCCACCAAATTTTGTCTTGATCCACACGTCTTCCATCCTAATTGACTTTGTTTTTGAAATTTGAAGTTTCTCTTGAGTCACCAGTGTAGCTCTCTCTGCCTTTTCAGACTCTTTCATTGCTATAGATCGTCTCTAGGATTTAATCATCTGTACCACATGGTTGATGTGCTTTGAATCCTTGCATCTATAGGAAATTTACTTAGCATAAATACTTCTAGGGAATTTCAATGTTTCCATTGTAGTTGGAATTAAAGTCGGTACTTGCAACATTGAAAATTATCCTTATATAAGAATTCACTCCATCTTGTTAATTGGCTTGTAACACTCTTGATGGTGGCTACATGAAATATGAATTTGATTCCTCTTCTACATCAGAGGTTTTGTATCCTTGATCCGACTCTTCTAAATTATCAGAATCAGAATCATTAGCTTCCATATTCAAAAATTTCCAACCAACATCTTCAATAAATTTATCTTGATCATCAATAATAGTCTTCAAAATTGTCCTTCAATTCAAGTTCATTTTTCTTTCATAATACTTTATATCCATGGAGTTCAGCCATTCCTTGATACCATCAATGAAAGATTGAGGAATTGCATCAATCCGGAGTACATCATGCTTGAAGTCTTTGAAAATAATAGCCATATCAAATGCCTTTTGCCCAAGTCATAATCTCACAAGGTTAATAATCTCAATCTCACTAATAGTGATTACTAAGAAAGGTAATTCCACAAAGATTACCAAATATTTTACCATAGGAACAATAAAAGTAGAGGCTTTGAAAGTAACTCCATGAAAACTAAGCTCTCTAAATGATATATCAAACTCTAGCTCAAAATATTTTAGATGAGGCTGCTCCCATAGCTCTCTTACTCGCTTGAAAAATCCTTGAAACTCTTTATTGATTTTATTTTTCTTGTCCCTCTCTTGTTGTTCTTCCTCAATTTCATCAGGATCATACATTGACCTTCTTTCCCCTCCTAAATTTTGGACCACATCCATTGCCTCGACATAAAACTGGACATCTTTGGTATTTTTGGTTCTCACGTCATGATATGGTTATGCAAATGAAAATGAAGCAAATTAATCATCTCCTTCTCTGCTGGGTGGAGGAATGTATGCTTAATATTTTGATACATGATATTAGCTCTCTCTTCTGCTCTCATGGTTGAATACTAAAATCCATTATGGTGGGCCTCTACAGTTTCAATCATCTTTCTTCCTCTTCCACTAAATGATGGCCTGATCCACAAGCCTTCCAACCTAACTGGCTTTGTTTTTGAAAGCTGAAGTTTCTCCTGACTCACCAGTATTAGTTGCAACTTTTTTAAAAAATTATTATGGTATGTCCACTTTGATATGATGTAATATGATTATGGTTTCATCTCATATGTTGTAATATTAGATATATAGCAGAAAAAAAAATTATTGCATGAAATAAATAATAAATTTTCATTCTAAATGGTTTTTTTTTTGCAAAACACAATTCTTCCAAAAGATCAAGATGATCTCAACATGATATAGATCCACAAAATATTGTTTTTTCCTGTATAGATCACATGGTAGAGGATGATGATAATGTAGATACAGAAGACATTGAACTCAGTGACAATGATGATGATGACAATGATGATGATGATGATGATCATCATCATCATCATCATGATGGTGATGATGATGATGAGACAGTTGGTGGTAGTAACCAGTGACATTCATGATCATCTAGACTACACTGTCAATTATTGTTGATATATCGTTATGATGAATCTTTTCATGGTTACTATCATATGTATCATTTTCATGGCCTACAATACTATATTATTGAGTTATATCATATTGACATGTATCATTTTCACTATATCATTTGGACATGTATCATCTTGACTTGTGTCAATTTGAGTTACATAATTTATCAATTTTATTTATATATCATTTGTACACATATCATTTTCACTTATGTCAACTATTGGACATGTATCATTTTGACATATTTTTGATGTATTGGAATATTTGACTTTCACTTGTTCTAGTTATGTATGATGATGATCTTATCAATATTGAATTGTCATTTTATATATATTAAAAGTGGTCGATGTTTTTTGGATGGATATTTATTATGTATGATGATTTTAATTTACTACTCAAAATGGATGTTGTCAAATTCAATTAAATTATATATATTTGACTCACTTGTTTTAATTATAGATGATGATCATATTACAATAATAGTTCAGGTGGTGATGAAAGGTAAAATTAATGCTTGGCACCTCCAGAATGTAATTGAACAAATTAGAGAAGTGTTAAGCTCTTTTGAAATTTTTATGGTGAGCCACATTAAAAGAGGTGGTAATGTGGATGTGGATGTCTTATCTAAATGGGCTTTAAATTTTGGTGAAACGGGGGAATTTAGGTTGGAGGATTTTAGAGGTGTTAAGATATTGGACTTAGGTGAAAACACGGGAGAGTACAATGCCTTAAATGACAATAAAAGGCAGAGGTGTTAAGCGGTGGTGAAGTAGTACTTTGTTAATAGTAGTGTGGGAAATCCAAGATGGTGTTAAATGTAAGACCTCAATTAAGATGTGTTAATCACATTTGGAAAGGGTCGAGAAAAACTCTGCAAAAAACTTTACTGGTAAACAGTTACAATGGTTATGGGGTTTATTTAATGTTTATAGTTTCTAGGAGTAAGGATTTTTCTAGTAAACAGTTACAGGTGTTATGGGGTATATTTAATTTTTTACTTTGCATGTTAAGGTGCCTCTGGTTTTTGTCATTTGCTATAGAATTTTGGTGGGTAATGACACTAAACAATAGATGTATGTTTTTTATATTTACAAGCGATACAAAAAAATTGTGTTACCCACCCAAAAAAAAATTATCTTGTTATTTAATCATATGAGTTAAATAATTAAATTACTTACTCTATAATCATATGAGTTATTTAAGAGGCACAATATATTTAACTAAATAAATTGAAATAAAACATATTAAATTAATAAATGGAAGAAAAACAAGAAGCATTTTTAGAAGCATAAAAGGAAGCAACTATGGAAGCCAAACTAGAAGCAAACCAAAAGTAATCTTGGAAGAAAAATTGGAAGCAAAGCCAAAAGAAAACCTGGAAGAAAAAGTGGAAGAAAAATTGGAAGCAAAAATGGAAGCAAAACTAGAAGAAAAAATGGAAGCAAAACTGGAAGCAAAATTGGAAGAAAAAATCGAAGCAAAATCGAAAGAAAACTTGGAAGAAAAATTCGAAGCAAAATTGGAAGAAAAACTAGAAGCAAACATGGAAGAAAAATCAGAAGAAAAAAAATGGAAGCAAAACCGAAAGAAAAACTAGAAGAAAAATCGGAAGCAAAATTGGAAGAAAAACTAGAAGCAAAACCGGAAGCAAAAGTGGAAGGAAAACTGAAAGAAAAATTGGAAGCAAACCTAGAAGCAAAACTAGAAGCAAAACTAGAAGCAAAAATGGGAGTAGACATAGAAGCAAAACCAGAAGCCAAATTGGGCACTAATTTAGGTGCTATTTTCGACGTTATTTTCGGTGTATTTTAGGTGCTAATAGAGGTGCTATTTTAGGTGCTAATGGGGGCGTTGTGATTTTTCGACGCTAACTATGATGCTAAGTCCGACGCAATGTTCGATGCCCAATTCAACACCTAAGTCAACACCGAGATCACCATGCCTATTTGTGCTAAGTTTAGCACCAACCAAATCACCCAATTCATGAATTGAAATACATTGAAATCTGGCACTATTTTAGGTGCTATTTTCCTGTTCTCTTGTAGTGATCATTCAATTTCTTTATTAGTTTCTACATATTACTAGTCTTTCCAATCCTTAGCTTTGTGGTGAATCCCTTTGAGTCCTTCATCACACTCTAGGAAAACCTATCGCAAGATCTCTTTCCCCCTTTCTACATTCGGATTGAGATCTCTAGGGTTTCCTTGAGTGAATCTTGAGGGAAATAGATCTAGGTCCTAAAACCTAGCTTGCCCTATCTTCTGTAAGTGATAGGGTGACCTATTTCCATAATTTCACATCCTATACCATCCACATTAGTAAACTTTAACCCCTTTTGAATGTCTACTTTAGTGTGAGTTTGAAGCAAGTTCCTCTCACTAAAGTGGGGGCTAATTGTAGTGACAAAAAATGTCACCCTTTACATTTTCACACTTAATTTAGGAATAATTAATGTTATATTGAACCTAATGTCACATTGATATAGTTTTTTAATGTGTTTTACACATTCACAGTAGGTTTAGGGCCCTTTTAAGCTAAATAAACCTAATTTTTCATTAATTTAGTGTATTAATTTACACCTTCACATTAAGTTTACAACCCTTGTAAGCTAAATAGAATTAATTATGACTTATTTAGGGTGTTATAAATTTTATCCTTAAAAATTTCACATGAATATAGGTCTTTATTCATTAATTGGGATTATCTATGCCTTAATTGGTCTTATTTTGCATCCACAAGCCTTATTAAATGCATTTTTCTAGAGATAATTTTGACACTTATCAAATGATTAATCTTAATTCAGTGTTTTGGGTCATGTGTTCCTGATTTAGTGGTCTAGGACTCATATGCCACCCTGGGCATATGATTCCCACCTAGGTCTTGGAACTTGATTTTTAATTTCACATTAAATAGGACTTGTCTAGGACTGTGTGCCCCAAGGTGGTGTATGAGTCCCACTCTAATCATGACCTAACTTAAATCCAATTCTTTGATATATTTCATCTTCCTAGATCTGATGTCAGCTTGTAGTGTTGTAATTTTGAGAAATTTAGCATAAATAATTATAAATACAAGGTTATTTTATCATGTGAACACCTACACAATCCTAGAACTTCATAAGAAATCAAGAGAACTTTCACAAGAGTTCACAAGTGTATTCAAGGCCATGCAAGATAATTTATAAAGCATTCAAGGGAATACTTATTCATCACTTTTTGCAATAATTCAAGATCCATCTTCATGTAAAAGTTATTATGCATCAAGCATGTTGTTGAGCTAGTGTTGTGTAGAATTCAAGATCCAAGGTAAACATTGTCTCATATCCAATTCAAGATCAAGATCTACATTCTTCCTAGCCACTTCATGTTATATTTCAAATTTATATTCAAATACATCATTCAAGGTATCATTTTTCACATTTCATGTTTCATGTTCATGTTTCATTCTTTCATCATACGGTTTAATTACCTAAATTGGGTTTGAACAAGAAAAACCCCTATTTCCTAACAATAAACAAGTTTTTTTCACTCTACATGTGTAATTGTAGATCTATGTGTCTTGGATCTTGAAGATTCCTTGAATATTGAGTTGCAAGATTGAGAAAAAATTTCAAGTGATCACAAGGTTTTCATCTTCACATAAATTCACCTACAGGCCTAGATTCAATGTTTCAAATCCAAAAACAAAGTTTGGAAGGAAGAGCATAGATAGGAGAACAAATTTAGATCTTGACCTTTTAAAAAATCAAAATGATATTGATACACCACTTCTGGTGTATGAGTCCCAGTACAATGAGTTTTCCAAATTTTAGGAGATTTGGACTTGCCACTCCCAGATTCTTGTTGTTTTATCTCCCTAAACATAGTTCAACCAAAAATTTTTGACACTTTAGGTACTCCTCCATCACCTCCTTTCCTACTATAGGTTCATTGTGACCTTATTTTAATGGAATATCATGATGGGTAGAAAATTTAGCTGGTTTAACAGAGGGAGTAGGGGCTATGAAATTCTTTGTTGCCTTCACTTGTTGCTTCCTTCCCAACCAAATACAATTAAGATTGTTAGTAAGGGTTTTAAAATAAATAACACACACACTTCCCAAGCAGTTGATATCCTCATGGATTTTTACCTCTGAAGATGGTTCTTTCTTGACAACTAGGCTAGGTACATTCTTAGGTATATATTTATGATCAATTTTCCTTGTGATTTTTCCCACCATTCTAGTACAAGAACACTTTCAAACATTAGCTAATATGTTAAATTTTTGAGAAAAAAATTGTAATAATCTCCTAGGTCCATGTGTTGAGCTTGGTAGCTCTAATACCATATGTAACAACATCAACCATCAAAACTATAATTACTTATAAAATAATAAGAAAGTAAATAACCACATGCTAAAATCATAAGAAGAATGTCTTTCATATTTAATTTAGTTTACATGATAAATATTTAAAAGGAAACTACAATCATTATAGAGTATAGTTAAATTTGAAACATAACATTATAATAATAAAATTATGATAATATTTTATTTCATATTTCATATATACATTTCATTAAAGAAACATGTTTACAATTATGTACCGATATGTGTTATAAATTCTTCCATATTTGGAATTGTACATCTATCTCACAAGTCTCAGTGAGTCATCTACAAGAGGGAGAGCATCACCCCAGTTCTTTTCCTCCAACCAAAAACTGATGGTCCCTTGCAAACCTTCCATTTGGAAGTGTCCCTACCCTTCATGAATATTATAGATAAAGGAAAGCAACAAATTTCATGTCATCTAATCCCTAGTTTTGTGCTCTACATAACTCAATCAACTATACAACTTTAGAAAATCCTATAACTAAGTATGACGCTTCTATGCAAATTATCAAATTTGGAACATTGTGAATTAACTAAATGCAAGAATATAATTTTACATCACTTTGATAAAAGTTATAGACACTTGCATGGGAAATCTAGTTGTGTGTTCACACACCTTTATCTCGACTTGGACATTGCATTCATCCTATGGTTTATCACACATTTGACTCATTTGACTAATCAACTATTTTTCATAAATATTTAATACCAAAAATGCAATCCTTTTTATTATTGATAAATGAATAAAGTTATTGAAATATACTTTTGACAACGAACTTCCACTTTGTTTACTCACAACTCATGGATCTTGGCTACTACCAAATATTCATTTATCCTTGTAATTAATTCAAGAGTGTAATACTCTCTAAATATCAAAGCATAGGACTTTTTAACTCTTTTATAGGTCATAATACATTTTATTAATGAAACCTTCCTATCACTGACTCATTATTTTGTTGCTATCATTGAATAGTATTGACAACTAGTAATACAAATAAATAAGAGTTTTATCCTCTTTCAACAAAATAACTTCATTATAAATATTTCTTGTTTTTCTATGTTTTCTCTTTCAAATTCATTCAAGAAAATATTTTATGACCAATTTGAAGGTACATGTTATCTATTTCTTTTTACAAGAGAAAGGATATATATATCATCTATTTTATCGATAAAAGCTTTGAGTAAAATCCAATTACTCACTACCATAATAACTATCTAAGCATCAAATTTTTCATACATATTTACAAATGTATCCAAAATAGATTATACACACTTATATATATAAATATATATTAATACATATCCATATACATATATAAATACATAGATATATATATACATACATACATATATACATAAATAAATATACATACATACATACATATATACATACATACATACTGTGAGACGAGGATTTTCAGTGAGGGTCGATTATGCTTGAATCATGATGAATCAAAGCATAACTTCTCCAAACATACCTGCATCTACAAACAAGACCATTCAAAATGGAAATCTAAAATAAGCATTTAGTTGAAATTGAAAGCTACAAACTACACAAAAATAGTTAAATTCCTAGTCTAGCCCATCTAAAACTTATCTTGTTTTGGAATTGGTGTCTTGTTGATGTGAAACGATGACCCTTTCCCAAACTCATGATTAGTCAGTCTGTTTCATTCAATTCTACGGAAGAGAATCGATGAAACTTTTGTGATAAAATGGATTAAAAATGATTCATTCTAAAATGGGCATGATGCAAGCTAATTAAACATTATAAGATGCTATAAATGATCTAATTATTCTATTTCTAAGCTAATCTAAGCTAAAATTATACTAAATGATGAAAACCCTAATTCATATATAAATTAGGATGGATGCATGGAAGCCACTAATGGATGCTCTAAGCTATTTATGCAACTAAAATGAACTAAAACAAGTTAAATATGAGTAAATTATGAGTGTGGATGCAAGTTAAATCAATAGCATAAATTTGGAATTGAAAGATGGATCCATTTGTCTCCAAATAGTGACCTATTTATAAGAGAGCAAATGAAAAATGGAGGGATGAGATTGAAAATCTTAATCAATGGTTCAAAATGGAGGAAAAGAGGAGACATGGATCAAGGATTCTCATCAACAGATGAGAATGATAGATCACATGGATCAAGGAAAGGATCAAGGGTTCACATTTGCCTCAAACAAACACACTTTTGACTTGCACACATAGGTCAAAGGTAACATCTTCAAAAGGTTAAAAGATAACTTGTAACTCAAGTTACAAGGTAACTTGCATTTGAAGCGAAGGGAAAATATCATTTTTCAAATGATGGAGGAATATGAATATTATTTTGGAATATTCTTATGGGTGAGGAAAAAGGAATTTTGCAAATTAAAATAAAGTTTTAATTGTGCAAAAAGGGGATAAGGAATATTTCTTGGGAATATTCACTTTGATTAGAGGAAAGTTAGTTTAATTTCTATTTAAACAAGATTTAATTTATACAATTAGGGGATTTGGTGGAATAAAGTGATATTTATTAAATTAAATGATTTAATAAATGGGAAAAGGGGGAGATGACATTTAATTAAATAAATTTAGGTTATTTAAATTAAATTAGAGCACTTAGGGAATTAAATTAAATATGTTGATTTATTTTATTTTATTAGATGAAATGTTAGCATAAAAGGGGGCGAATTAACTCGATTGAATTAATGAGGTTAATGGATGCAAATGATATAATTAATTAAATAGCTAGGCCAATTTAATCAATTAAGTGAAAAGAGGATGGATTTTAGAGAAAATGATGCTAGTAAATTTGAATTAAATGTATGATATTGATTAGGACATTTTTCAGAGTCTATATTTTGCCCCTCTTTGAAATGAGGTACTTGCTGCTTCGATTCAAAGAATAATGCTCCTCGAAAAAAAAATTGTTTCTTAAATCAAAAAATCAAAAATTTCTAATTTTTTAAATGCCCCAATGAAAGGATAAAGCAAATTCCCTACCCCCTCGAGCAATCGGGCAATTTTTTTGAATTTTGGGTTTATTTCTCGATAAAGATCAAATGCTGCCCCAAGGAGTCTGGAAAGGTTATGGATGCAAGAATTATGCCAAAAATACAAAAAATGATGTAAAATTAGTCCCAACTCGGCAAAATTGGTGAAGGTGATGCTAAACACTAATTTAAATGTGAAATTAGGGAAAAAAACCCCTAATTTTCTAGCTTAAATAAGCCAAGAAGGGTCATTTTCAATTCATTTGTGCATTCACACCTAAGATAATCTTGTTGTTTTAAGGTTTGACCCTTTCACAAAATGGAACATTGAAAGCTTCCCAAGCACATCTCCGATTGAGTCTGAGAGTTCCAATGACTTCTAAGCACAAGACCACCGATATGTGATTCAAAACCTAATTTGAAATTTAAATTTTCAATGCATTTATGACACTCTAAAGTTTAGATTCTAGTATTGTCACTATATAGTGACACCCAAACTAAAATCGGCGATGCTCAAACCAGTTATAGTGACACATATATATAGTGACGCTTTTCTCAATTTAAATTTAGTGTTTCCATTTTTTCAATGACCATGCAAGCTTGTTTGTCGACACACTTGCTGATTTAGAAATTAGGTTTAGGATAGGCTAGAATCTTAATCACGATGCCAACTTGTCTAGCAATGCATGTTTTGATTTGAAATTTTAAATGCATCAGGTGTCGCTATTTGAAATTTGAATATAGTGACGCTATTGTAAATAGTGATTCTTTTGTGATTATTGAGCTTGAAATTTCAAATAACTTCAAATTTTGATGATTTCATGATGTCATGCACATCGTAGATGTAGGAGATTATCCCACCATTGATTTCAAGGGAGCATAAGAGCACTAGATTGGAGAGATTAGATGATTTATCATAGTTGTGCTAGGAGAACCTAAGAGATATTGGTTTATGGTACATTGCATATGCCCCAGTGATCAGGACACATCTAGTGATGATGAAAGATTTGTGTGAGAGGTGGCACAATGAGACCTCGTTCTTCCAACTTTCGACAGGTGAGGTGACAGTTACCTTGGAGGATGTGTGGCAGATTTTGCGCTTGCCCATTCACGACGATCATGTGATATATGATTTCAATTTCGAATTTGATGCTTTCCATAAGGTGATGGAGATGGAGGATATTATGTTGGTGACATCTCAGATCGACCTCGAGTCCTATATAGGTCATGTTCCCACATTTAGATTGATCATCACAGCCATCATTTCAGGGTTAGTGGCCCCAAACAAACATAATAGGGGATTCAACAACCCAGGATGGGGCTTGGCATGGCATTGGATGCTACATAGGAGGACACTCTATGGATGGGGCCCTGTGATGTTGGCCTCCTTATACCATTATTTGCATGATTTTTTCTATTATGACGGTAGGGAAATTGGTGCAAGGGTGACTCTGCTACATATCTAGGCATGGGAGAACATTGCCATGCTTTGGCAGATTTTTCATATGGAAGGAATCAAGCTAGATGATATTGTTATTTGGTGGTATAGGGGTTCCATTACTCTAAGGCACACTAGACATATTAGGCTCTTGTATTAGAGATGGTTGATTGATGACATGATATTTTTCCACTGGTACCCATGGCTTTAGATATTGCCATGGTTTGATGATTTACAACAGTTATATTTTTCCAGATAGACTTGATACATGCAAGGTCGAGAGCACCATATTATAGAGAGATATCTTCCAGACATGGTAGCACATCAATTTGGAGATGTACAAGACATGCCTGATGATGCATAGAGGGCCATTTTTGCAAGATCATCCAGAGAAGTTCTTTGATGGGGACCGACCATTCCAGCCCCAGAGGCCATTAAGAGCTTTAGATAGTTAGCAGCCTATCCTTGGTCATATGATCAGGGATAGCTAGTAGCTCAAACCATGCCAGCATATGATGTATGGTTCATCCCTCCATGATGATTGATAGATTTGGTAGGTGCTTCTCCTAGAGAGAGACTGAGAGGTAGGGGAGCTAGAGGTAGGGGACAAGGAGGCCAAGATGGCTAGGTTCTAGGGACACCCCTGATTGGGCAGTCACCTTAGGTATAGCCATAGGTATAGTTGTAGACAAGACCACCACCACCAGATGCATGAGATGCATAGATTTAGTAGCTGTAGCAGCAGGTGCAAACATTGAATGGTGAGCAAGATTAGTCTCGGTAGTAGGTGATTATAGTTATAGCAGAGAGAGATCAAACATTGTAGAGAGTACAGGTTGTTATTACTGAGAAAGATTAGGAGGTGTCTCAATCTCAGTGGACTAAGAGCATTATAGCATCTACCCATGGTCATATAGTTTCAGCATGGTTGTACTAAGAAGCAGTGATAGAGGCTACATATTATAGGTAGTAATATCATCAGGATGTACTAGTAGCTCTGTGATAGCTAAATTTTTCATAGAGTGGCAATGCGTGCCCCCAAGTAGATGATCAAACTAAGAGGCAGGATAGAGAGGATAGTAGCCATCAGGGCTATATTTTTTATGTATAGACATTTTTTGATGTTCCCCATTCTTTATCATTGATATACATTCATGGGCTCCTTTTTTATAGCCTTGTGGATACTTTTCTTTTGATCGATGTTCATACACTGATCTAGATTTTGTACCATGACACATTTTTTGATACATATGTGATATGGATATGAATGATTCATGATGTGATGTGTTCACTTTATTTCATGATATGGATGATATGTATGAGATGCTTATATTTTTTCATGTATGGATGCAATTTATTTATGTTTATGTGATACACGATGATCATGATATGGATGTATGCAATGATATTATTGTTTTCATTATCCTTTCATATGAAAATGTTATGGATGCAACATTTTTAAGATGCTTATAATAACAAATCTATATTATTCTTCACAACTTAAATGATGATGCAAAATTCCTGATGTGATATGCAATTATTATATTGATGGATGTTTTATGCTATGATTATGAGATGCATGTATGTTGATGATTTGTGGATGTAGGATGGATGCATTGATGATGTTGTTGTTGACTACATGATACCAGGTTAGTATGGAGGGAAGATAGAAGAATAAAGGATGAATAACCATTTATTCTGATGATTGCTTCAGAAGATCCAAAAATTCCATGATCCATCGAGACTTTATTAGATATGGTGACGAGACAATGCAAGATGCAGGATGAATATAAGATGATGAGTTGCTCACACTTCAGGATTGGTATTTTCTATCATTCCTTATTTTTTGATATAAAACATAGACACGATGCATGAAGTTATTGATAAAAATGATGGCATTATATCCAGTGTAATGGACTTTGACTTGACACATAGATAGGATAGTTCTTGTTCACATCTTGACATACGGAAACCTCATGGGAATGTAAGTTAGAAGCTTATAATACATTGGACCAAATAATATGCAATAGTCAACAACATACCCCAAAAAACCTTCCTACACACAACTAAGAAAGTATGCACCAAGATTATATTACAATAATATCCACAAGAAAAACAAACAAAATATCATGATTGATGTTTCATCCCTTTTACTCTAAATCATTTTGATAGACATCATCGAGAGATCCTGGGAATGGATCATTAAGATAAATCATAAGAAAAGATCAAATAAAAATAGTCAATGTCATCTATATCTCTTGCTTTGTTTAATTTAGCTAAAATGATAACTGATACTAATAACCATTTTTGGAAGGATACATCTTGGGACATGTTGATCATAGCTTGTTTGATGTTAGGATGATGATGCTAAGATAAGTCATTGATACAAAATTCACCGACATATTTACCTATGATCTAGACTTGAGATTTTGATACTTAGGTTCTCACTTTACGACTTTCTACACTTTCTTTCTACTTGACTTACCAAAGGGTGAAGGAGACGGTCAATTTATTGTGGGTGAAGGTTTATTATGGGTGAAAGGAAGAAGGGATGGGTGGTTTTGAGTTTTTTGGAATATTTCAATGTTTTTGGTATTTTGGAATTTTTTTGAGGTTGTTTTCGTTATTTTGAAAGTTTATGTGAATGTTTAGGTATTTTAGATTATTTGAGTCTTTTTAGGTCTTTTGAAAGTTTAGAATTTTTCAATTTTCAAATGTTTTTGGATTTTTTGAATATTTGGATGTTTTGGGGTTTGGAAATATTTGAATGTTTTGGGATTTTCAAGTAGTTCTGACCAAAAACCTATCCTAGGGGTCTCGAGGGTTGATCAAAGATAAGCCTTTCCTATGTTATACATGTAGAGACCATGTAGTTCAATGGACTCGACCCATTTACAAGATCAAGATATGAACAAATGATGGAAAGTTAGTTTATTATGCCGAACTCCTAAAGGACTGAAATAGGGAGTCTCGGGGGCACATCAATGATGGTCTTACCTACATTCAAGCTCAAAGATGATGTAGTTCGACAACAAGGCACTAGTTTTTTGGATTTTCGATGTTTTGAAATTTTTTAGGGACTTTGATGTGTTTTGGATGTTTTGGATTTTTTCTTTATAGTTTTATGAATATTTTTGGGATTTTAGCTATACAAGATTTTACAAATGTTTTGGATTTTTCTGATGAACGTCTTACAAATTTTTTTGGGATTTTTGGTAAGATTTTATAAATGTTTTTGGTGTTTTACAATAATATTTTTGATGACCTCGAGATATACATGGACCCAATATGATCCATAACGAATTGACCCAAGCATTATGGGTTAAACTAATTCGATATAGGTAGGACAAACTAGTCTTTGGAATATGCCAAGCAATACTAAAGAGATATGATACTTCCAATCATCAAGCTATGATAAGGATGTAGATGGGTGATTGATGAATGGTAGCCCAAATAATGATGGGGTCAAAGAGCCAAAGAATTGATGGAGGTGCTTTATTTATGTGAAGTGCTTGTTTCCCAGGTTTTCACCAAGGTACTTTCCCAAAGTGCCATCAAAGTGGTTTTCACTAGAGAAAGATTTGTTTCTTTACTTTTTCAATCATTTTTCTTATTCTTTTGGATTTTGATCATTTTTTTATTTTTTTGTATTTTTAGGTTTATACCCTTCAAGACTAGGCATAATTTTTTTTGAGATGCAAGATGTTAGTTGGATCCTGCAAGGGTTCACATTCAAGTGTTGATAACTGATATTCTCCAGATCCATAGCTTGTGGTGATGATGAAAGGACCCAACCAATAAGGTTCAAATTTTCCTTTACTGTCTTGATTTGGTAGATTCTTCTAATTTTTCTTTAGGATAAGATCCCCTACCTAGAAGGATCGACATTTGATTCTCTTGTTATAGCTTTGTTTCAGTCAATTTTGATATACTTGCAAGTGACAAAAGGCATCAAGATGATGCCCATCTAGGAATTCTAGTTCATTCAGTTGAGATATTTTGTATGAACTTCATTAGTGATCAAATTTTGTAGTGACACTCATAGTTATGGAAGATCAACCTTAATAGGAAAGATAGCTTCTAATTTGTAGACCAAGAAGAAAGGGGTTGCACCTATTGGTGTGTGGATACTAGTTCGATAGGCCCAAAGAGTGAAATTTAGCTACAGATACCAGTCATGGCCAGCTTCGTTGACTATTTTCTTCAAGATTTTTAGGATGGTTTTGTTTGTATCTTTCGCTTGGTTGTTTCCTTAGGGATAATATGGGGTAGAGAATTGGTGTTGGATGTTGAATTTTTGGCATAGTTCTTTTTGATGGATTTTTTTGCACCTTCTCAACATAAGCAACGCACAAGTGCACTACCTCTCTTGAAAGGCAGAAATCTGCAAACAAGTTACAAATCACTACCCCAAGGTCTCTTGGGTGTTAGGTCATGGAAATTCTTGGAATATCTTAGTTATTTTAAAGTGATCTTGTTGGTAATCACAGGGTGGACTTACGGAGGTTAAACCAGAGGGGAATTGGATCCTTGGATGCAGTTTATAATTTTTTTTAAAAAGTTGTTATATTGCTATATATTCAGGACATCAGTCTTAAACTCCACTTTGATCCTCTGATTTGGCTTTACAATGTGCAATGAACTTAATCTAAAGCACCTATTAAAAAAATGGTTCAAAAGGGAAGGGAGATAAAGAAGTTCCTAGACACGAAACTATCAATGAACAATGATAATGGAGGATCCTATAGTGGACAACCTTCCCAAAAATTAGTTCCACTTTACCATATTGGTTCAATGTCTCATGAAACAAGTGCAATATTCTAAGGTTTGCATATTTTCAACCTTTCATTCACCATAAAGCATGAACAAGAAATATAATTTAAGTGCAACATTCATATAATGTTCAGACTAGCTTTACACTACACTTTATCATCAATAAACAACAAAAATTATGAACAAGGAAGGGCATCAACATAGTAGAATTCTTCAAAACCAGTGAACAACATTAACTAATCTACTAGAGCATGTAAGAACATATATAACAAGAGTCAATACACTTAAATTCACTACAAATGAGAAGAAGAATCATACAAAATGAAGGTGGAACTCAATAATCCACCAAATCAATGAATTTATATTAACATTCCAGTAGCATGTCTCAACAACAACTCAACTCTCTCTTGAAAATGAGAGGAAACCCCTTATTTATAGTGTCCAAAAAGAAAAATGAATGGCCAAGATTTAATCTCATTGTGTGGCCAAGATTCACTATAAATTAGAGTTTCACCTGCCCCCAAATATTTTACAATATAAAATTACATCTTGTCTTTTAGTCTATTTTATCTTTTTGTGGGCAGCATTGTATCTCTTTTGTCTTCTAGTTGATTTCCTTTGTTGTAGCTAAAAAATGAGTAATTCATCATCTATTACAGGTTTTCCAGCTTCCTTTTGTGATGTCTCATACTCCACAAATTTTTCGATCATCGTTTGAAGCTTATCCCACTCCATAATGTTCGATTGGAGTATCTCAAATGATAATCTCTTTGATCGGTCAGTGATTTTATCCCAATTCTTCATGCACTTGGGCGTACCCTTAGCTACTTGTTTTGATAGGATGGAGGCATGGGAAACAAATTCCATAAAATCTGGTGTTACTATATTTTCCATTCCTTTCTCCATCTTCTCATGGAAATATGACCTAATTTTCCCTGCATCAAGCTCGAGAGCCAACATTTCGTAATTCGTCATCAACTTGAGATAATCCTCTACATCAGCTCGGTGTTCTTTGGTAACTTCAATCAAGTTCTACCTCATGGATTATCCACTCCAACACTTCTTTTTTGTGGTCCAAGCTCATTTTCCATGTCTCAACGAGCCACTGATCAACCTTTCCTAGACCTAGTTCCTTTTCCCATAGTTTTTTTGGTATCTTGAGGATAGCTTCAAGCTTGGGATAAGTTATCATGTATAGCTCTATGAAGTGATGACAGGTCATTTTGGCATCCTCCAATTTTTTTTGAAGGTCCTGAAATTTTTTTAGCATTTTGATGGCATGGCCAATGCCCATATCTCAATTATAAATCACCATTCAAAACCAATCTTCTGTAGCCTTTGTCCATTTATTTCTTTTTTCTAACTTATCCATGTGATCATTGGACTTAATAAATGGGGTATCCAATGATGTGGTGGGGATATGCTTAGTTGATGACCATTATTGAATATAAGTCATCAGATCTTCCACCTGTGCCTTTAGATCCTCTTTGGAAGTCTTATCCTTATTCATTTGGTTTACGATGGTGGCGACGGATCCCTGAAGATGGTCAATATTTTTTCTCTTGTGGTTGTGCCCAAGTCAATGGTAGAGATATTATATCTTACTCCCTCTTCTTCCATCATCGAAGTAGCTATTTGCTCTATCCTAGATCTTGATGCATCCATTGTTAGATGAGATCTTAACCTCAATTTCTTTTCTTTCTTTGTGCTTGTTTGGGCTTGAGCCAAGATGTCTTCTAGCCTTACCTTTGGATCCATCAAGGTCAATTTTTTATTTTCTAATTTCTTCTCGAGCCATTCAGGCATCTAATATTCCCCTTTTGTTGACTCATGATCATCTCCTTCCTCGTGAGTGTGTTGAAATTGCATTAATTTGTCACCTGGAGTATTATGTCCTATCTTTTCTTCTTCTTCTTCTTCATTTGAGTCTTGAATGAATATAATTTATTTTCCTAGTTACTTGGAAACTATATTTTCCTTGGGGCTATCCTTCCCCTCAAAGGTTCTCTCTTCTTCCTTTTCTTGTTCCTTCCCATGCTCTTCATGATGTTCCACTTCTGAGCTTTTTCTTGTTTCAGTCTCTTCTCTAGGCTTATCTTCTTATTTCTTTTCTCTTTATTCCTCTTCTTGTTCCTCTAAAGGAGGTATCTCTTTATTGTGCTCAGGGCTTTGATCTTGCTCCCATGTTGGAGGTTCAATGTCTTCCATTTCCTCATTAGTATTTTTTTCTTCACCAGAGGGCTATTTTTCAGTATTCTCCGATGTCCTTGAATAGTTGGGCCAACTCCTCCCCAAGATCTGGGTCAAATGTTTCCACAATATAATTAGTGCCTAGCTCTTCAAAATCCTCTTTAGAGGATTTTATTTCCTCCTCTTCGTGCACCACTTTATCAATTACTGGATGTTGATATTCGAGATGCTCGTGGTAGTCATCCGCTTCTTCCTCCATTTCTTTGCTTGCTTCCCTTTCTCACCTCTCCAACTCTTCAAAGATTTGCATAATTTCTTTCATCATAGGTGGTTTAGTTGGAGGAGGAGGGATAGGAAGGCCAGTAGTAGCTTGATCCAAGGCAGCCTATACTACAGGATTCAGGAGCACCCCAAATAGCTCTGATGGTATATTTCACATGTGGTTAGCTAGAGCCTCTGGGAGTGAGAGAGTAGGAGTTGTTGTCATTACAGTGGTAGGTGAAAGATATAATGATGGAGACATGGACAAGGAAGAGAGTGGAGAAGTGGTGGCAGATGAGGAATCTATGGCTATAAATTGGGTTACAAGGGAATTGGAGGCAAGGTGGGCTGGAATATCTACCACAAGCGGATAAAAGGTAATCATCACCTGAGAAGTAGGTGAAGAATTAACAGTAGTGGAAATAGCAGCAGTGGTGACTACAGTAGCAGGTGGGAACTTTGGGTGGTCGGTATTTTGTTTTGCTCCTTCATGGAGCAGGTCCTCCTGAATGGTGGGAATTCTTGTGAAGCTTCCTAATTTCTTGGGTTTCTTGGAAGGTTCACCTTCCAAGGATTTTCTAGAATAAACCCTAGACTTAGGCTGATGCTTAGCTGTTATTTTCTCTTCTTGGATCATGTAGTGGGAGTAGATGTAGAAGTCTCCTTAGTTGGGGCAACATCAACAGAGCTAGTCAGTCTTACTCTCCATTCGATCTTTGATCTCCCTGTATGTTAGGGTCACTCCATATAACTTTAATTGATAAACTTACCCATCAACCCATTATTTTGTCCTTGCCTCAATAGGATTCATTATAATTTCAAGGTCATTAACCTCCTCTTCATTCCAATCAATCAATTCAAATGGAAGATTGGCAACAACATCATATCTCAAATCTATCATAATATTCTCATCTTTGATGATTTGATCCAACACTGGAAACAATTTCACTATTTTTATGAAGTACATTGTCATGCACATATAATTCCGCATACGAACCTCCTTATCATCCTTGAAATTGGCTCAAAATTCATCTACATTATGTATATGGGAATACTTGATCCTAACCATCTTCTTCAATTTTCCATAGGGGTCCATTCGTGGCCTAGTAGTGTAGAGCTCGAAGTTGTATTCATTTAGCTCCTTATCAGAGTACTCTGCATAGTCCAATGTGTGAATTTCATACATACCCTGACCAAATATGAGGGGATAAGTGATCCCCACTCTATCCTTACTACTCAAGAGGGTGTGTGCATGTTGCAGCTATCGAGAGAGTTCAAGTAGTACTAGCCAGTCATTTGGGTACCGAGGTAGATTCCATGGTTTCTCTGAGAAACCCTCGGTTCAAATGTATATAAATTCTAGAAATTGAATGAAAAAAAAGTTGAATTGGAGAATGTAGGGATTAGCATTGTGGGTAGCCCTTCTCTCAATATCTCCTCCAAGCAGCTTGATGATATGCCCAATGAAGGCATCATTAACTCTCCAATAGTCTTTCTTAAAGTTTTGGAATTGAAGTTGGGGATACTTGTCATAGACCTTCAATTATCTGCTTGGAGTTGTATTTGTTGCCATAAATAGTCCCCTATATTGGGCATGGTCTGTTGAGAAAATGTGTCTCAACTTCCACCTTGTAGGCCCATGTTTTCTTCCCTCAAAATTTTTTTGTGTTTTCTAAACTTTACTGTCATACTACGCCTGACTTGTTTCTTCCCCTGACGGTACCATGGTGATAGGTCTAGTGGTTACCACCTCACCATAGTCAACAAAGACCTTCACTGCGGTGGCTGTGAAGCCATTGGCAGTGGTCTCGGTGGTTACCATCATACCACGGGTAGTGGGTCCACTCACCGTGGTGGCTGCGGTGAGACTGCCTGTGGTCGAGTCTGGCGGTTACCACCATACTGCAAGTGGTGGGTCCACTCACCATGGTGAGACCGCCTATGGTTGGGTCTGGTGGTTACCGCCATACCGTGGGCGGTGGATCCACTCACCATGGTGGTCGCGGTAAAACCACCAATAGTCTGGCTGATGATCACTGCACTACTGTAGGGTGGCCTGTCGGCCGCTGTGGTAGTGAGGTTTGACCTTTAGCAATGCCATAGACTAGTCATCGCCATACCATGGTTAGACCTCATTTGGGCTGCGATAGCGTGGTGGATGTTTGGAGGTGACATGAGCTGGGCTCGATGAAGTCATCAGTGAGCTCGGAAGAGATCACCGCTATACCGTAGGTCAACTCGATAGGTGTCATGGTAGTGTGGGTATGGTCAGTGTGAGCTCAGACGAGCTCACCGCCATACCATGAGCAGGTCGAATGAGTTCAGCAGTAGGGGCTGATGCAAGAAGTTGGGTCCACAAAAAGCTCAAAAAGTGGAAGTGTTTTTGTTGTTTTTCATAATTTGTCACACTTGGACTGAAAATTTGAGGCACTTACACAATGAATTTTTAAAAAAATCAGTAATATGAAAGTTTGAATTTTGAATCTAGTTTCTAAATATGTAAATTATTCAAATACCCAAATTGTAGAAATTAAATTTTGATAGGGATCTATAAAAACCACTTTTTAAAAGTCCCTATTTTTTTACCATACCATGCACGTGTACGAACACCACTTTTTGACCCAAATAAAAGTATTTTGCTAATTCCTTTTGAGGAAAGAGAGCTAACAACATGAAGATTGATGAGGAATTTTTTTTGTAATTTTTTGTTGAATATTTTTTTTTTTATTAAATTTTTATTGGCCTTAATTGTTGTTTTTAAAAATCAACGTGTACGGACAACATAATTTGACCTAAACTAAACATTTTTTGAAACTTTTTTTTTTCATTCTGTAAAGAATTGTCTAAAGATTGATGTCATATAATTTTTTTTACAAGAAACTTCACCAAAAAAAAGTTATTAAAAAACAAAAAAAGTCTGATATTTCATGTTTAAGGACTAGTTTGCTTTGAAATTAATTTAAAAATATCAAATATAATCCAATATTAATAAAAATTATATATTCGGAAACTAGAAATCATGTTCTATAATGGGTTTTAATTTTATAGATTGATTCAGAAAAAAATTCCATCAACCATATTGTCAAAGATGGACATTCTTCTTCAATCTGCCTTAGTTTTTTAGTTGCAGGTCAAAGGCTAAGGCTCGGATTGCCTGCCTTTCCTGAGCCTAAAACCAAGGCTGCAAGTGGGTTGGAGATTCAAGTTTTTAATAACACGTATGCATTTTTAAAAACGCGTACGCATTACAAAACGCATATGCGCTCTTTATTTGTTTGATTATTTTTTTAAAAAAATACTTTTTAGAAACGCATACACATTTTGAAACGCGTACGCGTTTTGAAAAGACAAACGCGTACGCGTTTCTAAAAAGCAAAACGCGTATGTGTTTCTAAAAAGTATTTTTTTAAAAATAAATTATTTGTATGCACTCAAAAATGTGTATGCGTTTTATAACGCGTACGCGTTTTATAACGCATACGCATTTTTTAAGGCTCGGGTACCCAATGCATAATGCATACGCGTTTTTTAATAACGCATACGCGTTTTCTGTGAGATTTTTTTTTTTGGCCGAAACTTCCCCTCTTCGTGGACCCAACTTCTTGCACTTACCCGTAGAGTGGTAAGGACTTAGAGAGCTCGGATGAGCTCCAAGCTAGTTTGATCGAGTTGGACTTGGAGTCAAAGAGCGATAATGAATGCAGGAAGGACATGTGGCTCAGTGTCAGTCAATGATTGGTTAGAAACCAAAGAAGTAATTGCAGCAGATGTAGGCATACTTAGGTTGGTGAACATGACCTTATTTGGGTGATGGCATTAATTTATAGGTGGCTCGATGTAGGGAGATAGGCATGGGTAGATCGATTGCATGATTGGATGAGAGATTCATGAACTTGATGATCGATGCTTGATGGATGACATTGATTGCAATGTATGACTTTGTAAGTCGGGTACAAAAAATGTAAGATTAAAATTTTAACTATATGTTAAAATATAACATTGTAATAGTGAAAAAAGAAAGAGAGAGTTGTTGTAAGCTGATCAAAGAAGACTAAACATTGTATGTAATAGTTTTATTATGGGAATACAATTGTTTTGACTTTGTGTGGTGGTTTTTTTACCTGAAAAGGTTTTCCCACATATATCTTGTGTCAATCTATGAATGCTTAATTATTTTATCTATTTTACTGGTTGTATTCATCTCATGTAGGTTTTTTGAAGCTATTTTAACTTGTTAATGCTCTTCTCCCCTATTGTATTAGTGTTAAGGGAATGTATTCCGCATTTTTGGGTCATTAGATCCACCCTATTTTCCCTTCCAGTGGTATCAGAGTCTGGCTAGTTGTGTTATCCTTGAGAGAAAGCTCAGTTTTTTGTGCTAATACTATTTCAATGGGAGTATTGCATTGTTAAAACTTGTTTCTGTTTGAGATGGCGAGTACATCAGGTAGAGTAGATATACAAAATTTTAATGGAAACAACTTTGAGTTATGGAAACTCAAAGTGGAAGACCTACTGGTGGATGGAGACCTCTGGTTAGCAGTGTTAGGTACTAAGCCACAAAGTATGAATAAAGAGGATTGGGATCTTGCTGATAGAAAAGCTAGAGATCTGATAAGACTGAGTCTAGCCGATTCTGTACTCCTGAATATCCATGAGGAATAGTCTGCAACTTCATTATGGAAGAAGCTTGGTGATATTTATCAGGAAAAGTCTCTGATAAATAAGTTATTCCTAAGGAAGACTTTGTACTCATTTAAAATGGAAGAAGGTGCATTTATTGCAAACCATATGAACTTGTTTAATATGAGTGTTACTCAACTGGCTTCTATAGGTGTAAAGACTGAGGAGGAAGATCATTACATGCTCTTGTTATGTTCGTTACCTAATAGTTGGGATCATCTTGTGATGGACATTGGAAGCACAACCACTGATTTCAAGATGGAAGACATTGTTGCCTCATTTTTATCTGAAGAGATGTGGAGGAAGTCTTCTAAGATGGACAAAGAGGCTCTTGTTGTTCGAGCTAGACCAAAGGAGAAAGGAAAGAAGAAAGAAAAGAACTCAAAATCAAATTCTGTAGGAAGATCAAACTCTCCTGGTAAAAATTTCAAGGTGAGATGCTGGAATTGTGGGCAACTTGGTCACATTTGGAAGGACTGCAAGGAGAAGAAGAAGAAGAATGCTTCTGAAAATGAATCTTCTCAAAGTGATGGAGACGCCTTCTATAACATAGAATAAAATATGGATTAGTGATCTACAACTATAATAAATGATTTTAATCTTAATCTAACCATTATTAATCTAAATAAAACAACAAAGAATGAGGAAATAACAATAATGAATAACTAACCAAATGAATTCAAAATATCTCACCGAATATGCATTCACTTCTTCGAATTATTTTGATTTCTCTTCTCCATTTTGTTGTTTCAATATTCTTACCCTCAAATTTCTTAGTATTGATGCAAGCATAACTTTGTCGAGTGTCTAAGAAAAATATCGAAGATAAGTTTCTTCTCAAAAGTGTATGATTTCAGGAGGAGGAATAATGATAATGATAGGCCATTTTATAGATTTTGAGTTTTTGAACAATCAACTCAGATTGAAAGAGAGATCGATGGAAGAGATTGATGAATGCCATTCGATGTGAGTTCTATGTCAAATAGAACATGAGTTAGAACATGAGTCAGAAAAGACTATCGGATACAGATTAAAGTAGAACATGAGTTAGAACACGAGTTCAAGATTTTAATCTTCAGTTAAGAGTCTTCGAAAATAGAAGAAATAGACTTTGAATGTCAAAGACAAAGTTATAAGTTGAAGAATGATGCATTCGAATGCAAACATGAGTTAATTAATTAAATAAAGATATTTAATTAATAAACACATCATGCATATGAGTTGGAACTAGTTAACTGACTAGTTGTGACAGATTCCTCCCGCAGAGATAATCAGATGTTGAATTCGAAGATAACTGGAGAACTAAAAATAGATCTTGAGTCAGAAGGTGAGTGAATGTTTAGTCAACTGATTGATAGAAGAATGTGACATAAATAATTAAATATGAATCAAATGTTAATTTAATTCAACATTTGAAAGTGAAATATCTAATTAAATAAATAAAGATAATTTATTTAATTTGACTGTTGTAAAGGTGGAATTGAATAATTAAATAATAAATATTTAATTATAGATAAAGGGGTTAAATGAATAATTCAATAATAAATATTTAATTATATTTGAAATATGATAAAGGGGGTAATTAAATAGTAAATAATTTAATTAAGAAGGAAGAATTAATTAGTTAGGGACATAATTAAACAAATATGATTTATTTAATTAATCAAGTTGAATAAAGGTTATTTATGAATTAATGAATTAACTAAAAAGGAGTATTTAATTAATAGAGGAAATATGTGTTAAAAAGGGTAATTAAATAATAAACATTATTTAATCATGACCATGGATAATAGAAAATTATGTCGAAAGTGTTCACAGGCCTAGACCAATTTTCGGTGTCTACAGTTTTCCCCTCTTTGATACAATTTTGTTTCACTGTTGTGTCAAAGAAAATATGCCCCAATCATGCCCTAGCATGAAACAGGTTAGGGTATGCCCCCTCGGGAAAATTGAAAATTTTTTGAAAAAAAAAATCAGGAAATGTTCCCGATAAGTCAATTTGACAGTTAGAAATGCTATGGAGTTGATGGAATTGAAATTGGAGGTGATACAAACATGTACAGGTCATTTGAAGTTGAAAGGTTAAGTGGCCAATAGACAAGGGTAGAAGAAATTCCACCCAAACCCTATCTATAAATAGAAATTAGGTTGAAAACTAATTCATTTGCAACCGAAAGAGTTTGGAAAACTAAGAATTTGCTCTGACTAGCGAATGAAAATGGAACCCATTCCCTATGCTGCGCATCGAGGATATCGGATGCGGATGATTAGGTGGCCAGCCAATGCAGGACCACTGGTGTGTACCCAAAAATGAACTCTTGAAATTTATTTTTGCATGTTTTTCTAAGCCTTTAAAATTTAATTAGCATATGCAGTCTTTCGTGAATGATGCATATGCCATCGTATTCGCCGCATTTGACTGCGAAACGACAGATGTGCAAAAACACATCTAGGGTAGGTTAGGCATATTAGGGAATCAACACATTTTCATTATAATGCATTGCATATGTATTTATGCAATGCATTTGCATTAGGGAGAAACGCATGTGGGGTAGTGAACCGCATGTGCATTCGTGAAACACATATGTAGCATATAGATAAGTTGTAGAAAATGCACCGCATTTGGTTTTTTTTGCACCACATTTGTAGTAGGTAGAAACAGATGGAGAAATGTGCAATGCATATGTAATATTTGATGCAAATGAGTTGTCGTGCAATGCATTTTTAAGAATGCACCGCATCTATTAATGTGAGCCGCATTTGGTTGGTAAAATTTTTGAATTTTTTTTCTAAGGAAAATGTTTGAAAATCTTGACATGGTGGTTGAAAATCAAATTGTATTGGATCCTATATATACATGGGAGAATCATCCAGACACATTCGATCTAAGAGATCGTTTGAGTAGTGTAGAGATACAGCTTTTGTGGAGACTTGGTCTACGTCACTATCTGTCGATGCCCTCCTTTCCGACGAATAGGGGGATGCTTACTATGTTGTGCGAGAGATGGCACTCTGAAACATCGTCATTTCATTTTCTAACGAGGGAGGCGACTGGCACATTGGAGGATGTGTACAGGATACTGAGACTGCCAATTAGAGGAGAGCAGGTGATGTACGATACCCAGCATGGATTGACCAAGCTAGCGAGATTTTATCAGGTGGACAATATAAGTAGGCTCGACATCAAGCATTATGAGATTAGATGGCTGGTGTTGGCCGATAGATATGATATGATTGACTATATATTATGTACATCGATAGGGGGACAGTTCTACCAGATCGACGGGGTCATGGTTTTCCTATTGGATGGGGAGAGATGTTGGTTGGTATGCTGGAGAGAGAGACCATGTATGCTTGGGGTCCATGTCTATTAGGGATGTTACATTTCCATTTACATGATATTGCATATAGAGATGCACAGTCACTGAGTTGTGGGACCACTCTGTTGATGGTGTGGGCTTGGGAGAGGATAGTTGTGTTTCATCCTCTGGTTACTATAGAGTGATGGGAGAGAGCTCCATATGTTTTCTAGTACACAAGACACTAGATATTGGAGACATGCGCTTGACATTTTAGATCAGTTCACTTGGAGACCATACATGGACTATGAGGAGTGGTCGAATGAGGATATACATTTTTTGTTTTGCAGACAGACATAGTACCTGATTGGGAGGATTGTTTCGAGTGTGCATATTATAGAGAGACATATACCAGATAGAGTTTTGAGATAGTTCAGCGAGATTCAGGATGAGCCATGGAGTAGAGCAGAGTTTGTTGGTTCTTCGAGAGAGGTTCCATATTGGGGTCCCATGATTTTGGTTGCTACTGTAGAGTTATAGATATAGGCATTGCAACCAATATAGTGGGGATGGAGAGATGGAGCAGCAAACCTAGGGATGACAGCTGCATATGATGCATGGTGGGTGGATCATCATCCTATTCCATACACCGATCCGAATCAGCCGGCACCAGTGGAGAGATGAGGCACAGGACCGAGAGGACGATGGAGAGGTGGAGGTGCTGGATTTGGTAGAGTTGGAGGGTGATGTGATGATGACACAGGTGGTAGGCGAGGACAGAGAGGGGGTTGAGTAGGTAGAATTTCACCTATTCGAGAGGCACTGGTAGAGGATGTATCAATCTTGGACATTGGAGGTGGAGCTGATGTACAGGGCGGAGATGAGCATGTTGTAGAGGAGGCAGTTGTAGAGGAGTGAGCTGATGTGGATATTAGAGGAGAGGATGTTGTGGATGATGTGGATATGGATATGGATATAGACCCTCTAGGTATTCTAGTAGGATATGGGGAGGATGATTTTGAGGAGGAGGCACCAATGGAGGAGCAGGAGAGAGAGCTCAAGGATTGGATTGTGGAGAGGAAATGGGAGGATGATGCCCCTAGGGATGGTGATAGGGAGGTGATGGAGGAGATTCTAAGACTAATGACAACAGATCTTGATGCTATGCAGATAGAGAGAGACAATGCTTAGGTAGAGAGAGATAGTGTCCGAGCAAAGGGAGACAGTGTCCGTGTAGAGAGAGACAGTGCACTCATGGAGAGGGATCAAGCCATAGCTCAAAGATAGGAGATAGAGCAGCAATTAATAGAGGTTAGACACCTTTGTAGTGGGTCCTCATCTGATGGCATGGTATAGGATTTAGTCAGATTGGTTGAGAGGGCTACCTATTATAGGGATTTATATGATGTAGTGGTGCCAGTAGAGAGACGAGCTCCTAGCTTCTCAGAGGTTCACAGTCAGAGATCACAAGGAAGGAGTCATACCAGAACACAAAGTACAGAGGGTGTGGTAGGACCACCGAGGGAAAATCCGTATGAGAGGCCTCCCACCTCACAGAGAGCACCTTCAAGGCTTTTCCCACCACCTTCACCATGTGACAATAGTGGCAGTGGGAAACAATGATACTGTTACATATGTAGACATTGTATTTTCATCAAAGAGCCTACAAGCTCATTTTTTATTTATGAAGACATTATGACATTGTACTGTGACACATTATTTTGAGCGATATATATATATATATATATATATATGATTTTGGAAGCTTCTATATGATATGCAGATCTATTTTATGGTTATGCATTTGTTTCTATATTATTATGTTTCCTAGATGATGTATGTATATATGTTATAAATAAATTCTTCTACATGTTATGAGTTATGTATTTTATAATGATGTTATGGATGTCTGAATCTACTTATGATAATGGATGTAATGTTCTATATGATGTTATTTATATGTGATGGTGAAATGCATGTGTAATGTTTCCCTTATGTATGATGATGAAATTCCTATGATGCAATGATTTTGTAAATATGTAATGAACATGTTAATGCAACGTAACTATATGACATGTTTATAGAATGTATGTAAATGCAGATTATCTAATGTTGTTTGTTGTGTCACAGGACTTTATCATTATGTCGGAAAAGAAATGTTAGCATGAATGAACTTAGAATGTTAGTGAGAAATAACAAAGGTTGATAGATTGAGAAAACATATGATCTTTGATATTGTGCCAAGTATATTATGCTTTCTTGTTATCATCATTGGGTGGGACATGACATAAATGGATAGTACACACTATGATATGAAATAGACCATAGTGTACAAAGTCATCCATCTGTGAAAAACAAATAGTCATAGACAAGGAGTGTCTTAACTCATACTAAGGACAAGATTTCCCTAGTCATTTTGTCTTAACAAACCATAGATAATAGACAAATAAAAGATGGGTCACGAGACATCATTGCTCCTCTAAATCCTTGATAGGACATCCTTGAGAAAACTAGTACCATAAATCAAAAACTAATACTAAAAAGACAGTTGACAGACAACAACCAAAGAAAAAGAGTCTTGAGACATCCTTGCTTCTCTAAATCCTTCAAGGGACATCCTTGAGAAAGCTAGTAACCGGACTAAATTCAAAAATTGATAAAAAGATAAGACAAAATAAGATATAAAGTCATAAATCCAAATGAAAGTATTCGCCAAAACTTGATCTTGTGGGATTGTTTGATGTTTGACATAACGTAATGTGAGGGATGAGACATATTACAATAGGACGTTGGGTCTAGTTTCAACTTGGTGACTATCTATATAAGGCATGACAAATCCTAGTTTCAGAAAAGACACGTGTCATATAAGATGTTGGAGCCTGATGACATTGATGCAACAAGCTACATGAGGCTATGACAATTTGACAACATCTGTGGACAAGAAAGACATATCTTGCAAAGACATAAGTTGATCACTTTGACAATGTGTTTGATATTGAATTAGAGACCATTTTGACATTTTTCCTTGTTGATGCATGACTTGTTTTGATTCATTGATTGATTAATAGTGTGTGTGTGTGTTGACCGTGTATGACATGAGATGATACCCTAAAGTACTAACCTAACTAACTGAAGACATGCTTCTAAGTGAATGATATGTAATGTGTGTGATAGTGAATTGAATGTGAATGAACCCTATTGGACTGACCTAGTGTGGTCTCAAGATCTCATCAATTGATTAGCCTTGCCTATGTTGTACACGCAGAGACCTTGTAGTTTGACATGACCAATGACTTTGAATATACAAAGAG
The DNA here is from genome assembly GCA_007115665.2 of Sequoiadendron giganteum. Classification (NCBI taxonomy): domain Eukaryota; kingdom Viridiplantae; phylum Streptophyta; class Pinopsida; order Cupressales; family Cupressaceae; genus Sequoiadendron; species Sequoiadendron giganteum. The sequence goes on from CM021105.1 coordinate 510,630,109, forward strand.
TCATGATTTTAAATGTGTGTGATACATGATAAACCTAGACAAATAGACCTAATGCCTCGGGGGCACATCGATTGATTACCTTGCCTACGTCTCAGTCATAGAGGAAACGCAGTCCGTCTATGTCTACGATTGACTTAACATGACTGACTTGACACGACTAGAGTTGTTTTTTGGGATTTTCTAACATGTTTTGATTTTTTTGTGTTTTTGAAGTTTTCTAATGTTTTTGGATTTTTCAAGACATTTTCCGATGGTGTAATGCTATGTACAAGGTCTTCATGGAACGAGACAAGGATTTGCCCCTAGTTGGGAATAAGACATGTGAGATGGAATGGGGAGTGTGACAGAATGGAAGTTAGATTCCAATCGTTCAAAGAAATGGATAGGACAACCATTTATTATGAGGGATGGTGCAAAGTCTGATTGGAATGATGGTAGACGAAAGAGCAACTTTGACTACACATGGCACCTATTTTCCAGGTTTTCACCATGGTACTTATCCATAGTGCCACCGAAGCAGTTTTCACTATTGGACGGATTATTTCTCTTTACTTTTTTGTTTATTTTTGTGGTTGCAAAGATGCCTGTTTGCCAGGTTTTAATCAAGGTAACCATTTTTTTTGTTTTTTGCATTTTTTTTGGTTAAGGTAAAGATTCTCAAAAGCTACGCATAGAGCCTCTTTAGATGCAGACTATTGATAGGTGAAAAAAGTGGCTCTCCTTCAGGAGTAGAGAGTTGGTATGCTCCTGATCCAAAGGATTCTATGACAATATAAGGCCCTAACTAGTTAGGTTCAAAATTTCCTGGCTTTTCTCGTTTAGCTTGATTCTTGGGATTCTCCATTAAAACCAAGTCACCAATGTCAAAGTGTCTATTGAGAACTTTCCTATTATAGCTTCGACAAAGATGATTCTGATACGCTTGCAAATGGTCTAGTGCTTTCTATCTTCGCTCATCCAGTAATTCTAGCTCTTGTAATCTGGAGACATGGTATTCTTCATCATCATTGTGACCTTTCAAGGATACCCTTAGGGAAGGAATTTCAACCTCAATAGGTAAGATAGCTTCTGATCTGAATATGAGAGAATATGAAGTGGCGCCAGTGGGAGTACGGATTCATGTACAGTAAGCCCGTAAGGCAAGATTTAGTTGTAGGTGCCAGTCACGACCAACATCATTGATAGGCTTCTTTAGGATTATAACAATGGTTTTATTAGATGCCTCGGCTTGGCCATTACCTTGTGGTTGATATGGGGTGGAAAAATGATGTTTAATATGGAACTCTTCACATAGATGGTGTACTTCTTGGTTTTTGAATAGGCGGCCATTGTCTGTGATTATGGATTGGGGTACACCACACTGAAAAATGAAATAGTTTAAGATAAACTTAGATATTTATGTGTCGATGATGTAGGTCATGGGAATAGATTTGATCAATTTGGTGAAGTATTTGGTGGTGGTTATGATGAATTTATGGTCGTTGGATGATGGAGGGTGTATCTTACCTATGAGGTCAAGTCCCCGTTGGGAAAAAGGCCATTGTGATGTAATCGGACGAAGCTCCTGTGCTGGTGCTCTTATTAAATCTCCATCTATCTGACACTGTGTATATTTGTTCACAAAGATATACGAGTCTTTCTCCATTGTAGGCCAATAATAACCTAATCAAATAATCTTATGGGCTAAAGTAGGACCACTCAAATGGGATCCGCATATACCCTCATGCACTACTTGCAAATTTTTTTGTGCTTCTTCAGCATCGAGACATCTCATTAGGGTGTTATCTAAGTTACGTCTATATAGGGTTTCTTCGATGATGGTGTACTTAGCTGACTTATGGATGAAGGTTCAACATTGGTTATTTGACAAGTCTAGAGGTAAGGTTTGGTCGGTTAGGTAGTTGAATATGTCTTTATACCAAGGGGAAGTAGGACCAACAATTGTACACACCATCACAGAATCGGGGACATCATAGGTGGGGACCAACAATTGTTCAACCTAAAACTCAAACTTAGGCACGCTACTTGGAATATCCAATAAGGAACCTACAGGTGTCATAGCATTTGCAGCCCTATTTTGAATATGTGGTATTTTTTGAAAGGAAATATGATCAAAGTACTGCTTGAAACTATCAGCCATGCACTTGTAGGGGGAAATTTTCTCATCCTTAGTCTCATAATCATCATTTACTTGCCGGACTGCTAGCTGAGAATCACCAAAAACATGTAGACTCTTAATCTTCCATTGCACTGCCATTTTTAATCTTGTCACTAAGGCTTCATACTCTGCTATATTATTAGTGCAAGGGAAAGAAATCATGAATGATTTAGGAATGGTGTCTCCTTGAGGTGTAACAAATATAATACCTACTCCTGAACCACGTTGTGTATGTGACCCATCAAAGTATAATTTCTAGTTTATTCTAGTGTCAATGTTAAAGATAAATTTGTCAAGAAAATCCACCACTAAAGGATGGTCTTCCTTCATGGGTGTATCGGCTAACTAATCTACAATCACTTTTCCTTTTATATCCTTCCTCTCCACATATTAGATGTCATAATCGCTAAGTATGATAACCCATTTAGCCAATCAGCCTATTAATGTTGCCTTAGGAGATATTTGAGGGGATCAATCTTTGCAACCAAAATTATTTGGCGATTGAGCATATTGTGTCATAGTTTTTGAGTAGCAAATACTACCACAAGATAGGAATGTTCTATGTTTCTATAGTTTAATTCATATCCTACCAAGGTAAAACTGATGTGGTATACTGCTCTCTCATGACCTTGATCATCGTGTTGTGTGAGAAGAGCTCCTAATGCTGACTGAGTTGCTGAAATGTATAGTATCAAAGGTTTTCCATCTGTAGGTGGCATGAGAACAAGTGGAGTGAGAAAGTAATCCTTGATTTTTTGGAAAGATTCCTGACATTTAGGTGTCCACACAAATTTAACTCCTTTCTTGAGAAAATATTGAAATGGGTTTATTTTGTCTTCTAGTTCTACAATAAAATGCCTGATGGACTGTAATCTTCCTTGTAGTGTTCCTAGTTGACCAATGCTGATAGGAAGAGGCATTTATATGATAGCTCTTACTTTCTCTATATCTACTTCAATGCCTCTTCTAGAAATTATATACCCTAATAGTTTCCCTGATTTCACTCCAAAGACACACCTCTTTAGATTTAGCCTGATGTTGTAATTCTCTAGCCTCTAGAATATCTTGTCTAGAACCTTTAAGTGATATTACCTTGTTTCTGATTTAGCTATAATTTCATCTACATAATCTTCCATAAGAGTGTGTACAAAGTCATGGAAAATCATATTCATTTCTTGTTGATAGGTAGCTCCTACGTTTTTAAGCCCAAATGGCATAACATTCCAATAGTACATGCCCATGGACACGTGAAAGTCATCTTGTGCTGGTCTTCAGGTGCAATTTTGATTTGGTTATATCCATAGAAACCATCCATGAGGGATAGTATCTTGTATCCAGATGTAAGATCTACTATCATGTCTATGTTTGGCAAATGAACTATCTCAACACAAGATCTATGTCCATGTCCATTCGACAAAGCGCTTTATATGACACATGTCCCTCATGGATACATTATACCAAATTTTCCAAAGTATAATGGGAGGAAGAATCTTTTGGAAAACATTATAGAATTCTCAATGGCATTCATGGACATATCATATGACCCCACATACTTGATGTGACTATTTCCACGAACCCTCATAGGGATAGCATTGGAATGGTTTTCTAGATTACCATATGGTATACGATCCTAGGGTGAATTAGCACAAAATTTTGTCGAATATTTTGCCTTTAACATAGAAAATGAAGTAATAATAGCAACCTTTTTCCAAATGACACAAGAAGATGGTGAAACTTTCACCACTTTCTTCTAGAGATGGAGAAGTCTAGCTAGCCGATGTCCAGTTGAAATATCCCAAAAATAGAAGGTCATGATATTCCTCAAAAACATCAATCCAAAATTGAGAGGTGACTTATGGGTACATTGTTGCACTTCATTCCTAGACTTGGTACAAAAGAGCATCATCCTTGAAAAGGGCCTTATTGACAAAGGAAAAATAAAAGTACTAGGTTGAAGTCCAGTTGTCCAACATCCAAATGCACTGAATGATAGAAACAAATTCTGGTCTAGAAACAAGAATGTCACGAATGACGATATTGTTGACGCTAAAAACATAGATATGGGACCAGTTGTCACAGTTAGAGGATACAACCAAAATGCAAACATGATGAACAGTCCAGATCAAATGGCTAATTATGTCCAAAATTTATAACAACAAAGACCACAAAGGAGATTTCCTACACATGAATTTACACCTTTAGGACAGCCAATCGAGATGGTTTTCAAAGAATTGATTAAACATAATCTCATCAAACCTTTGGAACCATGAGAATATGATCCTGGATAGTTTAAACCTTCATGGTGGGATGACAACGCCTATTGTGACTATCATCACAAAAAAGGACACAACCTACAACAATGTCGATAGTTAAAGAATATCATACAAGACTTTGTTGAAAATGGAACCATAGAGGTAAACGGGAAAAAAAATACCAAGAATAGTGATCATAAGGTCTTCACAGACCCATTACATGACCACACAAAAGGAAAAGCCTCCGGTTCGGGAACCAAGAACAATCCATGTGCCAACTACACCAATACCAAGTATGACTATGGTAAAGGATCAATCGATGCTGTAACTGAAAACATCAACACCATCATCATTAAGAAGCATCTGAAATGTAATGGAAACACATGCAGAACTAAGATTACTATTCCAAGTCCTTCTTTTGAACCACCTACACAGAGGTCCAAGTTTAGATACAATCTCCTTGATCAATTGAGCAAAACGCTCGCACAAATATCTATCTTGGAACTATTGACTTTGTCACTAGAACATTAAGCCATTCTTGAAAAAGCTTTGTAAAACATGACTATTTTGACAGATTCAGATGTTAATCGACCAGCTCGCATCATGCCACATTTCCCCAACAAGATTACTCAACAAAATTTTTTTATCATAATGAACCATTACATCTTTAATTCTTAGTCCATCAAATCAGAGTCAGACGAGTCTTGGTAGATGGAGGAGCAGGTTTGAACCTTTGTACCCTAAAATTGGTTAAGGCATTAGGATTCTCAGAAGACTGTGTAGACACTTCTAAGAGTATAGTTATCAAGGCTTACGATCATGAGGAAAGATCATCCAAAGGAGTTGTCACACTCCCTATTAGAATTGGCCCAACAATTATGAACACCAACTTCCAAGTCTTGGATCTCGTCCTTCCATACAACTTATTATTAGGTAGACCTTGGATACACGCAATGAAATTTGTACCGTCAACATATCACCGATGTCTTGAATTCCCTTATAATGGCACCGATATCACGATTGATGGTGATCCAGATCCTTTTCAATATTGTACAAGCCTAAGGGAAATTCCACAATTACAAGTACCATTTAACCAAGAAGCTTCATCATCCACTTTATCCCTATATGTTGACCCATCACATCTTACCAAGTCCATTTCATTCCAACCACCATTAAACACTCCTAAGGTTGAGATCCAAGACAAGGGTTGTGGTGAATATTATATAAAGGCATCATACTATGTCAGTCAACTGATTCCACATAAGGCATATGGCTTACCCATGGCAGATAGAAGGTTGTCAGTAGTCACATTCTGTGTTCCCCCTACAATGACATTGACCAAATGGGGAGAGTTAAGTGAAGAAACTGTGGATCAAAGTGATATTAACTCCTAGTTGTATCAAGAAGACAATGAATACCCCTCGCCGTCTATTCAAATAGATAAGGGCCAATATGGAAAAGGCTTTAAGATTATGCAAAATGAAGGCTATGACAGACATAGTGGGTTAGGACTACATCAAAATGGAAGGACATAACCAATCATTGTCTCACCACAACCGAAATACCTAGGGATAGGGTTTCAACCACTTAGAATTGGGTTTCCTAGTACTTCATCACCATTTCAAGAGGAAAAGTGTTCTTATTCTGGCATCAAGACATCTCATGAACCACTTCCCCCAATCTACGACGAGTTTCATGAACCACTTCCCCCAATCTACGATGAGTCTCATGAACCACTTCCCCCAATCTACAACATGTCTCAGAAACCGCTTCCTCCAGTTTATGATGAATCTCCTGACTCAAGCGATTGTGAATGGGAATCTTATTCCTCTACCAGTACCATGAACATAGATGATCTCTTTGGAGAACTGGACCTAAAGGTAAAACCTATACTAAAACTAACTAGTCCCCATCATAGGAAGTAATTTTCTAAAGAAGAATGGCATAAATACTATTATTTGGAAACCCTTGATCGTGCATCTTGGGCACCTGCCAAACCATCTTCTGATGACTCAACCCTTACTATAGTCCCACAATAGAATATACCTACCTATAGGAAGAAGAATCAGAAGGAGTTAGTCCAAAACTTATGTGATCATGTCAACCACTCTCTATTCACCTTGTCAGCTGCTACATTTAAAAACTCCAATGATGACATGCCTCTCATATATCATGAAATTATCGACTAGGATCAACAAGGTACACCCATCATAGATATATTCAAGAACAATGAAACAATTTCTGAGTTCATCATGATTGGGGCATATTTTCTTTGGCACAACACTGAAACAACATTGTATCAAAGAGGGGCAAACTGTAGATACCAAAAATTGGTCTAGGCTTGTGAACACCACTTTCAACATAATTTTCTATTATCCATGGTCATGATTTAATAATGTTTATTATTTAATTACCCTTTTTAACACATATTTCCTCTATTAATTAAATACTCTTTTTTAGTTAATTCATTAATTCATAAATAACCTTTATTCAACTTGATTAATTAAATAAATCATATTTGTTTAATTATGTCCCTAACTAATTAATTCTTCCTTCATAATTAAATTATTTATTATTTAATTACCCACTTTGTCATATTTCAACTATAATTAAATATTTATTATTTAATTATTCATTTAACCCCCTTTATCTATAATTAAATATTTATTATTTAATTATTCAATTCCACCTTTACAACAGTCAAATTAAATAAATGATCTTTATTTATTTAATTAAATCTTTCACTTTCGAATGTTGAATTAAATTAACATTTGATTCTTATTTAATTATTTATGTCACATTCTTCTATCAATCAGTTGACTAAAAATTCACTCACCTTCTGACTCAAGATCTATTTTTAGTTCTCCAATTATCTCCGGATTCAACATCTGATTATCTTTGTAAGAGGAATATCTGTCACAAATAGTCAGTTAACTAGTTCCAACTCGTATGCATGATGTGTTTATTAATTCAATATCTTTATTTAATTAATTAACTCATGTTTGAATTTGAATGCATTATTCTTCAACTTCTATTGACATTCAAAGTCTATTTCTTCAATTTTTGAAGACTCTTAACTGAAGATTAAAATCTTGAACTCATATTCTAACTCACGTCAAGTTCACCAAATGTAACATTGAATAAAATCTGGATTAGTGATCTGCAACTAGAATAAATGATGTTAATCTTTATCTAACCAATATTAATCTAAATCAAACAACAAAGAATGAGGAAATAAACATAATGAATAACTAAAAAAATGAATTGAAAAGATCTCACCGAATATGCATTCACTCCTTGGAATTATCTTGATTTCTCTTCTCCATTTTGTTGTTTCAGTATTCTTGCCCTCAGATTTCTCAGTATTGATGCAAGCATAACTTCGTCGAGTGTCTAAGAAAAATATTGAAGATAAGTTTCTTCTCAAAAGTGTATGATTTCGGGAGGAGGAATAATGATAATGACAGGCCATTTTATAGATTTTGGATTTTCGAACGATCAGCTCAGAGTGAAAGAGAGATCGATGGACGAGATTGATGAATGTCATGCGATGTAAGTTCTGTGTCAGATAGAACGTGAGTTAGAACATGAGTCAGAAAATACTGCTGGATAAAGATTAATTTAGAACGTGAGTTAGAACACGAGTTCAAGATTTTAATCTTCAGTTAAGAGTCTTCGAAAATAGAAGAAATAGACTCTGAATGTCAAAGACAAAGTTAGAAGTTGAAGAATAATGAATTTTAATGCAAACATGAGTTAATTAATTAAATAAAGATATTGAATTAATAAACACATCATGCATATGAGTTGGAACTAGTTAACTGACTAGTTGTGATAGAGAGTCCTCTCACAAAGATAATCAGATGTTGAATCCAGAGATAACTCGAGTACTAAAAATAGATCTTGAGTCAGAAGGTGAGTGAATGTTTAGTCAACTGATTGATAGAAGAATGTGACATAAATAATTAAATATGGATCATATGTTAATTTAATTCAACATTCGAAAGTGAAAGATTTAATTAAATAAATAAAGATCATTTATTTAATTTGACTATTGTAAAGGTGGAATTGAATAATTAAATAATAAATATTTAATTATAGATAAAGGGGGTTAAAGGATTAATTAAATAATAAATATTTAATTATAGTTGAAATATGACAAAGAGGGTAGTTAAATAATAAACAATTTAATTAAGAAGGAAGAATTAATTAGTTAGGGACATAATTAAACAAATATGATTTATTTAATTAATCAAGTTGAATAAAGGTTATTTATGAATTAATGAATTAACTAAAAAGGAGTATTTAATTAATAGAGGAAATATGTGTTATAAAGGGTAATTAAATAAATAACATTATTTAATCATGACCATGGATAATAGAAAATTATGTCGAAAGTGGTGTTCATAGGCCTAGACTAATTTTTGGTGTTTACACCTTCATTGTAGTAGCCTTGACAACTCAGGCATCAGATGATGTCTAGCTGGTTGACTCAGGTGCATCCTTTCACATGATTTCCAATAGAGAATGGTTCTCTAAATATGAGAAGTATGATGGTGGAAAGGTGTACTTGGAAAGTGATTCAACGCTGGAGATAGTTGGCAGAGGAAGAGTCAGAATTCAATTTCCTGATGGGAGAGTCAAAGGTATTGGTGGCGTAATTCACATACCAAGTTTGGCTCAAAATCTTCTTTTTGTCAATAAGTTAAATGATGCTGGTTTACAAGTTTATTTTTCAAGTAAGGGATGTAAAATGGCTAGAGGTGCAATGGTGTTGGCTAAAGGTGCTTGTGTTGGCACTTCATACAAGTTGGATGCAGGTCCTATTCTTTGTAACAATTCCTCTATAAAGTCAAGCAATGTTGCTCCTGTACAGAAAGATAAAGAAACTTCTCTTTCAACAAATGCTTTGGAGGTAAAACTCCCAGTTGAGAATACTATGCTATGGAATCATAGACTTGGTCACATTGGTGAGAAAGGTTTTAAAACCTTGAAGAATAAAAATCTTGTAGAAGGGCTTGATGATTGTAATCTTGAGTTCGATTTTTGCAGACATTGTATCTATGGAAAAAAACACCATGTTTCATTTTTTTCTAGTCCTCATAAATCTTCTGGTATACAATATTATGTTCATTCTAATGTGTTTGGTCCAGTTAATGTTCCTTCATTATTGAAGTCTAGATATTATGTTTCTTTTATTGATGATTGTTTGAGAAGGGAATTTGTATATGTAAGAGTGAATAAGTGAATAAGCACAAAAGACACTTCTTAATATGACATTATATCAAAGATTAATCAAATTGAATCAATTCAAAGCAATAATCAATTGAAAGTTTCATATTGTTCTCTATCCTCAAGATTTATTAAATCAAAATGGCTTTCAGATCGTGAGTGCACTATGGTTTTTAAAATGACAATTGAAAGAATGAGATGGATACTGATGCAATGATATGGAATTGAATATGATAATGCTAGAAGATAAATGAATTTAAACTAAGCATGGATTGACATGAAACAAATAATTGCAGTCATGATATTGAAGCTTGATTGTTGAATGCTTGGATGCTTGAATCCTTGAATTCTTGAATGCTTTGTGCTTGAATTCCTACAGAGTAAGAGTGCATAAACTTGATTATCTAGATCCTTTTCTTGGTTCAATGAGGTTGTATTTATAGATTTCCTAGTTGTAGAAATACACAGGGAAGGCATTGAGAGGTTTGGATTCAATCTGGAGAATTGAATGGTGAGAGATGGAGGAAATTGAGAGAAAGATGGAGATTGTCTCTACCCATGAAAACACTAGGCAAGAGAAGAGGAAGGATTGATGGAGGAGGATTGACATATTGTCTCCAATTTGTCTCCAAAATTTCTCATGAAGTTTCAATCAATTAATTTTGACATATTTTAGACATGATCTAGATATAGGATATCTAATTCATTTTTGAGAGAATATAAATGGAATATTCTTTGTGCTTTAATTCAAATATTTTTGATTTATTTAAATTAGCAAAAGAGGGATAAATAATTTAATAAAATGAACTATAAGATAGTTGTTTATTAAAATAAACAGAAGAATAATGGTAATTAATAAATAAAGTGTTTTGATCTTTATTTAATTAATTTAAGATGGATGTGATAGATTGAAATAGGGATTTGATAATTAAATCGAAAAAAGTATTTAATTTTTTTTATTTAATTAAGATGAATTTAGATGTGAACTATATAAATAAATATTTCTATTTATTCAATAGTAGAGGAAATTAGGATAATTAATCAAATAAGTTGTATTTAATTAATCAGATGCTCCAAACCAATTTTAGGTGTATACATTTTGCCCCTCTTTGAAGTGATGTGTTTACGCGTTTGTTCGAAGAAAATTTTGCTACTACTGCTAGGATTGATGATAAAGAAAAATAATTTCATATGCCCCAAACATGCCCTAGACATTGATTTTCAGATGATTACTGATAATGTGCCCCCTCGGGAAATAAATTAGTGATTTGATGTTTTTTGGAATTTTTCAAATTTTTATGATTTTCTAATGATTTGATAATGATATGATGAAGAAATAATTTATCTCCTGACAAATGATAATGAAATCTAGCCTGCAGATGAGTTTTAATTAATTTCTTGGATAAAATTAATCAAAACATAATAAAACCCACCAAAAATACCTTTCCAAAAATTATATATAGTCCAAAAAGGTCATTTTCCAATTCATTTTTACTATTTGATTTTAAAAACCTTTATGATAAAGAATTTTCTGCCAGCTAGAGCACAGATGGCTATCCCCTACGACACTCACCATTTCGAGCGCGTTCGACGTCACCGATGGCCGGCCACGTATGGACCTCTGGTATGTACCCCTTGACCTCCTCGTAATTTGTGATTTTTTTTTTTTTATGCATTTTAGCTATTTAGGCATTTTTTGCTTGTTTTAGCGCTTTCAAGCCACGTTGTAGCACTTACACTCCGATGTAGCGCTTCCAGTAGGTAGTTTAGCACTTTGAGTTTTAGCACTTGCGTTAAAAATTCTAGCGCTTCCATAGGGTAATGTAGCACTTTCATTGAGATAATGCTTAGGAGTTGAATGTTAGCGCTTTGATGTCAGATTTTAGCGCTTTCAGACTTCTAGCGCTTTGATTCGGTGGATTAGCACTTTCATGGTCTGTTCTAGCGCTTCTGGTAAAGTGGCGCTTTGACGAACTGTTATAGCACTTAGATGCGGAAAAGTAGCGCTTCAAGAATTTTAGCGCTTCGAATGCCTTTTTTAGCACATCGGATTGCTGAAATAGCACTTTCAAAATTTAACGCTTTGGGTACCTGATTTAGCACTTTTAATTGATAAAGTAGCACTTCTAGATTTTAGCGCTTTGGAAGCCTGTTTTAGTGCTTCCATGTCAGAATTGAAGATTTTGACTCAGTGAATCCTTATTTCATCAATTCTAATCATGTCCATTCTTTGGATTGGTATGATTGACAGTCTAAATTCAGGATGTTGGATTTTTGATGATGTAAATAAGACTAGTTCTCATGATAGGCAAGATTAGATACTGTTTGATGAACCTCATGATAGGTGAGGTTTGGTTGATGTTCGCCCATGAATTTTGATCAAAAATTCATACTGGAATTTTGGAATAGACTTGATAGTAGGATGACTTTTTGATTTCTTGACATAGTTCACTGATTGTGGATTTTTGTTATGATGATAGGAGGATTTGGGTACTCTCTAGATGTGAGAGAGGTTTCCATGGATGACAGACTTGATACCTCATCTGACACTAGATGAGCTTCAAGTGATAGGCCGATGTGGCCTTACTAGCTTGCTTGATATGCCCCAGATTAGGATTAATCGAGGTCTATTGATGGCTTTGGTTGAGAGGTCACACAGTGACCACAACACCTTTCACCTACCCACTGGTGAGATGACAGTCACACTAGAGGACATGTGGCAGATTCTTTGTATTCCATTTATGGGGGAGATCATTGTATATGATTCCCATGGGACCGGCGATAGAGATGCTCTACGCAGAGTTTTTCAGGATTGGGACATTACAGGTTTGAACGTTCGATGGAGGAGGATCGCCGATTCTTACGTGACACTACCAGAAGTGCTTGCTAGTTTCATTGGAGGTTTCCTTAGCCCTAATCGCAGGTCAAAGGGATTCCTCATTGGCTAGGGCAGGACTCTTGAGAGCATGATGGTACATGGTACTAGATATGTGTGGGGGATGTGCATGTTGTCACATCTCTATCATGATCTTCACTCTGTTGGGTACCTTGGAGCGCGGAGTTTATCAGTAGGGATGACCCTATTACAGGTGTGGGCATGGGAGCATTTTTCTATTGCTCAGCCATTTCCAGTGGCAGATAGGCCAACCGATAGACCTTATGTTTTCAGATACAAAGGTCGGTTCACACAGGCCCAGATGGGAAAGTTAGAGCATTGGAGGCGAGTATTTGATGACACTGAGATAGTTACCTGGCATCCATACCTCGACTATGAGTAGTGGGATGAGGATGATGTAGTGTTGGGGTTTCTCTGCGATTCTATGTATCTCATCGGTCGAACCCCATTTGTTCTAGAGATATTTTTTTTGCGTCGAGTGTATAGGCAATATGGCATCATATAGTGCATGCCACAGGGGGTAGCCCATTATGCCAAACGGCGGATGGATATTCCTGATTAGGGGCCCCATTTATCATATGATGTTGTAGTAGAGGGATACAAGGCATTGCAGCCATCACCCTGAGATATGCGGAGGGATATTGCAGAGGCACCAGTCACTCAGGTTTATGCTACATTTCTAGCCTTGGTTCCTCATCCTCACATCACCATCCTAGACAAGCTAGCACTGCTACCAGTAGAGGATGATGTGGCAGAGGGCTCCACAAAGAGCAAGGGTGGTACTCCGGCAAGCAGTAGCATGGAGAGTAGTAGTGATGACAGCAATAGTGATGTTAGCAGCAGTGATGACAATGATGGTGGTAGTGGAGGAGACAGAGGGACAGGGCCAGCCATCAGCAGTGCACCATCATCCAGCAGGCCTCACAAGAGGTAAGCAATGATAGTGCCAATAGTAGATCAACAGAGACAAATAGTAGGTCTCCAAGCATAGGTTAAGACCTTACAAGGGCAGTTGGTACAGGCTCAGGGTTTTCTTGTTCAGACCTAGACTCAGATGCATGCCCAGGCGTAGACTCATGCTCAGGCTTTAGCGCAGGTGCAAGGACAGTTGGCCGTTGTACAAACACAGGTGGCCACTTTGACAACCGAGAGAGATAGTGCTTTGAAGATTTCCAAGAGAGCACAAGAGACAACGGAGACTCTCCAGAGAGTAGCTGATGGTACCTCGATGGCAGAGTATATGAGAGAGGTTATGTGGGCCAGCCGAGAGGCAGAGTTTTACAGAGGCAGGTATCATGATGCAGTGCCTGCTGAGCGCCGATTCAGCTATACCCCATTGAAATTTGGGTGGACACACACACGGACAGTCAGTGAGGGTGTGAAACAGCTTCCATGTAGAGATCCCTGAGATCCTAGTTCCTCCAGGGGTGGTGGTGGTATAGGTCCTATTGGGCCCACACATTCTAGCAGTAGCAGATCGTAGATGCTATTGTGATTCTCCATGATGTATTTTACTATGTAGCTCATTGTTTGATGATGTATTTTTAGACCAGAATTCATTGTATACTTGACACTTTGATATATATATGAGATGTATTTTATGTAATATGATGATGGTTTATGATTTATATGTGATGGATGCATTTATTATGTGATGTATGCAATATGTGATGATTTTATTTTGATATAATGATATAATGATAAATGCATGTGTAGAATATATGATATATGGATGTATGATGTGATGTATGAATCTCTTAATGATGATCTATATGGATTCCCAAAATGTGATAATATATATGGATGGATAGATAAATGCTTTTTATGTTAATATGATGATTAAAATTATGATCTTATGATGAATGATAATGTAATGATGTAATGAAAATAATGACATGATTTTATTTATTAAATGTATGGATGGTAAATAATGTATGCATATTGTGTTGGATAGATGATAATGTAATGAATGTTTTAATGGTAAAAATGAACATGATGTACCCTATGACACAATTTAATTCATAATTTATTTGATGTAGGAATGATGAAATGGATAAATGACGAATGGTGAGATGATGATTCCTACATGTTTTTGATGATTTTTGGATTTATGTCAAGTATACTCAATCTGATTTGTAGATTAGATAATCATTTATTGGAACCCTTTATTGAACAAGTACTCTATAGATAATGAACATGATGAATGCAATCTAATTTTTAACATACAACTATATACAAAATGATTATCATTTTAACAATACCTTTGTGCTTTTTGTCATCATAGAGCTTTATTGAATGTTGAAAGTGAATACAAGCATCAATGGTATGTGTTAGACTGAGGATGACTTGAGTACTTCTTTCATGATTTTTGATTTTTGATATTGCAAGTGAACACAAGCATCTAGGTATGATTTAACCGAGATGACCTGAGCATTCATTTCATAAACAAGCAATGGTTAATCATTTCAATGTGTGAATTCTGAATGTCATCGGTGATACATTTGCATAGCACATCTCCCAAAAATTCATACATTTATATGATTAACTTACAGACAGTAGATAATAAAAATATCATTCTTTTTCCTTGTTCCTCTAGTTCAATACATCATTGAAAAACTCCAAAGAAATGATAATCAAAAAGTTAATTTATCCATTGTTTAGTTAGAGTGTTTCATTCATTATTTAGATTTTAGATCATCCATCCTGATTTTGTGATGTTTTTGGATTTTCGAGATTTTGGACCAAAGACCTAACCTAGTAACCTATCTTAGGGGTCTCGGGGGCTTATCAAAGATTAGCCTTGCCTACGTTACACACGTAGAGACCACATAGTTCGACTGACATAGAAATATGTTTTTTTTTTTTTGGATGTTTCTTTTTCAGACTTAAATTTATGACATGTTTTTGGATTTTCGACACAATACGAATGGTTGATGTCTTTCTGATGATTATTGATGTTGTGCTTTGATCTTTGTTTTTTTTTTCTCCTATACTGTTGTTCGCCCTTTGGTGAAATCGATGTGGTTTTTGCCCCTAGTGATATACAGATGTTGTCCCCAAGCTTTGGAGTGATACTTGACTTTTTGAAAATGATTTTGATATGGATGAAAAGATGGCAATACTACTTGACATTTTATGGAACGGTACTAACTGCTAGACTAATGATCTTGATATGTATCAAAATAGATGGGAAAGCTGATCTTAGAATCACATACGACGCCCGTTCCCAGGTTTTTCACCATATGCTTTGATTACACTCTTTTTGTTTTTGTATTTTTCTCATTTTTCCTTTTTTCTTTCTTTTTGTAGTTTTCTATTTTTTTGGTATTTTTGTGTTGCCAAGATGCCTGTTTGCTAGGTTTTCATCAAGGAAACAATGTTCAGAAGTTTGACCCATGCACTAGGAGATTCAAGCATAGAATTTTCAGAGATGAATACTGTTGATAGGTTCATCAAACAAATCCCCTTCTAACATTGATAGCTGATATGCTCCTGATCCATAGACTGATGTGACGAAAAAGGGACCAAGCCAGTTAGGCTCAAATTTTCCTTTCTTCTCTCTATCTTGCTGATTCTAAGGGTTTTCTTTTAGAGCCAAGTCACCAATTTGAAAGACCCGTGGCTTTATCCTATGTTTTTAACTTCTTGACATCCTTTGTTGATAAGTCATTAGATGATTAATGGCTTGTTGTCAATGCTCATCCAGCAACTCCAGTTCCTGTAGTCTAGAGACCCTATAGTCTTCATATGATATGATACCTCTGAGTGATACATGAAGGGATGGAATCCCAACTTCAATTGGCAATATGGCTTCTGACCCATATACCAAGGCATATGTTGTAGCTCCTGTTGGTGTTCTGATGCTTGTTCTATAGGCCCACAGTGCAGCATTGAGTTGAACATGCCAATCACGTCCAACATCATTAACCATTTTTTTGAGAATTTTGAGTATTGTTTTGTTTAAGGCCTCTACTTGGCCATTCCCTTGAGGATAGTACGGTGTTGAAAACTAATGCTGGATATGAAATCTATCACATAGCTCTTGGACATCTTGATTCTTGAAAGGTCATCAATTATCAGTGATAATGGATTGAGAGATTCCATACCGACATATTATGTAGTTCAAAATGAAATAGGAGATCTGCTTCCCAGTGATGGTAGTAAGATTTACTACTTCAATCCATTTTGTGAAATATTATGTAGTTGTTATAATGAACTTGTGTCCATTAGATGAATATGGATTTATTTTTCCTACCAGATCTAGGCCCCATTGACAAAAAGGCCATGTTGATGTGAAGGGATGCAGTTCTTGTGCTGGTGCATGAATCAAATTGCTGTGAATCTAATAGTTTTGGCATTTCTTAACAAACTGATAGTATTCTTTCTCCATGCATGGCCAATAATATCCCAAATAGAGGAGTTTCTTAGCTAGAGTTATCCCACTCGAGTGAGTGCCACAAATACCCTCATGAACCTCTCATAGGGCCATTTTAGATTCGTTGTGTTCTAGACATCGGAGTAAAGTACCATCAAGACCTCGACGATAAAGTATGTCGGCAATTAAAGTATGTCATGCGGATTGGTGAATGAAGTTTCATTTTTGATTCCTAGATAGGTCAGGAGGAAGGACATCATTTTTCAGGTAGGCATAGATTGTTTCATAGATGGAGGTTTTTGTGGTTTTGATATCATAGATGGTAGTGGATTCTTGATTATTATGGGAAGGACATGATACTTGTTCTACCATAAACTCATAACAAACACGCTTCTCAAGCAATTGTAGTAATGAAGCAATTATAGCCATAGCGTCCACAGCTTTGTTCTTAGCTCTTGGAATTTGATCAAACTTGATACTGACAAAGGATTGTTTCAAATTATCTATTTGTTGCTTGTAGGGCATAAACTTTTCATCTTTTGTTTGATATTCATCATTTACTTGATAAATAACTTGTTGAGAATCCCCATATACCTATAAGTCCGTTATTTTCCACTGAATTGTTGTTTTGACCCCAATGATTAATGCTTCATATTCTGCCACATTATTTGTACACTGAAACATTAATCAATATGATTTTGGAATGGTGTGTCCTTGTGGAGATATGAACAAGATTACTGCTCCTGATCCTCGCTGTCTATATGATCCGTCAAAATATAATACCCATTGTTGGGGCATTATTATCAGAAAATCTACATCTGGAAACTCCATGGTCATTGGTCGATCATCTGGTAAAGGAGCCTCTACTAATTGTTCAACAATTTCCTATCCCTTGATTTCCTTTCGCTCCACATACTGAATGTCAAATTCACTTAATAGCATGAACCACTTTGCTAGTCTACCTGTTAGGGCAGCTTTACTGAGTAGATACTTTAAAGGATCGATCTTTGCTATTAACTTGATTGTATGATTTAACATGTAGTTTCTCAGCTATTGAGTAGCAAATACCACCATCAAGCAATATTTCTCTATGAAAGTGTAATTTATTTCATATCCATTCAATGTTCGGCTGATATAGTAGATAGTGTGTTCTTTGCCTTCATTATCCTCTTGCGCTAAAAGTGCCCCCAATGAGATATTTGTCATAGCAATGTACAATATGAGTGGCCATCCTTCTGTGGGTGGCATGAGAATGGGTGGTGACATTAGATACTGCTTTATTTGATTGAATGTTGTTTCACACCCTTCGTCCCACTTAAAAAAAATGTTTTTATGCAATAGATGATTGGAAGGATGACTTTTATCCGCTAGCTGGGAGATGAATCTTTTGATTAAATGGAGCCTTCCCTGTAGTGATTTGAGTTGACTTATATTCCTAGGAGGTGGCATATCCATAATTTATTTGACTTTTGTTGGATCCACTTCTATGCCTTTTTTTGAGACAATGTACCCTAGCAGTTTTGCTGATGTGACCCCGAAGACACACTTCCTGGCGTTTAACCTAACATTGAATTTTTCCACACGTGTGAAGATTTTGTCTAGGATATGTAGATGTCCTTCCCTAGTAGTAGATTTTTCCAAGATGTCATCCACGTAATCTTCAATGAAGGTGTGCATCATATCATGGAAGATTTTCGTCATTGTTCTTTGATAAGTGGCTCTTGTGTTCTTTAGACCAAATGGCATGACATTCCAGCAGAAGGTTCCCCATGGGCATGTGAAAGTTTTCTTTTCCTGATCTTCAGGAGCTATTTTTATTTGATTTTATCATGAGAAACCGTCCATGATTGACAACATGGCATGTATAGTCATTAAGTCCACGATGATGTCTATGTTTGGTAGTGGAAAATCATCCTTCGGACATGCTTTATTTAGGTCCCTAAAATTTTTACATATTCTGATACTATTGTCTAGTTTTGAAATAGGTACAAGGTTTGATATCCATTCGGCATATTATATAGACCATATAAATTCAACATCCAATAATTTCTTTAGCTCCATTTTTACCATCAATGCGATGTGAGGATGCATTTTTCTTAATTTTTGCTTCACAGGCTTGATTCCTGCGGGCAAAGACAAGTGATGCATAAGTAGATTTGAGTCCAAGCCTGGCATATTAGAATATGACCAAGAGAATTTGATGCTTCTTTGTTTAAAGAATTGGATGAATTCATGTCTTTCTTGTTCTATCATGGATTCCGCCAGATGTAAGATTTTTGCCTTGTCTTTAGTGCCAATATTCATAGACTGTGTCGGTTCCACTAGGACTGATGATCTTTCATGATAGTGTTCTAGAAGAGTGTCAAATCTTCCATCCTTCAGTGCCTCATAAAGGTTTTCACTATTAGATGTGTTCTTTATTTTTACTTTTTCCAGATCTAATGCTGCCATAGAATGGTTTTCACCATTAGATCTATTTTCCCTATTATTATTTTTGCAACTGGAAGATTTGACACGCTCCTACCAAGTCGTGTTGTTCTGATTATTAAAGACAAAAGTTTTACCAGGTCTAGCATGACATAGGAAGTTTATGATGGCATCATCATTTGTAAATATTAGTATATTCAAAGGTTCGATAGGTTCCCAGTCAATGAGTTCAGGATGGATTAATGGAATTTTGTTATCAAATTCATGCAAGGTGATGGATGTAAGGGTGTGTATAGCCATTTCATCATAATCATTTATTGGAATATTGAGGTCTGTGATGGTACTTTCTTCCAGATCGCCTAGTCCACTCGAAGTCTGCTCATCCCCAATCGAATCATCGATATCAAGTGAACCTTCCATGAGTGGTCTTGACCTAGAACCTTGGCCCTCCTCATGTGTAGGTGCATATTTTTGAATTACATCAACTTGACTATCAATGAAAAATTGATCGGAGTACAATGCCCACTCATATTCATTTGAGTCTGTTTCGGAGCCATCCCTAAACTGGAGGATATTTTCTATAGCTATCTTTCTTAGCTCCTGCCTGTCTTCTTCAGAGTATCCTAATCCTAGCTTCTCTTTTGTGTGGAGAGTGAGGGGTGTAATAGGCTATGTGATTCCATCCTTTCTTAATCCAATGGGTCCTTGTCCTTCATATCTCATTTTTTCTAAAATAGCCTTTCCTTTTCCATGTTTATCGGTGTTGATGGCGAAATTTTTTATACTGATATCTGATGTAGAGGGTTCCTCATATTTGTATAGCCAATCCAAGATTGCTTTGTTGCTTGTTTCATCCTCTATTGTACCCTTTTTGACAAACCTTTCATCTAGAGTTGTAACTGGTAATGATGTTTGAGACTTGATCATAGATGGTTGACCATATGTTCTAGGAGATGGCATTAACTATGATAGGTTAAGCGATTGTTCCATAGAATATGTTCCCATTCCTTTGTCCTTGAGTTTGACTTTCTCTTGGAACTTGTGTGATAAAGAATTTTATTGATCTGGTTTATCTATTGATTGAATTTCAATAGGACTTGTCTCTTTTTCTTTACCCTTCTTTTCTACCCATTTAGTAGTGATGCTTGGGCGTTGTTCATCTTTGGATGATGATGCTTCCCTGTTGTGTGGTATGAAGGTATCTTGAGAGATCCTAAGGGTGTCACAATGTTGAGGGTGATTGTTATCCGCAGATATAGTCACCTCTCATCCATTTACTAGGAACTTCAAACATTGATGATATGTCAAAGGTACAACTTGCATTTCATGGATCCATGGTGTGCCTAAGAGAATTTTGTATGTTAATTCCTTCTCCAACACTTGACATGTGATATGTTTCATCATGGCCCCACTTGGATGGGTAGTACAATCAAGCCTTTAGACTATCTCTCTTCTTCATCATATGCTTTGATAGTCATTTTTTTGCGAGAATCAATAGCATCATCTGAATATCCCAATGCATAGATTAACTTGAGAGTGAAAATATTCAGACCAGCTCCTCCATCTATTAAGAATCTCTTGACGTGGTGATTTTGGATTAAGACTTTAATATGGAGTGCAATATTATGGGGATGGTTTAATGAAATATCATCCTATTCGGAGAATGATAGACAATATGGGGTAGTCAAATGTCCCACCATAGCTTGAAATTGAGACACATCTAGATTCTTTGGTACTATAGTGGCAACTAAATATTTTTTGAGAACCTCCTTGTGTGATGGTTATATTTTAAGAAGTTCTAGTATCGATATCTGAGCAGGAATGTTTTGTAGTTGATCGATGATGTTATAGTGAGATGGAGGTGGAACTGCATTTGTAGACTCAGTTCCTTTTAACATGACCTTGGCTTGCCCCCTAGTCATTACATTTACTGGCTGATGCTCTTGATGGTCTCTAATTTTTAAGACATTGATTTGATTATCAGAGTTTGATACGTTTGGGAGCAAGTCCAAAGGAGTAGTGTTGTTGATTTTGGGTCCGTCAATGTTGTGGCCAACTAGGTGATCACTCTCTATTCCAGATAGACAAAGGACTATTGTGTCAAAGACATGGTTGATATTCTTCCCTTTGTTGTTTGAAGATGAAGATGCTCCTTTGTCATAGTTTGGCAAAGGGTCTTTGAAAGCCGAGTGATCGTTGTTGTTTTGTGGTGTTTCCACGTATGCTTTATAGTTGTCAATCAAATCTTGTATCGCATGTTTCAACTCCATACAATCGTTAGTTTTGTGACCCTTGTTATTATGGAAGTTGCAATAATCAGCATCGTTCCACCATGGTGGTTTGACCTTAGGATCCCAAAATCAAGCTTCCCATGCAGTGATAAGGCCACTATCGACTAGTTCTTTCATTGTTGATTCTATCGATTGGCCTAAAGGTGTAAACCTTCACCAATTTGATGGTTTCTGATATGGTTTTATCTTGATGATCTCATTGTTATGTATGATATTTGACTTGACAAGTTGATCATTGTTTTGATTCTTTGATGTAGATGCTGTCAAGTTAAAAACCGGTTTGACATTTGGGGAGTCATTTGTTGTTTCATTGACAATTGTGTTGTGATTCTTTTTCCAAAATTTCAGCTTATCACTACTTGAGTATTGATTTGAGGAGTTACTTGTGTTGTTTGATTTATCGTTGAAATGTTTGATAACTCCTATTTTGACCAATGCTTCCTCAATTTTAAGACTATTTTCGATGACTTTCTCGAATGTGGGAGGACATTGTAGTTCCAATCTATAAATCATTTCCTCTGTTAAGTTGTCAATAAAAAACTCCATCTTTTCTTCCTCAGGAATAGATCTAGGGTATCTAGCTAACAAGCATCACCATCTTTGGAGAAAAGAAAAAAAAATTTCTCCCTTGTTTTGTTTTAGATTATAAACATCCTTGATTGTAACATCGTGTTGGATGTTGAAGGAGTACTGAGAGATAAAATTGTAGACGAGTTCCTCAAAAGTTCTGATACCCAGTTTTAACTTCGAAAACCACTCCATGCATTATCCTCCCAAACTCCTTGGGAATAGTCTCATTAAGTAAGTCTCCTCTTGGGAAAACTCAAAACTCATTGTTTTGAATTATCTGATGTGATCAATTAGATCCATTCTTCCATTATACTTATCATATTTTGGGATCTCACAATGTCTTGGAAAAGGTATCAAGCTGACCATTGCGTCGAAAGGATAAGGATAAATGTCCTGTATCGCATATCTTTTGGTAGTCCCTTTCGTCATATCTTGTATTTTTGGTTGTAACAGTTGCATTTGAGATGTTAAAGTGGCAACTGGATCTATCATTTGTGTAGGTTGCAAAATTTTAGTCTCACTTGTGCTAGGTGCTTCTTTCAGATGGTTTATGTTTAAGTCCTTGGGAAGTTTGGCACCTAATTCAACCAACATCAAAAGATATTTCTCCATATCTTGTTCTAGAATCTTTTCCATAAATATATGGGACTTGGGATCTTGTTGAGCTGCTTGGATATCCTCTTGAGTTATTTCATTTTTAGCGTTTTTGTTCAGATTGTTCCAAGGATTTTCCTCTACCATTGCTTGTGATTTTAAAATTTCTTGCTCTAAGAGTCTCTATTTTTGGGACCTAACGAAGATTGGCATACAAAATTTTACCCTTTCTTTCAAAATGTTGATCTTATTTGCTGGAAAATGTCAATTTGAACTTTTAACAAAGTCGAATAAGATAACTGATCTTATTGATTTGGCTATGTTAAAAATTTGATTACTATACTTAGTTTCATGATGAAGGATGATAGTATCCTGATGATGAAACTTCAGTGTAGTAATCGATTGTGTATTTGATTTTGACACTTGTGATTTGCAAGATCTTGTTTCAGTTGATAATATTGAAAGTTTTTATAAACCTATCTGTTTTCGGTCTCTAGATAGTGATTCTGATAAAAAGAAATTTGATTTTGATGAAAACTGTGGATAAAATGGCAGACTGATTGATTGGTAAAAATTTTGAACTCTCTATTTTGAAAGCGTTAAAACAGAGGACAGAAGTGCTAGAACAGAGTTCTGAAGTGCTAGAACAGGTGATAGAAGCACTAGCTTGATAGAAGCACTAAAACAGTGCACGAAAGCGCTGCAGAAATTGATATAAGCACTGAAACAGTGCATGAAAGTGTTGTGGATTTTTATGGAAGTACTATTTTAATGAAAGCGCTGAAACAGTGCATGAAAGCGCTGTAGAATTTTATTGAAGCATTGTTTTAATGAAAGTGCTAAAATATAGACTGTAAGTGCTAAAATAGTGCCCAAAACTACTATTTCAGAAGCGCTAAAACAGTGACCAGAAGCGCTGAAACAGGTTTCCAGAACGCTTAAAAATAGAAGTTTAAAACTCTCTATTGTAAAATATGATCTGGCCTTGTGGCATACTGTATTAGGGATTGTGGAAGATAAGAAGGATGTATGCGCTGACTATGGTTGTGATACTAAGTGAGAGCTCTTTTTTGGAAGAAGGCTCGTGAATAGAGCGGTTCTACCGTGTAATCTAATGTGTGACCCCTAGAAAAATTGTGATATCTATGGATGAATGTTCTATGTTGTAAAAAGAGTTTCCGATTTTGATATAGAAAACGTTGTTTTCTCAATTTATTTGTATAACCAAGAGGTTTCTTGGGTTTCGTGAATTTGATTTTTCTCTTGACAAATGTGGTGGACTTCCACTTTTACAGCATGGATTTTTTGATATAGCTTGACTTTGTTGATTTTCAGGATGATCTTAAATCTAATTTTAATGAATTTGTGAAAACACAGCAAGCAATTGCGAATATTTTTAACTAAATAGATCGTGTATGTTCAAGACTCATGAATGATTCTTATTGATTTTGATGGGTTATTTTGACAATTGTACACAAATCAAATAGACTCACACTTAAGGACAAGTAGGTCATCATTATACTCAAAACCCACATCTTGAATTACGTTGACTCACATAGTCGTGTCACCCCTTAAAGGGCACCCATGTTTTTGACGTTGCCAAGCGCATACTCAAAGTGACAGAAGTGGATACCGAATCCCTTGAGCAAGCAGTCCTTGGTAATTATATGGTGAGTGTCTTGGGGGAAGATTCTTCCCTCCCCTTGCACTGTGAGTATGACAATGTATGGATATTGACTCGGCAAGAAACTACTCTATGCTTCATAGATAGGGTTTTCGTTCGGTGCGGCAAATAGATAAACTCCCTCAAGAGACCTCTCAATCTTTAGAATAAAGATTTTGGGGATGGTTATCTTGCTCACTACCGTCAAGTTGGAATTTCATCAACAACTTGCATTTTTATTATAGTAGGTTGGAAAACCTAGCTTTGGTTGTTCCCACTTAGGTCGTTCCCGTAGGGTGAGTATTTATTCCCATTATGGCAGGTCTGCTAAACAATTTAATAAAGCGTAAATGACATGAAGTAAAAGAGAATCTGGCACTTTTGTCACCCAGTTAAGGGGAGAGCATAAGCCTAATCAACACAAGCACATCATATAATTTTGTCTTTGTTTTAAGCCCAAAAAGAAATTTTCTAATCTATGTGAAGGTGTTGCTTCACCGAAATCATGATGTTCTTTTTAACTTCTATGGTAAGAATGTGATGACTATCCTAGGATTGATAGATTTTCTTTAAGAAAAAAAAAAGTGACTATCCTAGGATTGATATATTTTAGGAACTTTGAAGTGACTATCCTAGATTGATCAATTTTAGAAAACTTTGAAGTGACTATCCTAGATTGATCAATTTTAGTCCAACTATGAATAAAAATAAAATTTGGCCGTGGATGCGTTAGATCCAGACTGATTTTACAAAAGCATTGGAACAATCTACATAAGCACTGAAACTTTTACCTGAAGCACTAAAACACAGAAGCACTGAAATAGGACTCTGAATCGCTGAATTTTGTCATGGAAGCGCTAAATCACGGATGTTCTGAAACAGTCGACAGAAGCGCTAAAGTTGAAAGCACTAAACTTTTTGACAGAAGTGCTATAGTAACATGGAAGCACTGAAACAGAGCATGGAAGCGCTGTAGTTTTCCCCAGAAGCACTATAGTTTTTGAGAAAAGTGCTAAAAGAACACGCCGAGAACCTGCATAACACTTTCCATAAAATTTGCAAAATTGGAGTTAATGCCCCATGGTGGGTGCCAAATTGTAAGTGTGAATAAGTGAATAAGCACAAAAGACACTTCTTAATATGACATTATATCAAAGATTAATCAAATTGAATCAATTCAAAGCAATAATCAATTGAAAGCATCATATTGTTCTCTATCCTCAAGATTTATAGAATCAAAATGGCTCTCAGATCGTGAGTGCACTATGATTGTTAAAATGACAATTGAAAGAATGAGATGGATATTTATGCAATGATACAGAATTGAATATGATAACGCTAGAAGATAAATGAATTTAAACTAAGCATGGATTGACATGAAACAGATAATTACAGTCATGATATTGAAGCTTGAATGCTTGAATGCTTGAATGCTTTGTGCTTGAATTCCTACAGAGTAAGAGTGCATAATGTTGATTATTTGGATCCTTTTCTTGGTTCAATGAGGTTGTATTTATAGATTTCCTAGCTAAAGAAATACACAGGGAAGGCATTGAGAGGCTTGGATTCAATCTGGAGAATTGAATGGTGAGAGATGGAGGAGATTGAGAGAAAGATGGAGATTTTCTCTACCCATGAAAACACCAGGCAAGAGAAGAGGAAGGATTGAGAGATCAAATTCCAAATTTGTCTCCAATTTGTCTCCAAAACTTCTCGTGAAGTTTCAATCAATTAATTTTGACATATTTTAGACATGATTTAGATATAGGATATCTAATTCATTTTTGAGAGAATATAGATGGAATATTCTTTGTGCTTTAATTCAAATATTTTTGATTTATTTAAATTAGCAAAAGGGATAAATAATTTAATAAAATGAACTATAGGATAGTTGTTTATTAAATTAAAGAGAAGAATAATGGTAATTGATCAATAAAGTGTTTTGATCTTTATTTAATTAATTTGAGATGGATGTGATAGATTGAAATAGGGATTTGATAATTAAATAGAACAAAGTATTTAATTTTTTTTATTTAATTAAGATGAATTTAGATGTGAACTATATAAATAAATATTTATATTTATTCAATAGTAGAGAAAATTAGGATAATTAATCAAATAATTTGTATTTAATTAATCGAATGTTCCAGACCAATTTTAGGTGTATATAGTATAATTTCTTAAAAGTAAATAAAAAGTGTTGAGTCGGTTTAAAGAATTTAAATCTTTGGAAGAGAGTCAGACTCGAAGGAAAATTAAATGTTTGAGGACAGACAATGGTAGTGAATTTTGTTCTGCAGATTTTGAAAGGTATTGCATTGATCATGGAATTAAAATGCATAAGACAACGCCCTACACTCCACAGAAAAATGGAGTTTTTGAAAGGTTAAATAGGACGCTGATGGAAAAGGCAAGGAGTATGTTGAGTGGTGCTGGTCTAGAGCAAAAGTTCTGGGTTGAGGCTGTGGCTTCAACATGTTATCTAATAAATAGATCTCCTTGATCTACTCTTGTTGACAAGACGCCTTTGGATGAATGGTCTTGTAAGAAGCCCTCTCTGAGGCATATGTTTATGTTCCAAATGAAAAGAGATCTAAATTGGATAACAAGGTTGTCAAATGTATTCTCATCGGCTATGGAGTTGGTGTGAAAGGATACAAGCTTTGGAACCCTGTTAGTGAGAAGGTTTTGTACAGCAGAAGCGTGATATTTCATGAGCTAAAACCTTCAGTAAGTAATCAAAAACTTGAGACAAATTAGAGTGACAAGAAGAAGGATGCAGTTGAGATTTCACAAACTCCAGAAAGGGAAGAGTTGCATGGTGTACCTGAGATTGAGGAGAGCTCAAGCAGCTCTGGAAGTTTTGATGATGAAGAACAACATCAACCTGTAAGAAGATCTACATGAGAAAAAAGGTAACCTAAAAGGTATGGTTTCTCACTGTTAAATTTGAACTATGTCTATGCTTTAATTACCAGCACTGGTGAGCTAGGACTGTGAAAGAAGCAATCAGCATGGTTGATTCGAATTCTTGGTTGTAAGCCATGAATGAAGATATGGATTCTTTGAAAAAGAATGAAACCTAGAATTTGGTACCACTACCTAAAGGGTGAAAGCCTATTGGCTGTAAGTGGATATTCAAAAATAAAATAGGCCTTGATGGTAGTGTTGAGAGGTATAAAAAAAAGTTGGTTGCAAAGGGTTTTTCTAAAATTTATGGAATTGATTATGGAGAGATTTTTTCCCTTATAGCAAAGCTGACATCCATCAGATTTTTATTGTCATTTGCAGTTGTGTATGATTTTGAAATTGAACAAATGGATGTGAAGACAATGTTTCTCCAAGGTGATCTAGAAGAAGAAATCTACATGTCCCATCCTGAGCATTTTGTTGAAAGAGGTAAATAAAATCTGGTCTGTAAGTTAAATAAGTCTCTCTATGGTTTAAATCAATCTCCTAGAATGTGGTACAAAAAATTTGACACATTTGTGTTGTCAATTGGATTTGTGAGATCAAAATCTGATCATTTCATTTATTATAAATCTGAGAATGATCATTTTCTTGTTATTACCTTGTACGTGGATGATATGTTATTCATTAGGAATAGCAAGTCTATGATTTTGATCTTAAATCTCAGTTGTATGCAAATTTTAAAATGAAAGATCTTGGTGCAGATAGGTACATTCTTGGAATGGAGATAACTAGGGATAGAACAAGCATAAAGATTTGGTTCAGTCAAAGTAAGTATGTGAAAATAGTTCTAGAGAGGTTTAGTATGGATTATTGCAAGAAACTAATTGTTCCAATCATGCAGGGAATGAAGCTATTTGTTGAAGACTGTCCAAAGTCTTCTACTGAGATGGAGGACATGACTAGTGTGCCTTATGCAAGTGTTTTTGGTAGTTTAATGTATCTTATGGTCTGTTCAAGACCAAACATTGCCCAAGCAGTGGGAGTTCTAAGCCAATTTATGGAAAATCCGGGAAGATCACACTGGGATGCTATGAAGAGAGTTTTCAAGTATTTGAAGGGAACTTCAGACTACGCCCTATGTTACTATGGTATTTTATTTGCATCATAGAAGACTCTCAGCATTCATGGGTATGTTGATTCAGATTGGGCAGGGGACATTGACAGCAGGTGATCCACCAGTGAATACACTTTTATGCTTAATGGTGGAGCAATCAGCTAGATGAGCAAGTGACAAGCTATAGTTTCTTTATCCACAATAGAGGTAGAGTACATGGCTATAACTCATGCCTATAAGGAAGTTGTTTGGCTGAGGCTTTTATGTTTAGACATAGAATTTAATGCTGAAAAGATTGCTATTTTCTGTGATAGTCAGAGTGCCATTTTTTTGGCAAAGAATCTAACCTTTCATGCCAGGATCAAGCACATTGATGTGAAATATCACTTCATGAGGAATATAGTTGAAGATGGCAAGGTCAGTCTGGAAAAGGTGGACACCTTGAAGAATTTTGCAAACACTTTGACGAAGCCAGTTAGCATAGAAAAGTTCAGCTAGTGCGGAGAATCAATGGGCCTTCGGGCCTATGATCGTTAGTAATTTTTGAAGTCATGAGCGAGCTGGAAGTGTTCGCCAAGTGGGAGCTTGTTGATAAAATGTGTCTCAACTACCAGCCTGAAGGCCCTATTTTTTTGCCTTGGCAAAATTTTGTGTTTTCTGCCCTTTCCTGCCATATTGCGCCTGACTTTTTTCTACCCCTGGCAGTACCGTGATGACAGGTCTGATAGTTACCGCCTTACCACAGTCAGCAAAGACCTTCACCATGGTGGCCATGGTGAAGCCATCGATGCTGGTCTCGACAGTTACCGCCATATCACGGGTGGTGGGTCCACTCATTGCGGTGGCCGCGGTGAGACTGCCTATGGTCGAGTCTGGCGATTACCACCATACCGTGGGTAGTGGGTCCACTCATCGTAGAGGTCGTGGTGAGACCACCTATAGTTGGGTCTGGCGGTTACTGTCATACCACGGGTGATGGATCCGCTCACCGCGATGGTCGTGGTAAGACAGCCAGCGGTCTCACTGACGATCACTGAACTACCGTGGGGTGACCAGTCGGGCCCCGTGGTAGCACAATTTGACTATCAGCGGTCCCATAGACCAGCCACCACCATACTGCAGTTAGACCTCATCCTGGCTGTGGTAGCATGGTGGATGTTTGGAGACGAGATGATCTGGGCTCAGTGAAGTTGTCGGTGAGCTCGGATGAGCTCACTGCTATATCGCAAGTCGACTCAGTTGGTGCCACAATAGCGTGGGTATGGTCGGTGTGAGCTCAGACAAGCTCACCTCCATATCGTGAGTAGGTCAAATGAGCTCGGCAATAGAGTGGTAAGGACTTAGAGAGCTCAGATGATATCCGGGCCATTTTGACTGAGTTGGACTCAAGTCAAAGAGTGACAACGAATGCAGGAAGGACGTGTGGCTTAGTGTGAGTCGATGATTGGTTAGAAACCAAAGAAGTAATTGCAGTAGGTGCAGGCTCACTTAGGTTGGTGAACAAGACCTAATTTGAGCAATGGCATTAATGCCTGGGTGGCTCGATGCAAGGATATTGGCATGGGCAGATCGATTGCGTGATTGGATGAGAGATTCATGAACCTGATGATCAGTGCCTGATGGATGACATTGATTGCAATGTATGACTTTGTAAGTTGGGTACAACAAATGTAAGATTAAAATTCGAACTGTATGTTAAAATATAACATTGTAACAGTGAAAAAAGAAAGAGTGGTTGTGAGCTTATCAAAGAAGACTAAAAATTATATGTAATAGTTTTATTATTGGAATACAATTGTCTTGACTTTGTGTGGTGGGTTTTTTACCTGAAAAGGTTTTCCCATTTTTATCTTATGTCAATCTATGAATGCTTAATTTTGTTATCTATTTTACTAGTTGTATTCATCTCATGTAGGTTTTTAGAAGCTATTTGAACCTATTAATGCTCTTCTCCCCTAGTGTATTAGTGTTAAGGGAATGTATTCCACACTGTTGGGTCTTTAGATCAACCCCGTTTTCCCTTCATGGTCAGCAAGCAAGTAGACCAGGTATAATTTCATGTAAAACTGTGAAGTCTTATTCATGGCTACAAATTTTTCATGCAAGCAATGGGTGATCATTCCATCCCAATAGAACATAGTCTCTCCTTGGATTATCTCCTCTATGAAGTACAACATCCACTCTTGGAAGAAGGTTGCAGTTAGCAGGCCCATAAATCTGCTTAATAAGGTTACTAAGTCATGGTAATCCTCATAGAAGTCACTTTTGAAGAGTTCTTGAGGCACTTTTTTTGCACTACCCCTCTTTTCCTTGAGTCGATAGTGATTGATCAAATTATTATACCTGAGGGGGTTAGCATCCCATGTTTTCTAAGCATATTCCTTTGTGGCCTCCTCTATGTCATTGAAGGTAGGGATATGGAAAGATTTCCCTATGGATTTGGCTAATAAATCAGCCAATATATTGCCATCTTTGTCCACTATCTTCTTTGTATCCTCTTGGTATGATTCTCTATAGGCCATTACAAGCTTAGGATCTATGAGGGTAGGTGGGAACCCGACGGCTTTAGCCAACCCACTACTTTTGATCTTTCTAGAATTTTTCATGGTGGGGTTGAATCAAACCCTTTTTTTGAATTCATCGATATCAATATGTCCAAGATTAGTGTCTGAGATCTCCCTCTAGTCTATGGTGACCCTAGAATTGAGGGGTTCCCCTTGGAACTTGTATCTCATTTGGTCTTTATCTTCCTTTCCCTTGGGTTCTTTGGAAATTTTCTTTCCTTTGTCCTTCTCTACGACCACCCCTGAAAGTCTTGTAGTTGGTTCAATATACCCTATAGGCAAAGGAGCAATAATTCAAGCATAGACACATGAGGAACATTAGCCCAAAATCTTTAAAAATGATGTTAAATCAAGTACTTCATCTTTTAAAGATCCTAATATCTATTTCGGATCATTGTTATAGTTTTTTGGGGGGGAGTTAAGGCAATGCGGGCCCAGGGGTTTGGACTTCCCTGGGTTGGTAGCCATTCTAAAGTTTGTAGTGGATGGATGACAAAAAAGGGCACGACAACCTGCATGTTTCCACCTGTGCCAAGATTTTATTATGATCTAGGACCTACTAAAGAGCCCAACCAATTTGACACATGGGTAAAAATTATTTTTAGGCTTTGGGAACATTAAATCTATCATTACGACATTCAAGATTAGAGGGTCACTTAGTTGTTTAAAGATCTACCATTAAAATGGCACTAGCAAAGTGACCCCCCACAAGTAGTGTCCCGCCATGCATGATCTATGGCTTCAAAGTATGGTGATTATCCTGTCACTAAAGTTTAAGAATGTGGGCTAGAGGGTGCAGGAGGGCATTAGTGTTTGGCTATCCAAACCACCAAAGATGGGACAAAAGTTTTTCCGAGGAGACCCACATCATTTGGCCTGCACGAGGCTCATGCATTAGTCACTTACCCATAGATAGTCAAAGGGAGAAAGAAGGGTCGGGTTCTGCTTAGTGGGTGGATGGTAGCCCTTTGGCATTTTGTATGGTGGGAGTAGGATGGAATTCAGTGAACGACAGTTCGCAAAAGGGAGTTGTCATAGTTTTGAGCTCGAAGGGAGACAAGAATGTGGGGTCTAACAGGAGGATGGATGGGTCACAAAGTCCATTTGAAATGAAGAAATTTGAATGGAAACCCACGGAGGAGGTCTACGAGGGGAACCCCACAATGGGTCAGGAATTAGGCAATTTAATGAATCCTAACCTTGAATGGTCAATGTAGAGGTGAGACCCGATGGGTGGGAGGATGTGATCAAACAGTCATTTGAAACGATGAATCCCAAAAGGCATTTTGCAGACAAAGACCCATGCATGCAAACCCAAGATGGTTGAAGGATCCACCCACTGAGACTTGTGAATTTGGTGAAGTATTAAAACAACTAAGTTGAGGGGGCCTCACACGGGTGTGGGCCCAATAGACGTGTCTATCATCTTACTAAAGTTTAAAAAATTTCAAAGGGGGGCATTGGTAGCGATCAGGATGTGGGCCCGCAAGGCACAAATTCCCTGGTTCAAGAATAGTAGCTAGGATTTTAAGTTCTTCTTAGCTCAAATGAATTCATTTTGAGGGTTTTCAAATTTCTAAGAGATGGATATTGTGCACCGAGGGCCATTCTATCAACCTAAGTTTTCCCCTCTTAAAGTAAACTTAACAATTTTGTGGAATATCAAAAAAAATTGCAACTAAATGGTGGGAGAGACCTTACCTCAACAATCTATGTGAAGGATTATTATTCTAAGAAGTTGAGAAACTCAGACGGTGATGGCAGAATGCGAGCACACAAGCGGTGAAATCAACCAGCGTAGAAAAGTTTTTAAAAAAATTATAGGTGAAAATGATAGCTCGAACTGGGCTATTTAAAGAAAATTTGACATTTAATGCCTCTCAAAAATACGGGTACGGTGGCAGTTGTGGTTGGTGAGCACATATTTCAAAAATAGCAGTGGGAACAACGAAGTTCGTTGAGCAAATGATAGTCGAGTGTTAGTCGCTTAGGCAGTTCAACAATGAAAATGACCACCAAGGGTGAGGGTTCTATGTTGCAGGAGGACATCATGTGAAAGTCATTTTGAATGGTCAAGAAGTTAAGGAATCTTGCAAAGGGTGGCTTACATGGGTGGACCCGCATTGCTCCAAGAATGACAGTTTTGAAGATTGAATCCAAACAACCAATGGAGTTACAAAAAGGCTTTAGGCTTTGAAAATTTGAGGGTAGCACAATATGATCAACTCAAAGTGACTCTTCTAAGTTCCCTTGACCACCTAAGACTCAAAAATAGGGGGCACACAAATGAAGTAGAGATGAAAGTGAGCCAAAAAAGCAAAAAGAGAGGGTCCCCATTCCAAATAGGGCATGTGTGTTGTAGGAACAACAAATGGCAACTCTAGTGGGGAACACTCCTGAGTTTTCTAAGGCTAAATGTTCATTCTAAACCCAAAATCTCTGGTTTCACAAACCAGGGGCCAAAATCTGAAAGTGAACCTAGGGACTCCAAGGAGAGCGAGATCCTTGGCTGAATCAAAGCAAAAAAGTTCCTCAGAAGTGTATGTAGGTAGCGAATTCATTCCTTTTCTTTGGAGACTATAACAAATATTAGTTAATCAAACCAAATAAGCTATGAATCATCTAACTCCAAAATTAACCTAGACATTACTTCACTGCCAGTTAGGCATCCATAGCCCTAACGGAGTTGTCATTTTGACTCCTTGAACATTTCTTTGTTGTCATCAGGAATCCATAGCCTTGGTAGAGTTGTTCACACACCTAGACGGTTGCTTGATTTTAACATTTCTTTCTTTTCTTTCCTTT
Source organism: Sequoiadendron giganteum (assembly GCA_007115665.2). Classification (NCBI taxonomy): domain Eukaryota; kingdom Viridiplantae; phylum Streptophyta; class Pinopsida; order Cupressales; family Cupressaceae; genus Sequoiadendron; species Sequoiadendron giganteum. The sequence continues at coordinate 510,663,963 of CM021105.1, forward strand.
TGATATTCTCTTAATGTTATTTCTTTTGCTCAACCGTGTAAGCACTGAAGCTCACAGTGGGTTTGGAACCATAGTGGCCATTCAAGCTGACTCATGATTTTTTCCTATTAGGTTATCATAACAATCACTGCACAACTCTTCAGAATCAATTCACATTTATTATGTGTAGAATTCGATACGAGATGTGATAAGATTCAACTAAGGGTCAAGTTCTAGGTCAAATCGATGTTCAAATAAGGCGACCATCCCATAGCCATGATCAAAGACCAATAAGTCAAGAAATAATATCTATCCAAAGAACACTAAGAGTGAGCAGAAAAGTGAACCGTTCATTGAACGATCATGACCACCACATCAGGAACAAAGAGACACCCTTAGCAAAATAGAAGTGGTCGGGAATCAAACAAAATTGAAAGCAGTGTGAAGCAGCAAAGTGGGGAAACCAAAACAACCTAAACTATCCTATATACAAGTATTTACAAGAGTAGCTCAGGAGAGCTCAGGCTTGGAAGTAATTCTTCAGGTGTTTCCCATTGATAGGCAACAAGACATCTTCTTCAGCTAAGGTCTTGAGGAAAAAATAATTATCTTCAAGAATTTTGATAATTTGAAAGGGGTCAAGCCATAGCTTGTCAAATTTGTCATGTGCCCCTTTCTTCTCACGGGCCTTGTCCCAACATAGGACCAAAACAAAAATTCTAAAGGCCTTCACTTTGGCTCATCAATCAAACCATCTTTTGACCATGCCTTGATGTTTGGAGAAATTCTCAATGGTATGATCATGTACTTCTTCTAAGTGGAGCAGCTCAGCTAAGTGAGCCTCCCTTTGATCCCCTTCTTCATAGAATTTATTGCTGAATTGGAGGTTGGGGATTTTTAGGTGAATCGGGAACATAGGATCAAGGCCATAGATGAGGTGAAATGGGGAATCTCCCAAGGTAGTCTTGTGACATGTACAATATTCCCAAAGGGAAAAACATAGTTAGGTATTCCAATCCTTGGGATTCCTATCAAGCAGTATCAAGGAACTTCTTATTAATAGTAATCAAGTGTTTGTTTGTGGACTCAGCTAAGCCATTTCCCTAGGCATAGTATTTGAATGAGAATTTAAGGTAAATACTATAAGCAAAGGCCCAACTGGAAAATTTAAGTGAAGCAAAGGTGGGGCCATTATCACAAACTAGGACATACAGGTAACCGAAATGATTCACAATGAAACTTTCAAGCAAATCAATAACTACCTATGTAGTAAATTTCCTACATGCAATATCTTATGTCCATCTAGTACAATAATAAGAGGTGGTTAGAATGTACCTGTGGCCTACAAAGGATGGTGAGCTTATCAAACCAATGAAGTGGAGACCCCATTGCACGAGCAGTCTTACCTTTGAGACTGGTAGTAGCAGAACAATGGTGTTTCTTTCTCTAGTTGTGATGGTTTGGTAGACATGGAACATACGAACATGATTATGGGAATCCTTGAAGTTCATGGGCTAGTAATATCCTACTCGTTGGATTTGATGAGAAGTAGAAGAGCCAGACCCATGACTAGTACCAAATTTATCATGGAATTATTTCATCATGTGCATTGCCTCTTCTTTTCTGAGGAACTTAAAGTAGACCTATTCATGTTTCTTTTGTAAAGTATAGCTCCTTATAACATATAGCTGCTACTCTTCATTATGAGGGAATGCTTTTGGACTCCTTGCAAGTGAGGTGGAAATTTTTTGTTCAAAAAATAACAGACAATATCATCATACCACTCCCTTGGGGAGACATCTTCAAGTTGATATTGATGAACTATAAGCTTGGGTCCTGCTTTAGCTACTAACTCGGCTATCATTCGGGTAAGTGTTTGTCCTATTACCAATTGCATTGGTTGGATCTCCATGTCATATTCTTATAGAAAGGTGACCCATTTTTCCCTTCTTTCTCCTAACTCATTTTTCAGTAGCAGCGTCTTCACTATTGGGTCAGGCACTCTGGAAAATACCTTATTACATAATATGTAGTGTCTTAATTTCTTGACTCCTTTGATGAGAATTTATGCTTTCTTTTCCATGCTATGATACCTTATCTTAGCATCCTTTAAGAGAGAACTCATGAAGACAATTGGGTGCCCATGTCCTTCATCATCCCTTTGGGTCAAAATGTTGGTGCACAAATGGTCTAAAGTGAATGAGTAGATATAGAATGGCTTCGGATAGTTTGGGCTAACTAGCATAGGTACATCAACAATGGATCTCTTGATTTCCTCAAAGGCCTGATTTACCTCCAGATTCCACTAAATATTGGCATCTTGCTTCAGCATTGCATTGAGTAGCTTGATGATTTTAGCAAATCCTGTAATAAATTTTCTGACAAAGTTTATCTTTCCAAAAATGATTTCAGCTCTTTCTTGCTGCCTGACAACTAAATTTTCAAAAGGGACTTAATACACTTAGGTTCTATGGATATTTCTCATTCTGAAATAGCATGCTCAAGCAACTTACCTTCTATAACTCTGATGATGCATTTCGTCAGATTAAGAGATATTTTGAATTCTTTACACCTATGAAAAACTTTGCACATATTAGAAACATGGTCAACTCACTTCTTCGAGAACACTATAAGATCATCCATGTAAATGATGATACATTTTTTTATCAGGTCTTTGAAGGTGGTGTCCATCGCATGTTGGAAAGTAGTGCCTTTGTTGATGAGTCTGAACGACATCCTCTTAGATCAAAAGGTCCCCCACTTAGTGGTGAATGTGGTCTTGTGTCTATCTTTGTACTGCACCATTACTTTGTTGTACCCATCGAGGAAGTATAACATTTGTGATCCATTAGAAATCTTCAATACTTTTTCCAATGAAGGCACAAGATAGTTTTCTTTTTTTGATGCTTTGTTTAGATTACGGAAGTTCACACACAATCTAATTTCTTTGTTCTTCTTCCTTATCAGGACCAAATTAGCCACCACATGGAGTGTCTATTTAGAAAGATGATTTTGGCTAACAAAATATTTTGCACCTCTTTGTAAATGATGGGCTCTAGCAATGCATTGATGGGACATTGTAATTGTCAAAAAGGTCTAATGTCCAGCGTTAGGGGAATAGTGTGTGTAATGATGGAGGTGTCATATATCTTTAAATCTTCATAATTCCATGCTACCACATATTGGTACTCTTGCAAAGCAATAATGATTCCCCTTTTATCCTCTAGCATGCACACATTACCAATGAATACATTCTTGACTTATGTGATTGTTCCAACGTTATGAGGGTCACACTAGTTGTTAATTGAATCATTCTTTGTTTGTTGATCTTGGTCTTTGATCTAATGTAGGTTAAATATGCATTCAAGATAAAGCATGCCCCTTGGGATAATATTAGTTTTGAGGTTGATAACCCCTTCTATATCTAACTCAGCTTCCTCAGGCTCAACCTCATCAATTATTTGAGTTGTGAATACATTAGAGCCAGTAATAAATTCCAAGATATTTTTGTCGTCATTGAACACCTAAAAATGGGTGACATTATCAGGCGCAGATGGGGTGGAAGTTAGCTCAACATTGAACCTTTTGATTCCTGAAAAAGAGAGTGGTTGTAATGTGCTGGTTGCTTGATCCAAGGCATCAGCAATATGATTTTGTGATCGATGGATCAATTGGATGTTAAAGGCATCAAGGCTTTCTAGAAGATCCCAAACTCTATGCCTATAATTTTCTAGCCTTCAGTCATGGCATGAATATAATTTTCTAACCTATTTTACTACCAACTTCGAGTCACCAAATACTTGCAACATTTTGAAATTCTTTCTCAAATCCATTAAGAGACCATGAACTAACGCTTCATATTCTACTACATTATTGGTAAAATAGAATTGAAGCATATGAGTAGTGAAGTAAGTCTTACCCATAGGACTAATGAGTACAAATTTGGCTTTGTCTCCCTGCATGGACTTAGATCCATTGAAGCGTAATGTCCAAAACTTGGAAGGTTCTTTAATTTCAGGGCCAATCATGCTTACATTCTTCCTGGGTTGCATACATGCATCTACCATTCCTAGAATGAGAACAAGCTCATCATGGTTGGTGGTAGGTTGTCTGGTCAGTGGATCTTCTTGAGGCATGTCTCATGCTTTGATGTGCTCCACTACCGTTTGACACAAAAAACACTCAAATTCTGAGTGGGAAGCATTATGGACATTAAAATAGTTAGGTAGAAAAAGTTTTTTTAAATCCATTCCTGTTCCTAGACTAAGCTGGCCATGTATGCATTTTTCCACAAAGTCCTAAAATTTGTACAACAATCCTAAGTTACCATCATCATAGATCTCATCATCATCTGATTCTACCATATTTTTTGTGCTCTAGGGTGTACAAGCCAAATTATTAGTTGGATACATAGTACTAATTAGGCCTCATCGGTCCCCTCATTCTTTGGAAACTCTAATTCTTCTTGATAACTCATGGGGCAATAATTACCCAAAAAAAATTCAGAAAATAACACCTCATTGGTATTGTTATATTTTGTGATCATGAATTTCATGCATGGCTCCCGATCTATGTGGATCTAATTTGTAATCCCCTTCCATGGAAACCACATGTGAGAAAATTCAGTCGCAACATACCCATTCAATGCTCGGGTGAAGTCTCATCCCAAAATTATTTTGTATGTGCCAAGAATATTTGTGACCTGGATGTCAATAACTTGTTGCACCCTTGGATCTGTAGTGATCTACATAGGTATATGATTGATTTCTTCAATGCTATTCACTTCAGTTTTGTCCACTTGAGTTACTTTTCTCCTTGAAGGCATGGGGACAATCCCAAGATCCTTTTATATAGCCAAGGGCATGACATTAGCTGATTCTCCTGAGTCAATCAAAAAATTGTGCAAATTCTTCCGAAATATTCTGATCATAGTGAGGAAGGGTGGCATTTCGAGATTTCCTTGGAATAAATCCATGGGCGCATCAGCCTAGGCTACCTGGTTCTTATCCTTCTCATTGTTATTTTCCTTGTTTTTCACTTGAGTTGGCTCCTTAGTAGGTTGGTTTCTAGTTTTCTGATTGGAAGGAGCATCCTCCCTTTTACATATGATCTCTTGGATTAAAGGCTCATGTGGAGGCTCTTTGAAAGAGACTTTCTTGGCTGGTTTTTCTTGTGTCACCTTAGAGGGAGGGGTCCCATTAATCACCCTGAATAAGGCATGCCTGAATACAAGAACCTTAATTAGCTCAAAAGTAGACAGTCTAATTTTGACTTTCTTGAACTCATCATCAATATATTCCCCCATTTTCTCAATTTAAGTCTCTAAATACCTACCTACTAAGGAGCTAGCTGGTTGGTTTTGTTTTTGGCTTGATTGTTTGTTTTTGTTCAAATATTGTGTAAGAACATGGGGATAGCCTATATTGTAGTTGGTGCTAGGATCAGGTGGGGTACTAAAGTTGTTGGGTGGAGTAGAGGTAGTTAGGTCCCTCCAATTTTCCTACTTCTCAAGTTATATGGAGTTACCCTCTGATGGAACATCTGAACTTCATCTTCACAAGACTACCCTTCATCTAGTGGACCATTATCTACTGAAGTAAAAAATTTACACAAAGCTTCCTCACTCTTTGGGGAGGCAACCTCATTCTTTGGTTCGTTGCTTTCACTTTGGGGAAACGAGGCTTGGTTGACCAAGAGTATGGAGGAATCATATCACTCAGATGAAACTATGTATTTGTATCCCACACTATCAATGGTGTTCTAGACCTTGACTTGAAAGATCTTTGTTACGGTTTGGAACTTGGGACAATCTAATTCATAATACCTACTAGTCTTGTGAATTCTACACCACCTGGGTAAAGCAGCCTCAGCCAAATATACCCCGCTAGTTGTTTTCTTTGTATTAGCTAGTCGATCAAGAGGAGTGGGAACAACTCCATTGTTTGGTCTCGTATTCCATGTCCTATTTTTCCTTTTTTAGGTTCTCCTTTCAAAATTCTAGTTAGAGGTTTGTCCTCGCTCATAATTCTATCCAGATGAAGTACCTATCTCATGATTATACTTGTTGTCTCGATTGAGGTTGGTTGAATGTTGCGTTGGGAAGCCTACAACTGATTATTTTGATTCTTGAGGTGAGTCATCTCTATGTAAATTTTCTTGATCATCTCTATCAATTCATCCAACCAATCTTTCTCGACACTACTTGGCTGCAATTTTTGGTTTTGGAGAAGGACGAGTTGCACTACTAGTTGGTTTTTTTGAGTGGGTGGGAATTCAAGCCCTTGTAAATATGTTGGTACTCATGACAGTTGTGCATAGGTTGGCTATTGTTGCGACTGCAAGTAATGAGTAATCAAAGGCACCTAGTTCATGGGTTTCCCCAGATGAGGCACTATGGGTAGTTGCGACACTTGGTTCATGAGGGGCATCTGTTGTTGTAGAGCTTGAGTAAGTCCTTGAATCTGCATAGGATGAGTGACCTACTCCAAGGAGGGAAATGGATTGGAGATGTTTTGTCCCAAGTCAACACTATCTATGACTGCTTTATCAGAAGCATCCACTATTCTAGAAGGATTTGTTTGCATCCTCTTCACCAATGTAGCTATGAGGCTATCCAATGTTGCATAATAAACTAGCAAGGTAGTTTCATCATTGAGCACATATAGAGCTTGTAACCTTGTGTATTCCAAATGGAATTGATCATTGAAGGACTTGATTATCTCATTAACATCCTTATGGACATACATAAATTATTGGTAGAACTCTGAAGGGCTAATCAGGACCTTGTACTTCTGCAAGAAGGAATTCCTTAGAAAGTCCCAAGATGTGATGGACCTCGTCAGCAAGTTGATATACCAATAGAAGGACTCCTCTCCAAAGAATAAGGGAAAATCCTGCATTCCATGTCTTTGTGATCAATATGCATATCTTTCAATGTTGCTTGGAAAAATTTTATGTGTTCTTCAACTGTCCTCTACAGATCTTGAGGATTGAACTTCATGCAAAAGCTCTTTGGGTTTTTAGGAATATCATGGTAATCATTGAAGGATAGCGGGGAAGGATTGTTTCCCAAGAAATCCATGAGAGGAGGTGGGGGTGGCACTAATTTTTGAACTAGAACTTGGGGCTACATAGGAGCAACGATAGTTGGGACTACGCCCTATACTTGGAAGGCAGGGACCAAGGTAGCACCTAGGCTATAGGAAGAAAGTGGTTGAAAGAGAGTTTAGGATAGTTGAAAGGAAGAGGGAGAGGTAGAAGAGGAAGGGTGAGCATTTGGCAGATGGAAGAAGGATGGGGGTGAATGATATGGAGTGGAAGAGGAGGATGGGTGTGAGTCTGATCTTTGAGTCCCTCTTGCCCTTGTGGGGGTTGTAGTTCCTGAAATTCCCCTTTGTTGGGTGTATATCTTAGAAATTTATAGAATATCTCAAGGGAAAATGATCCAATCCAATCCATCTTAACTTCAAAGTGGCCCGCCTTCTAGTTCCAGTTATGTTGATGGGTGTTTTTGTACCTTCTCAACATAGGTAGAGAAGAAGTGCACTGCCTCTCTTGTAAGGTATAAATATGAAAAAAAATTACAAATCACTACCCATGGGTCCTTCAAGTGTCAAGTCATGAAAATTCTTGGAATATCTGAGTTAGTCTAATTTTATCTTTCTGATAATCAAAATGTAGACTTACGAAGGTTAAACTAGAGGGGAATTGGATCCTTGGATGGAGTTTATAAAATTTTCTGATTTTTTTTCTATTGTTCTAAGTGTAGGACATCAGTCTAAAACTCCACTTTGATCTTCTGATTTTTCTTTACAATGTGAAATGAACTTAATCTAAAGCACCTATTAAAAAAATGGGTGAAAAGGGAAGGATGAGAAAGAAGTTCCTAGACCTAAAACTGTCGATGAACAGTGATAATGGAGGACCCTATAGTGGAAAGCCATCCCAAAACTTAGTTCCACTTAACCAGATTGGTTCATAGTCTCATGAAACAAGTGAAATCTTCTAAGGTGTATATATTTTCAACCTTTCATTCACAATAAATCATGAACAAGAGATATAATTTAAGTGCAACATTCATATAATGTTTAGACTAGCTTTACATTGCAGTTTATCATTAATAAACAAAAAAAAGTATGAACAAGGAAGCGCATCAACACAAAAACAATCTTCAAAACCAATGAACAACATTAACTAATCTACTAGACCATGTAAGAACACATAGAACAAAAAATTTAATCCACTTAAATTCATTACATATGAGAAGAAGAACCATGCAACATGAAGTTGGAACTCAAGAATCCACCAAATCAATGAATTTCTATTAAAATTCCAGCAACATGTCTCTACAAAAATTCAACTCTCTCTTGAAAATAAGAGGAGACGCCCTATTTATAGTGTCTAAAAATAAAAATTAATGGCAAAGATTTAATCTCATTGTGTTGCCAAGATTCACTACAAATTAGGGTTTCACCTATCCCTAAATATTTTACAATATAAAATTGCATCTTGTATTTTAGTCTATTTTGTCTTTTTGTAGGTAGCACTGTAGCTCTTTTGTCTTCTAGTTGATTTCCTCTGTTGTAGCTAAAAAAATGAGTAATTCATCATCTAATACAAGCTTTCCATCTTCCTTTTGCGATGTGGCATACTCCATAAATTTTTTGATCATCGTTCAAAGCTTATCCCACTCCATAATGTCCAATTGGAGTATCTGAAATGACAATCTCTTTGATCAACCGATGATTTTCTCCTAATTCTTCATGCACTTGGGTGTAGCCTTAGCTACTTGTTCTGACTAGACAAAGGCTTAGGCAATGAAGTCCATAAAATCTAGGGTTAGCATATTTTTCATTCCTTTCTCCATCTTCTCATGTAAATATGACCTAATTTTTCCTATGTCAACCTCGAGGGCCAAAATTTTCTAATCTGTCATCAGCTTGAGATAATTATCTACATTTTCTTAGTGTTCTTTGGTCCCTTCCAAATCAAGCTCTACCTCATGGAGTACCCATTCCAACACTTCTTTTCTATGGTCCAAGCTCATTTTCCACATCTCGAAGAGCCATTGATCAGCCTTTCCGAGACCTAGTTCCTTTTCCCATAGTTTTTCTGGTATCTTGAGGATAGCTTCAAGCTTGGGATAACTAATCTTGTATAGTTGTATGAAGCAATGACAGGTCCTTTCAGCATCATCCAATTGTTTTTTCAGTTCCCATAAATTTTTTATCATTCTGATGACATAACACATCTCCATTATAAATCACTCGTCGAAACCAATCTTCATTAGCCTTTGTCCAATTCTTTATTTTTCTAACTTATCCATGTGATCATTGGACAAAAGAAATGGGATAGCCGATGACGTGGTGGGGAGATCCTCAATTGATGAATACTATTGAATATAAGTTGTCATATCTGCCACATGTACCTTTAGCTCCTCTTTGGAAGTCTTGTACTTATTAATTTGGTGTATTATGGTGGTGATAGATCCCTAAAGATGGTCAATATTTTGTTCTCTTATGGCTATCCCCAAGTCAATGGTAGAGATATTATAGCTTACTCCCTCTTCTACCATCATTGGAGTAGCTATTTGTATAGTCCTGGATCTTGATGCATCCATTTCTAGATGATATCCAACCCTCAGTTTATTTTCTTTATTTGTTCTTATTTGGGCTTGAGCCAAGATGGCCTCCAGCCTTTCCTTTGGATCAATCGAGGTTGGGGTTTTCTTTCCCAATTGCTTCTCGAGCCATTCAGGCATCTAAGATTCCCCTTTTGGAGATTCGTGATCACCTTCTTCCTCATAGGTGTGTTGAATTTGTATTACTTTGGCACCCAGATTCTTTTGTCTTGTCTTTTCTTCTTCTTCATCTGAGTCATGAATGAATACGGTTTCCTTTATTGGGGACTTGGCAGTTGTGTGTTCCATGGGGTTTTCCTTCCCCTTAGAGGTTCTCTCTTCTTTCTTTTCTTGTTCATGCCCATGTTCTTCATGATGTTCCACTTTCAGGCTTTTTCTTGTTTCAACCTCTTCTCTAGGCTTATATTTTTATTTATTTTCTCTTTCTTCCTCTTCTTGTTCCTCTGAAGAAGGTATCTCTTTACCATGCTCGAGGCTTTTATCTTGCTCCCCTGTGGGAGGTTCAGTGTCTTCAATTTCCTCATCAATATCTTTTTCTTCATCAGAGGCCTATTTTCAACTTCTTCTCTGGTATCCTTAATTTGTTGGGCCAAATCCTCCTTGAGCTCTAGGTCAAACATTTCACAATATACTTAGTCTTTGGCTCTTCAACATCCTCTTCAGAGGATTGTATTTTTTCCTCTTTGTGTACCACTTTATAAATTACTGGATGTTGATATTCGGGATGCTCATGGTAGTCATCCACTTCTTTCTCCATTTCTTTTCTTGCTTCCCTTTCCCACCTCTCCAACCCTTCGAATATTTGCATCATTGCTTCCATCATCGATGGTTCAGTTGGAGGAGGAGCGATAAGGAGGCCAATAATAGCTTGGGCCAAGGTAGCTTGTACCGTAGGATTCAGGAGCACCCCAGACAGCTCTGATGGTATATTTTGCATGTGTTGAGATAGAGCCTCTAGGAGTGAGAGAGTAGGCATTTTTGTTGTTGTGGTGGTAGGTGGAAGAGATAATGATGGATACATGGACGAGGAAGAGAGTGGAGAAGTGGTGGTACATGAGGAATATATGGCTATAACTTGGGAACCTGGTGGCCTTAGCCAACCCACTTCTTCTAATATTTCTAGAATTTTTAGTGGTGGGGTTGAGTTGAACCATATTTTTGAATTCATTGATATCAATATGTCCCAAATTAGTGTCTGAGATCTTCCTCTAGTCTGTGGTGACCCTAAAATTTAGGGGTTCCCGTTGGAACTTGTATCTCATTGTTCTTTATCTTCCTTTCCCTTGGCTTATTTAGAAATTTTCTTTCCTTTTTCCTTCTGCACTGCCTCCCCTGGAGGTCCCGCAACTGGTTTCATATACCCTACAGGAAAAGGAGTAGTAATTCAAGCATAGAAACATGAGGAAAATTAGCCCTAAATCTTTCAAAATGATGTTAAATCAGGTAATTCATATTTCAAAGATCCTAACTTCTCTTCTGGATCATCATTACACTTTTTTGGGGGGGAGTTAAGGAAATGTGAGCCTAGGGGTGTAGACTTCCCTGAGTTGGTAGCTGTTCCATGGTAGTTGTGGACAGATGGCAGACAAGGCACAATGACCTGCATGGTTCCACTTGCACCAAGATTTGATTATGATATGGGGCCTACTAAATGGACCAACCAATTTGGCATGTGGGTAAAAATCATTTTTAGGCTTTTGGAACATTAAATCTATCATTACGGCATGTGAGATTGGAGGTTCAAATAGCTATTTGAAGCTTTGTTTTTAAAATGGCGTTGGCAGAGTGATGCTCCACAAGTAGCACCCCGCCATGCGGGATCCACAGTTTCAAAGGATGGTGATTACCTTGTCACTGAAATTTAAGAATGAGGGTCAGAGTGTGCGGGAGGGCATTGGTGTTCAGTTATACAAAATAAAGAATATGGGATGGAAGTTTGCCTGAGGAGACCTGCATCATCAAGTAGGCACGAAGCTCATGCATTAGTCACTTACCCATGAAAATTCAAAGGGAGAAAGTAGGGTTGGGTTTTGTGTAGCAAGTGGATGGTAGCCCTTTGGTGTTTGGCACAGCAGAAGCAAGATGAAATTCCATGAATGGAAGTTCATAAAAGGGAGTTGTCCTAGTTTTTATCTTGAAGGTGGATAGGAATGTCGGGCCTAACAGGCAAATGGATGAGTCACAAAGGCCATTTGAAATGGTGAAATTTGAACAAAAACCTACAAATGAGGGTCTATGAAGGGAACCCTCGAATGGGTTGGGACTTAGGTGATTTAATGAAGCCTAACCTTGAATGGTGGTTGTAGAGGCGAGACTCGATGGGTAAGAGGATCTAATCAGACAACCATTTGAAATGACGAAGCCCAAAAGACATTTTGTAGGTGGAGGCCGGCACACATAGACCTAAGACGGTCGAAGGATCCACCCATTGAGACTTGTAAATTTGGTGAAGTCTTGCAATGATTAAGCTGAGGGGGCCTCACATGGGTGTGGGCCCAATAGTGGTTTCTATCATCTTACTAAAGTTTAAACATTTTCAAAGGGAGTCATTGGCGGTGGTCAAGATGTGGGCCTACAAGGAATGAATGCCCTAGTTCAAGAATGATAGCTGAGATTTTATGCTCTACCTGACTCAGACATACTCATTTTTAGGGTTTTCAAATTTCTAAGAGATAGGTATTTTGCATTGGGGGCCATTCTATCAACCTAAGTTTTCCCCTCTTAATGAAAACTTGACATTTTTTTTTAATCTCAAAAAAACTTGCAACTAAGCGTTGGGAGATACCTTTCCTCGACAATTCACATGAAGGATGATGATTCCCAACAATCAAGAAATGCATATAGTGATGGAAAAATGTGAGCGTGCGGGTGAAGAAATCAACCAGCTCTGAAAAAATTTCAAAAATTTTGTAGGTGAAAATAATAGCTTGAACTAGACTATAATAGAAAATTTGATATTTGATTCCTCTCAAAAATGTGGGTATGGTGGTGGTTATGGTTGGTGAGCATGCATTTCAAAAATAATGGTGAGAACGATAGAACTCGTTGAGCAGACAATAGTCAAGTGTTAGCCGCTCGGGCAGGCAGTTCGGAAATGAAAATGGCCACCAAGGGTGCAGGTTTCACATCATGGGAGGATGTCATGTGAAATCCATTTTGAATGGTCAGTAAGCTAAGGAATCTCACAAAGGGCAGCCCACATGGTCAGACCCGTGTTGCTCCAAGGACGTTAGTTTTGAAGATACAACCAGTGGAGTTCCACAAAGGCTTTAGAATTTGAAAATTTGAGGGTAGCACAATATGATCAACTCAAAGTTACTCTTCTAAGCTCCCTTGACCACCTAGGACTAAAAAATAGGGGGCATGCAAAATGAAGCGATGACAAAAGTGACCCAACAAAGAAAAAAGATAGGGTCCCCATTCTGAATGGGGCATGTGTGTTGTAGGCACAAAAATTATTTCACATCCTAATTCTTACAAGGTGTCCCATTGTCTGAGATGAGGTTTTTTGGGACACCATAACGATAGATGAGGTAATTTAGGATAAAATTAGTAATCTTCTTTCTCATTATGTAGGTCATAAGAATGGCTTCTACCCACTTAGTGAAGTACTCATTGGAAGTTAAGATAAAGTGATGCAAAAGCATCCTTGGTTCTTTACAATCCTGCATCAACCAAAAATATTTTCATTTTAGTTTTGTTTTTGTTCAGTTCTTATTTAGTTTAAGTTGGTGGATTCAACATTTCATCATATTTGCTCACTGAACCCTGTGGATCTATGTTTCATCATGGACATGTTCATTTTCCCTTATTCCACGATTTTAGAAAGATTGGATCTTTTTCCATAAGTTATCACTTTCATATTAAGTGACAATTTCTAGAACAAAGCACCAGAACGGTTTTGAGCCTAACAACTAATTTTGCCTCTTGCAAATCCTTCCCATAATTTGCAAATCCTTGCGGTGTGTTCTGAATTGTTATGTGGATTGTCCTTGAATTGAATTTTTGTCTACACTTCATTTTATGCACCTATAGAGGAGAAATTCAAACTTAATTCCAACCTATTTTATGCACATGTTATGTTTCCTTTATTGGAGATTGTAATGATCTTTGGTTGATGTGGAGGATTCTAGATATTTGTATGTGATATAAATCATTGTAACTGTAGATATCGAAAATTGGTCTAGGCCTGCGAGTACACATTCAACATAATTTTCTATAGTCCGTTGTCATGATTAAATAATTTGTATTATTTAATTAACCTTTCTAACACATATTTCCTCTATTAATTAAATACCCCTTTTTAATTAATTCATTAATTCCTTTATTCAACTTGATTAATTAAACAAATCATATTTATTTAATTATTTTGCGAGCTAATTATTTCTTCCCCCTTTATCTATCAATTAAATAATTTATTATTTAATTACCCCTTTATCATACTTTTCCAAATATAATTAAATATCTTTATTTAATTATTCATTTAACCCCCTTTTCAACTATAATTAAATATTTATTATTTAATTATTCAATTCCACCCTTTTCGAAAGTCAAATTAAATAAATTATCTTTATTTATTTAATTAAATCTTCTATTTTCAAATGTTGAATTAAATTAACATTTAATTTATTTATGTCACATTCCTCTATCAATCGGTTATCTAATCATCCACTTACCTTCTGACTCGAGATCTATTTTTAGTTCTCCAGTTGTCTCTAAATTCAACTGCTAATCATCTCTGCAGGAAGACTCTCTGTCACAACTAGTCGATTAACTAGTTCTAACTCATATGCATGTATGCATCTATTAATTAAATATCTTTTATTTAATTAATTCATTTAATTGTGCATTCGAATTCCTCATCTTCGAGTTTTGACTTTTTCTTTGACATTCAAAGTCTATTTCTTCTATTTTCGAAGATTCTTAACTGAAGATTAAGATCTTGTTCTATTTTTAGTCTTTCCTAACTCATGTTCTAACTCACATTCTATCTGAGATAGAACTCACATCGCATGGCATTCATCAATCTCATCCGTCGATCTCTCTTTCAATCTGAGGCGATCATTCGAAAACACAAAATCTATAAAATGGCCTATCATAATCATTACTCCTCCTCCCGAAATCACATAATTTTGAGAAGAGATTCAACTTCGATATTTTGCTTAGACACTCAACAAAGCTATACTTGCATTCAAACACATAAATCTGAGGGCAAGAATACTGAAAAGGAAAAATGGAGAAGAGCAATCAAGATAATTCGAAGGGATGAATGCATATTCGGTGAGATCATTTTGGTTTTATTAGTTTAGTTTATTTCCTCATTCTTTGTTGTTATATTTTAGATTATTGTTTAGATTAGGATTTAACTTTGTTATTCTAGCTTGCAGAACAATCTATCATTGTTACAGTAATAGATCATTAGGATGGCAAGGGAATTAATATTTAATTTGATATGTAATATTTCAGCTCATGTTAAGGAGCATATTGGAATATTATATTTTGAGCATGTTGTATTAGGCCTATGAGCCCAATCTCTAAACCTGAATGTTTCCAACTGATTGTAACTAAAAATTTTGGTAATATGAATGTTTGAATATGCATTTTCCTCCATATTATGTGTGGATTTTTTTCTATAACTCTTGTTGCTCAGTCTAGACTATTCTCTTTGAGGACCATCCTATCATGACTGCACCAAATTTGTATCAGAGGGAGATTCATTCTATGAGAGATCATCAAAGTTTTTGAAGTCCTCTTGAATATTTTTTGTGGGATGGTAGACTGAGGATTCAACCTATAGCTGCAAAAGACTTATGTAAAGATGGTGGGAAGAAGAAATGGTAGAGGAAATGGAGCTTGCAGAAATGAAGATCCAGCTATAATCAAGATGTTGAGAGGAATTGTTGCAAGATTAGAAGTAGTAAAATGGCCCAGAGGAGAGGTCAACCAGTTGATGATGTGAGTGATGAAGAGGTAGAAGAATAGGAAGAAGGGGAAAGAGAAAATCATCCTGGCTTAGATCAAGGATAAGAGAGGTTCATAAGAGCCCTAATTAGAGTAAATATTAAACCACACTTCAATTCATCGAATTATAGAGGTAAGTTGGATTCAAATGAATTACTTGATTTGATAACAGAGATGGAGAAGTGTTTTGATTTTGAAGGTATCACCGAAGATAAGAAACTGAAATTTTCTTGTACAAAGTTGAAAGGATATGCATCCTTTTGGTGGGAACCTTTGCAGATAGGTGAAGTTTATGCTCATAGACTATCAAGTCAATTTGCTCTAGAAGTTGCAGAATTTGAAGTAGAAGGAGTCAAGTGTGACAAAGTATACTAAGGAGTTCTATAATTTGAATATCGGATCTAGACCTTCAGAGGATGAGACTGAGAAAGTAGCCAGATATGTGAATGGCTTGAAGCTATCTATACAGGATGAGATCATTTTTGATCAATTTGTTGAGTGTGGAAGAGGCATATCACTGTGCTATAAAAGAAGAAGAGAAGCTAAATAAAAGACATGAGTAGAGACAAAGAGGAAGAGGCAGAAGATTTCAGAGAGGAAGAATTTTTATCGGAGGAGGAAGAGGATATTTTGCAGATCAAAATAAAGATAAGGAATATAATAAGAATTATAATTCGTACCATAGAGATGATGGAAACTCTTACTGGAGAGGATAATATGGCGGTTACTAGAATGAGGGTTATAGAAAAGATGATAGAGGATAGGAGAAAAGAGTATTTAGGGGAACTTGTTTTAAGTGTGGTGGAGAAGAACATAGATCATTTGAATGTAATCAGGGAGAGACAAGAAGAAAGATAGAGAACAATAGAAGAACAAAATTTTCTGAGGATCATGTCAGATCATCTAATAAACTAAAACAAGTAGAAATTTTGGTGAACATAAGAGTATTGTGTCAAAGTGAGATGGAGCAGGAACCATTACAAAGAAACAATTTGTTCCTGACCAGATGCAAGGTAGTTGTAAATTTTACAAAGTGATTGTTGATAGTGGAAGCTCTAAGAACTTGGTTTCTAAAGTAAAGGTGACTAAATTGAAGCTGGAAAGATTAAAACATCCAAAGCCCTATCAGATAGCATGGATTCAAGATGAGCATAAGATATTGGTAAGTGAACAATGTTTGGTGAAATTGAAGATAGTGAATTATCATGATGAAGTTTTGTGTGATATCATGCCTATGGATGTATGCCATGTTTTGTTGGGAAGGCCTTGGTATTATGATAGACAGGCTATTCATGATGGAAAGAAGAATAGATATACCATTATTTCTAATGGAATGAAGCAGACTTTGTTTCCCTTGGAGGATGTTCCTAAATTTGAGGTTTGAATGAATGCTATAATTTGTTTGGTTGATGGAAGGATATTTTTGGATGGACTGAGACATGAGAACATGTCTTATGTGTTGGTTCCTAAGAAGGTTGAAGAATTGAAGCATGTAGAAAAATAACTAGAGGAGGTAAAGGAGTTGCTAGAAGAATATGAAGATATCATTTCAAATGATGTACCTAATGGATTTCCACTTGTGAGGAGTATTAGTCATTATATGGATCTGATTCCTAGAGCTATTTTTCCTAATAAAGAAGCACACCAAATAACACCAACAGAGAATGAAGATTTTAATAGACAAGTGCAAGAGTTGTTAAGGAAGGGTTTGATCATAGAAAGCTTAAGTCCTTGTGAAGTTCTTGTTGTGATAGCACCTAAGAAGGATGGGGAATCGAGGATGTGTATAGACTCTAGAGAAATAAACAAAATCATAGTGAAGTATAGATTTCCTTTTCCCTGTATGGATGACTTTATGGATTGTTTGAGTGGAGCTAAATACTTTACAAAGAAAGATTTGAAGAGTGGATATCATCATATCATAATCAGATAAGGGGATGAGTGAAAGACAACATTCAAGACAAACAAAGGATTGTATGAGTGGTTGGTGATGCCTTTTGGACTAATAAATGCATCGAGTAATTTTATGAGGCTAATGAATGAGGTATTGAAGAAATTATTGGGTAATTTTATGATTTTCTATTTGGATGACATCTTGATTTTCAGTAAGACTAGAGAAGAACATTTGTTTCATATAAGACAATTTTGGTAGAGGTTGAGAGAAGAGAAGTTGTTGATAAACATTAAGAAGCATAGTTTCATGAAGGAAGAATTGGTATATCTGGGATTTGTGATATTTTTGGATGGATTGAAGATGGATCCTAAGAAGGTAAGAGAAATATTTGAATGGCCTACACCAGAAAACATTAGAGAGGTAAGATAATTTCATGGATTGGCTAGTTTCTACCAGAAGTTCATTAGGAATTTTAGTTCTATTTGCAATCCTATGACAAAAACAGTGAGAGGAGATAAGAAATATTTTAGGTGGACATCTAGAGTAGACTAGAGTTTTGAGTAGTTGAAATAGAAGGTTATTGAGCAGCCTATGTTGTCTTTACCATACTTTAATAAGGTATTTCAAGTAGACTATGATGCAAGTGGAAATGCAATTGAAGCAATATTTAGTCAAGAAGGAAGACCACTACCTTATTTTAGTGACAAATTGAATGATGCTAAGAGAATGTATTAAATGTACAACCAAGAGTTTTATGCCATAGTTCAAGCCTTAAAGAAGTGGAGACATTACTTGTTTCCTAAGGATTTTGTGTTGTATACAGATCATCAGGCATTGCATTATTTTAATAAACAAGGTAAGTTGAATCAGAGAAGCATAAGATGGGTGGAATTCTTGCAGAGTTATACTTTTGTTTTGACACATAGGCATGGAAATTCAAATAGAGTCGATGATTCTTTGAGTAGGAGACGAAATATACTGGTAGAGATGAGAGTGGAGGTATTAGGCTTTGATGAATTGAAGAAATTTTATGAGGAAGACATAGATTTTGTAGAGCCTTGGATATCTTGTAAAGAACCATTCTTAGAGTATAGGATTCAGTGGTTGGATTATTTCATTGAAGAGGATATGTTGTTCAGAGGGAGTCAGTTGTGTATACCTTGGAGTTCAATGAGGGATAGCTTGGTGAAAGAAAAACATAGTGGAAGATTGGTAGGGAACTTTGGAATTGATAAGATAGTAGCATTGGTAAGTGAGTATTACTTTTGTCCACAAATTCATAAGGATGTTAGGAAATTTGTGCAAATTTGTAGACTTTGTCAATGTTGCAAAAGGGAGTAGTCAGAATAATGGACTGTATAAGCCTTTGACAGTTTTAGAGAGACCATGGGAGGATATTATCATGGATTTCATACTTGGATTGTCGAAGAAACAGAGAGGTAATGATTCTATATTTGCGGTGGTGGATAGATTTTTTAAAATGGCACATTTCATACCTTGTAAGAAGATAACAGATGTAGTACATGTAGTAGAATTTATTTTCAAGGAAGTAATCAGATTGCATGGATTACCTAGGAGTATTGTTTTAGATAGGGATACAAATTTTTTTGGTTAATTTTGGAGGACACTTTGGAAGAATTTAAAGATAGATTTAAAGTTCAGTTCTACTTTTCACCCATAGATAGATGGACAGATAGAGGTAGTAAACAAGATTTTGGGGAATTTTTTGAGATGTTTGGTTGGAGAGAAGACCAGAAGTTGGAATTTCTTCCTTGTACAAGTAGACTTTTCTTACAATAATTCAGTGAGCAAGAGTATTGGAAAGACACCTTTTGATATTTTTATTGGAGTTCATCCTAGAGGTATATCAGAGTTGCAAGAACTTGGTAAGGAAGATAAAAGAAGTGCAGAAGCAGAGGAATTTGTAGAACATATGAAGTAAGTGCATACTGAAGTAAAGTAGCAATTGGAAGATATGAATTGGAAGTATAAGGAGAAAGTAGATGAAAAGAGGAGACAAAAGGAGTTCAAATTTGGAGATTAAGTGAGTGTGTATTTAAGGAAGGAAATATTTTGATTTGGCGCATACAATAAGCTCAAGATGAGGAAGTTTGGACCTTGTAATATTTTGAATAAATTTGATTCAATAAATGCATATGAAGTAGAGTTACAGAATGGCATGGGTATATCACCTATATTCAACATTGAAAATCTACATCAGTACCATGAAGTAGAATTTAGTGAAGACAGTAAATAAAAATTAGAGAAATAGTTTCCTAAACAACAATCAAATGAGATAGAAGAGATTTTGGATATTATAGATGGGATGGAAATACATGGAAGATAGTACAAAGAATATCTTGTGAAGTGGAAAGGTGGACTAGTGGAGGATTCTTCTTGGATTTCTCAGGCTGAGGTAGACCGTATTGGTTTTCCTTTAGCCCTGGAAAAGTGAGGGACTCAATTTTAAAATAACCCCAAATGTCTGATGTAGGAGAATCCTTGGTTCTTTGCAATCCTGCATCAACCAAAAATATTTCATTTCAATTTTGTTCTTGTTCAGTTCTTGTTCAGTTCAAGTTGGTGGATTCAACATTTCATCATATTTTCTCATTGGACCCTATAGATCTATGTTTCATCGTGGACATGTTCATTTTTCCTTATTCCAAAATTTTATAATGATTGGATCTTTTTCTAGAAAGTTATCACTTTTATATTAAGTGACAGTTTCTAGAATAGAGCACCGAAACAGTTTCGAGCCTAACGGCTAGTTTTGCCTCTTGTGAATTCTTGCGATGTGTTCCAAATTGTTTGGTGGAGTGTCCCCAACCTTAATTTTGGTTTGCACTTCATTCTATGAACCTGCAAAGGAGAAATTAAAACTTAAGGTTGACCTATTTCATGCACATGTTACGTTTCATTCATCGGAGATTGTAGTGATCTTTGGCTGAAGCAAAGGATTCTAGATCTTTGGATGTGATATAAATCATTTTAATAGCTCATTAGGATGGAAAGGTAATTTATATTGGATTTCATATGCAATATTTCAGATCGCGTTAAGGAGCATATAGGAATATTCTATTTTGAGCATGTTGTATTAGGCCTGTGAGCCCAATCTGTGAACCTAGATGATGTTGACTAATTGTAATTGAATTATTTGGTAATATGAATGTTTGAATCTATATTTTCCTCCATATTCCCCGTGTATTCTATTGTGTAACTCTTGTTGTACGGTTTGAAATATTCTCTTTGAGGACCCTCCTACCATGACTGGACCATAAACTTATGGCCATTGGATGAGGTTGGGGTGATTTTTCCTATGAGGTCAAGTCCCCATTGTGAAAAATTCCAAGGTGTGATTATGGGTTGCAATTATTGAGCTAGTGCATGAATCAAATCTCCATGCTGCTAACATTGGACACACTTCTACACATACTAATGATATTCCTTCTCCATGGTTGGCCAATAGTACCCCATCCTCAATAGTTTCTTAGCTAATTTCATAACACTATAATGGGAACCACTTGTTCCATTGTGTACATCTAATAAAGTATTTAAGGATTTTTATTGGTTAATACATCGCAGTAATGTTCCTTTGATTCTTTGACGGTAAAGGGTATCACCTAGGATCATAAATCGAGATTCCTTTTTGAAAAAGGTCTTTTTAAATTTTAAGGTGATATCATATGGGAGGGTTCCTCTACTTAGGTAGGTAACAATGTCATCATACCAAGGGTTTCCAGGACCAACAATGACACACGCGAATTCAAATTCAAGGATTTCAAAAGTTGGCATAAGAATTTTTTCTACCAATATTTCACATTGGAGGACATTGTTCAACATCCCTAATAGTGATCCAATGGTTTCCATGGAATATTCTGCTTTATTTTTCATGCAAGGAATTTTCTCAAAAGTTATGTCTATAAAGAGATCTTTGAGATTCTCTACCATATTATTATAATGGGTGAGATTGTCATCTTTAGTTTGATAGTCATCATTGACTTGGTTAATGACTAGTTGTGAGTCTCCATAGACTTTCATTTCTTGAATTTTCCACTAAACTATTATCCTTAAACCTATGATTAGGGATTCATACTTAGCAATGTTGTTAGTGCATGGGAATGATAGCATGTATGAATTTGGAATGAAATCACCTTAAGGGGTGATGAAAAGAATACCTGCTCCAAATCCATATTGGATGAATGATCCATAAAAGTACATTTTCCATTGATCTGTGAGGTTGAGAAAGAATACTAATTTATAAAGAAACTCACATATCAAAGGATTTTCTACATAAATGGGTGCTTCTATTGGTTGGTCTGTGATCACTTTTCCTTTGATTACCTTGCACTCCACATACTCTATGTCAAATTCAATTAAGATCATCACCCATTTGTCCATTCATCCTATGAGAGTTGCCTTAGATAAAAAATATCTTAATGGGTCTATCTTTGCAATGAGCTTGATTTGATGTGACAACATGTAATGTCTGAAATTTTGTTAAGAAAAAACTACTGCTAGGCATGATTTCTCAATATATGAATAGTTCATTTCATATCCCACCAAGGTTTTTCTGATATATTAGATAGCTCTTTCCTTTTTATTTTCATCATGTTGTGCCAAAAGAGCTCCTAGTGTTTCCGATGCTTCTGAGATATATAAGATCAATGGCTTGTTTGGTATTAGTGGAATGAGCACTAGAGGTGTTAGTAGATAATCTTTGATTTGCTAGAAATATTTATCACACTTTTCATCCCATTTGTAATTTATCCCTTTATGAAGGAGATGTGAAAGGGGTGGATCTTATCTGATAACTACGCTATGAACCTTTTGATGGACTGTAATCTTCCTTGTAATCCTCATTTATTTCAATATTTGTGGTGGTTCCATGTTGAGGATTTCTTTTACCTTTTTCTGAATCAATTTCTATCGCTCTTTGTGAAACAATTAAGCCAAGAAGTTTCCCTAATGTAACCCCAAAGACACACTTTTTTGGATTCAGTCGTACCCTGTATTCTTCAAGCTTTTCAAAGATGGGCCCTAAGACTGGTATGTGCTCACTTCCTTTCTTTGATTTTTCTAAAATATTTTCCACATAATATTCAACTATTTTATGGATCATGTCATGGAAGATGAGGGTCATTTCTCTTTGACATCTTTCTCCTACATTATTTAAATCAAATGGCATCATGTTCTATCAATATTTTCCCCATGGACAAGTGAATTCATTTTTATGTTGATCCTCCTTGGTGATCATGATTTGATTGTAGCCTGAAAAATCATCCATGAGTGATAACATTTCATTCCCAGCTATTAAGTCTACAATGAGGTCGATGTTGGGAAGAGGAAAATCATCCTTTGGGAATGCTTGGTTTAAGTATCTAAAATCAGTGCATATTTTGATGCCTCGAATGGGTTTTGAGACTGGTACCAAGTTTCAAACCCACTCAGGATAATCTATTGGTTAGATGAACCTGACGTCCATAATTTTTTGTAACTCTAGTTTCACCAAGAATGGTATCTAAGGGTGCATCTTTCTCAACTATTGCTTGACAAGCTTGGCTTCAAGATATACTACTAAATGATGCACAAATAGTTAAGGATCAAGTCCAATAATATTTGTGTATGACCATGCAACGTTAGCATTCCTTTCTTTTAGGAATGCAGCTAGGTTCTTATGTTCTTCATCCAATAGGGATTCGACATAGAAAGTGATTTTGGGTGCTTATTCTATTCCTAGATTGACTAGGGTTTCCTTTTCTGCTAGCACTGCTAACTTTTTAGGATACATTGCACTAAGGGGGAGATTGAATCCCTCATCCTTGGGTGCATCATAAAGGTTTTCACTCTCTGATACGTCCTTTATTTTTATTGTTTTAGGATTAGAGAGTGCCACATTGTGGTTTTCACTCAAGTATCTACATGTTAATTGCATTTCATCAATTTTTTAACTAAATGATTCAATCATCTCTCCATAGTATGCCCCTGTATCTAGCTCTATGTCAAAACATACTTTGTGATCTACCCAAGATAGGTTATTGTGGAAGTCATCTAAGGTTGTGTCTCATGGTGTAGGTAACCAAGAGGAAGCCTCGACCAGTTTAATGGAAGTACCATTGCTAATAAGTGTAACCTTGCTAAAAGTATAACCTAAACCAAGATTCTTTAACCATTTCTCAAAAATGATAGGTTCTAGCAAGCCATTGTCATTTTGTCCCAATTTCTCATTCTTGTTATAACCCATTCCCTTCATAAGCTACAAGCTTTTATTATCATCTTACATAGGAATAATAGCAATAGGTTTTCCATCCTGATAGAGGAGATTAGAGATATCCTCCTCATTGACATTTTCTTGATTTAGACCCCCCCATTTGGTGAAGGTAGTGTTAATGGTGTTTTATACATGACAACAACTCAGACAGAATAAAAGGTATCCCATCTCTCTTGAAAGGTTGATCTCTATGTGAAAAGAGATAACCCCAAGGTCTCTAATGTAAGGTCTTGACAATGAAAATAAAAAAACTCAAAGATAATGTGAAAATTTTGTTAATCACAAAGGGACCTTACTACAAGCAAATACTAAACTCAAATTTATTAGATCTAGCAATATATTGATACTTGAAAACCTAAAACTTACCCAAATAATAAAATAAATAACAAAAGATAAAGGTTTTAGAGATAATTCTAAGACTAATTCTAACCCCAATATTGACAATGCTCGAAATGGACTAATCCATTAGAAACTAATTCTTGTTTAACCCAGATAAATCTGCAATCTTAACAAAATAGTTCAATCTTCTAAGGTGTTAAAGATTTTCAGATCATGCATATTAATTCAATACAACCCTATTGCAATTGAAATTAACAAACATTCATAATTAAACTAAGAACAATTTTAAATCTAGGATAACTTTGCAAAGAAGCTAACAATTAGCTAACTGCAAAAAGTATGGACTAGAGATTGCTGCAAAAACTTCAAGCATAAAACCCTAAACATCATCAAATAATCTAACATCAAATAAACTTAAGAAATTCCAGTCTTCTATTACAACACTTGCTTGAAAAGATAAACTACTCTAACTCTAGTTCTTGTTCTTACAATTCACTCTAATGTAAAATTTATCTAAATTTTTTTCTAAATCCTTACATAATGCCAAAATTATAGAGAACCCCCCAAAATATGTCAACCCAATTAGGGTTTACAATAATAAATGGTCACACAACAAGTCGGCCAAGAGAAATTTGAAAAATATGAAATGTACAATATGCACCAATTTCATCCAAGTTGGTTCGGGGTCTCCAATCAAAACTCAATCCAATGCATGTGAAGGAGGAGGAGAAAATTATGGGGAAGCACAAATTTAGATGTAGGATTACATTAACTACTTCCCCCTTTGTCTTTAGCATGTACTACCTTATCCTACACCAACAATAACACCCTGTCCAAGTCAGAAATAGGTGGCATAGGCAAAACCCTAACTCTCTCCTTAAGGCACCTGATATAATGTCTTGATTGCCTCACTATATTATCCCAATCCACCTTATTTTTTTGATACCTATCAATAACTGCAATGTAGGTAGCTGCATCATCCAGTTAATGTTCAATGATAGGGCCCTCATTAACTAGAGAATATACATCTTGCCACCATTTTCTCAACTGCTCTAGGCTAAGATGCTTGGGCACGGATTTATTTCTCCCTGTCATCGCTTCAAATAATGAAATACACTTATTCTAAATCTCAGTCAAAGTGTCTTCAATTTTCCTTGTTTATATATCTTTTTCAAGGCCTTCTGCCTCATCTGTAGAATTTCAAACCACTCCCAAGGCTCTGCAAATTCCTGAGGAAGGAAGAATTCACTCACTTATCAACTTTTCTTTAGTGTACTCCATGATAGTCTTTGTCTTTTGCAGTAGGAGATCTACATCTTCTTTATCCTAAGCCAACACACCTTTCAACCAATCTAATGACCTCATTGCATCTCCTCCAGTCGAAAGGATGTATTTTATAGCATTATCTCCCTAGGTATGCACCCCCTGCAACCAACCAGTTGTAGCATATGTGGTTCTCTTCATTATTTCCAGCTGTGATATTGTTTTATGAGGTAGGAAGCTTGCAACAGATGAGGAAGAACTGATGGATTGAAAGGGTTTCATCAACTCCTGCAAATATCTCTTAAGTTTTTCATTTTATTTCTCCAACTCTGATTTAGTTTGTACCTCTTTCCTCAACCTGCTAAGGATCACAACACTGGAGCCTTCATATTCTTCAATATCCTTCTCCATGGCAGCATGCCCTAGATTGATAGTCTACACACTATAATCCTTACCATTCACCTCATCTTTATCTTTGTCAGGAGTAGGAGTAGCAATGTGGACTACCCTATTATTCGCATCATCCCTCTCAATCTTGGAAATGACTCTAGATTTCTTCTTTGTCTTTCCCTTCCCAATATTCACCGGTAGGTCATCTAGGTCATCTAGGTCATATTGTCCTTAATCTTAATTTTGAAAGGAGAGCCCACCTTGGTTTTTCCTTTAGGATCCTATTTAGGTGACTCTTCAGATGCAGAATGAGACTCAAAGTCTTGCATAATATCATAGGTGAATTTCACACCCTCAATTTCTAATTCCAACATCTTATTCTTGAGCCAAATCTTGGTATATTTGATTATCGGAGTCATGACATGTTCTAGCTCTGTCTTCTCTTCCTCCAGCCAATCAACCTCTTTAATCAGCTTATCCTTCATAGCCTCAAATTTATGGCCCTGGATTAAATTTCCATCCTCCTCGAACTTAATCAAGAACAACCCTTATTTTGTATAACCACACCAAGCTCACTAGTAACCTAGAAAACTTTCTTCTTTCTGACCTCAAATTCATCAGCAACATTGGCCTAGTAGTCCTCTAGGTCATCCTTGTGGATGTATTCTCTGCTAGCCTTCTTTTGTGCTTCACCAATTATGTCAAACCTAGATCTCTTGGAATGGAAGGAGAGGCCAATAATTCTCATTTCCTCCTCAGAAGCATGGGCTAAGTTGATAGAAGGGCATACTTCACTAGTGCATATCCTCAAAGGGAAGTCATTACCAAATACGGTCTTGTGCTTTTCCCCCTTCACAATTATATCAAAGTCACATATCTATCTTGTGACCTCTAGGAGTACAATATGATCTATAGGATACCTTGGGAGTCTTTATGGAGCCCTCTAACAACCATAAATTCTTATGTATGAGAAGGTGGGGAACTAGATAAACCAAGATCCAAACCTTTTGATCAATTCCTTGGCCTTATCTGAAATCTGGATATGCTCAACACCTTGGAGTAGCCTAGTGATGTACATGGTGAATGCATCATTCACCCTTCTATAGCTCAAGTTACCTAGGTGTAGCTTTGGGTAAACCTAATAAATTACATCTTTTACAAACACACCCCTTGTGCTCACTCCCTTGTATGGGTGGAACCTAGCTAGAGCATAGAACAGGTAAGAGGTCATTGTGAAACTCTTAGTCTACAGGAAATTACACATATGTTTATGAATCATGGAACTTATAATGCTTGCCCAGTGGTAGTCTATACCATGTTCCATCCTAGAAATAACATGGAGCATTCAATTCTCGAACACTCCAGCACTCTTTAATCCTACCACCCTACTAAGAAGGGTGATAACATCATAATACTCCTTCTTAAACTTAAGTCTGACCAACTGCTTGGGCAACTTGGAGAAGTGTGACTTAGGTTTTTCAAACTAGGAATTAATGACCTATTGGGATTTGATGGTATCCTCCTCATAGAACTTGCTTTCCACATCCATGTCAAAAGCCACCACATGAGACCTATCAAGAATATCAAAGGTCTGGGCTATAGACACAGGATTCAAATTTTCCACTAGCCTCTCTTGGGGACACACTATCCTTTGTGTACCTCTATCATAGTGTCACGCACATTCAATTACCAACTCATAACACTGCACTGTAGGAGGAAATCTAGCTACATGTGCCAGTCTTGATTCCAATGTTCTCTTGGCCGGTAGAGAGGGATTATGTGCTATCATTCTATTCTTGAACTCTTCATACTCCCACAATCCAACATTTGTATCACTTACCTCTGACCAAATGGAGTGAGCTTGCTCTCTGGAATTATTCTCTTGATATCCATCTTGATCCTTTCTTCCTTAGACATGGAAGACCCCTCTGCACCTGGATCCACCATCTTACCCTTGGTTCCACTTGCCACTACCTTACCTAATTCAGCCTGCATTCGACCAAAACCCATAGTAAAGATCACATGGAACATAAATTAATCAACCACAGAGATAATTTCATATTCAATACAAGTCCCATGATAAGCAAAATGCTCAAAACCCTCATAAAAAAACAATCATTCCAAAGTTTGGGTTTTTAGCCCTTCCACGAAATTCAGACCAAAGAGGATTTTCGGGAAATTCCCAGCCAGACAGATTCCAATGAAACAAGCACAAAAGCATCCAAAATTCATTCAATTAACTATTATTAACCAGGGAACAACGTGAATCATCCTAAAATAAGTCAAATTTGATCATCAAATGCATAATAATTAAGAAAACTTCATGCAATTCCAAGATCTCCACTTTCCATAAAATCTCAGGAAAATCTATCAGGGACGAAAATCTATGAAAACAACAATAATTCACAAACTCTGGGAAAATGAAGGAACCAAGAACGTTCGATAAAATCCTGAAGGCACGGATTTTAGTGAAGATAATGCAATTCTCACAACTTAAGCCCAATTTTGGGAAAATGACAAGGTGACAAACAAACTGGGGAAATCTGGAGGTAGTGGAAATCCATGAGACAGGAAAAAATCTAGAGCAATGCACATTTCGAGAAAACAAAGAGAAAATGGGAAGTTGGGGAATTTTGGTAGATAAGGAATTCTACGAAGACTCTGAAAACCCGAATACCTACATTTTCTCTCAACCTCACTCAAATTGATGGAACGATCACAAATTTGAGGAACTAAAACTTGGGACCAACTCGATTTCAACCTCCTACAAAATATCCATGAATATGAAACTCACCCTAAGGTAAATCGAAGGACTGGCGATGCCCTAGGTATGAAACCCTAAAATTCTGCCATGAATGCGCAGGACAAGCTCAGGCTCAACTCGTTTGTTTGCAAAGGTTCATTGAAATATTTTCTTGACCCACACAAGCAATCCATATCAAGATGAAATCAAAAATAAATCTCGAAGACTCACTTGGGATCAGCATTCGAATAAAATGGGAAAAAACTAGCCTCAAAATACAATGCCAAAATAGGAAGGAACTCAAACCCCAAACCTACCCAAAATGCCAATGAAGCAAAAATAAGGCAATGCGAACAACATGAGAGGGAATTAAATGAAAACCAGAAACCCAAGCATCAAACACAAAACTCAACCAAACCAACATCCTGACTCATAGTATATACACACAAAGCATGAAGTAACTCATTTCAATCATCAAAAGAGGGAAAGCACCATATACATACCATGAATATAGGAAAAGACGATGCAACAGAATCTAGCAAGAAACCTCAAGGTGCGAGTTGAATGTAATTGGTTTCCAAAAAATCCAACTGCAACACTCAACCACAATTCTAATTGCACAATCCAACAACAACACCCAATTCCAAGAACTCCATATCAAAAGGAAGCAAATGATAAAACTTTAATGACACAAAACTTCAAAAATTTGACTTAATACCCACTATGGAAATCACACAATTAATGCAGTCAAGACGGGTCAAACCAAAATATCTGGGAATTTGACATGGTGATGGGCATTCAGAGAAATTCAGCCCCAATCGAATTCCATGAAGGACCAGAATCTTTGGACTTAAAATGAAAAGTAGTTATCACCGGGTTTCGAAAGGAAACCGGGAAATTCCGCGAGGAGTGGATTTTCCTGAGAGTAGTGAAAAACCTGAAATGAGTCCAAAACTTAAGGTTTTCAATACATATCATAGATGGACTATTCCAGAAAGAAAGATTAACATTAAAGAAAATTCCCAAGCAAGAAAAAAATCAAAACACAAACGGCCAAAATACCAAGAGTGAAAGAAAAGAGAGAGTAAAAGATGGTCCCTACTTTCAGTGGGGCGTGTGTGCAAAAAGTGCACAATAGGTGGTAGCTGCCATCTTGATTTTTTCAAGCGCATTGGTGCTAGACATATATTTCCAATGAGATTGAGGAGAAAGAGGTAATTCTCCTAAGACAAAGGTATCCTTTAGGAGCCTATAATTCCCACAACCATCATCTTAGACTACTACTTTGATGTCAAGGATGTTCTACGCAATGGGTGTATTTTTTGATGAGGTAGATGAAAGAGATGAGGGATCAAAAAATGAGGTAGGTATGGATGTAGCCCCTTCATCACTCTTAGGCACTTGAGGGATCTTATAAAACCTAGCCTCAAGATTTTTGCAGTAGTAAAAAGGCTCAGGATCTCCATAGATGGTAACTTTTCTTCCTTCGAAAGGAAACTTGACACATTGATGGTAGGTTGATGCAATAGCTTTTAAGGCATGGATCTAGGGTTGGCCAAGTAGGATGGTGTACATATAATCAATAACTAGCACTTGGAAAGTACTTTTTGCAATGATAGGCCCCACTTGAATGGGTAATGCAATGATGCCTTTTGATACCCGCTCTTGGTCATCATATGCCCTAATGGTGGTACTCTTTGTTTTCTCAATGGTATCTTCTGAGTAGCCCAGGTCTTTGATCAACTTCAAGGTACAAATATTCAAACTAGAACCTCCATCTACTAAGACTCTTTTAACCTTATTTTTATGAATATAGACCTCAAGGTGTAACGCTCAATTATGAGATGGTTTTGATGGTAGGTCTTTCTCAAAAATGGTAAGAATATTATTGGTAATGTGCCCAACCATAGCTTGAAACTGATCTATATCAATATCTTTGGGGATAGATGACTCCAACAAGGATTTCTCTAAGATTTATGTATGTGTGGGAGATACCCTCAATAGTTCTAAGATTGATATATGTGTGGGAGTCTTCTTAAGTTGGTCCAGGAGATTGTACTTGTTGGGATTTGGTGTTGGAAAAGTAGGTTGTACCCTAGACTAGGATGGGAGTACTTGAATAGTGACCTTTCCATGCCGTTTTTTTGATTTCACACTCGGCACTAGGTCCTTTGATGTTGATGATGGTATTGACACTATAACAGGATGCGACCACATTTGAAAAGCTATGCTGCATGTTTTTATAATCCTTAGCTTTCCCATTGTTGTTCCCTTTGTTATGATCTGGAATAGGGTTCTTGTATATCTTGAGATCCTGATTCCTAGCCAATACTTCAATAGATATGGTTTCATTCTCTATGAGATCTTGGATGATGTTCTTAAGTTTCATGCAATTTGCGGATTTGTGTCCTTTAATTTTATGAAATTCATAGAGATTGTTTTTGTTGTACCAAGATGGTTTCTCTTGTGGTTCTTGGTAATTTTCAGTTGGGAAATGTTATCAGATTTGATTCTACCAAACTTTTCATGATGGTTTTGATGGGTTTAGATAACTAAGTGTACTTATGCTTGGGATAGTTTTTCCTATTGGTAGTTCACCATTGTTGCATCTCAGTGTTGTTGATTTTATTTTTCTGAGGGGATATTGTTTATTGCATAGTTGGTTGAATGTTAGCAACATGATTGTTGTTGGGTCTAGGTGCAATTAGGACCACCTTAGCATCTAACACACCATTGTTTGTCACTTTTTTTTATTATCCTAGACACGATGTTTGTCATTCGAACTAGTTGATGGGCAGTTTTAAGCTTGATTATTTCCCTGTGAAATTAGCACTCATTCAATGTTAAGGGCTCAAGGGACAAGCTCATCATAAGATGTGATACACTGCATTTTCAAGTGGAATGAGAGATTGGGATCCAGGTTGGCTATGATGATTCCCACTTGTTTTTCATCAGGAAGGGTCCACTTGCTCTTACTAGCTTTTTCTCCCCATCATTGTAATAAATTGGTGAAAGTTTTTCCTTTGGCTTGTTTGAGAGTATACAAGTCTTCTAAGCTCACATCAATGTCAAGATTAAAGAAGTGTTTGATGAATTGATCAATGATTTCTTGGAAAAATTTAATTTTGGGAGATAGATGAGAGAACCAATCCATAGTGGGGCCTGTTAAAATTTGATGGAAGAGGTGCATTAGATATGAATAATTATAGGCTACCTCTATATACATGACATTAAATTATTTGGCATGTTCTACAGGACTTCCTCTCCTTTTGTATTTATCGAATTTGGGGATCTCAAATACAGGAGGGAATGGTACCATTGCAATGTTGAGATCAAAGGGTTAAGGACATAGATTATGTGTATGGGGCTTCTTTGTCTTTCCCATCTAAAGGTACTACATTTTTTGGGATAGCGCCTTGAGTTGTGAAGCTATATTGTCTTGTGGATTTGGTGGAGGTGATGGGTCTAGTTTTGGGGCTAGTTATGGGTAGAATCCATAGTCTATTTGTTGAAACTACCATGGTTTTTGATATTGCATGATTGACACATTATATAATTTATCTCAAACCTTAAGACATTTGGGTTTAATTCCCTTTTTTCCATTTTTAATGATATTAAATTATTATGTGGACTATCTATATTAATCTTGCATGTGATTGATGGATGTTCTTTAAGATAGTTTTAGCTATGCAGTTATTATGCATATTGGCATTGCCATGCAAACATGATTGGAAATTCTAAGTTGAGAAACACAACCAGCAGTCAGTCATGTAGAGGAAGCGCATGAATGTCAAATGGAGAAAAATGGTGGAAGATTCCCATGTCAACCACATGTAACTACCTTATGTCATTCTTTAATGGCATTGAGCAATGTGGGTGTTACTATAGCGGTCAAGTCCACGTTTGGGCATGCATGTCTGAATAGATTACCCTATATGTGTAACCGCCCTTCCACTCTTTTCTTTGTTTTCCCTAAATGGCGTCCTCTTAGTTAGTAGGGGTTGAATACCCTATTTAGATAGTAAATAAGATTTGTGTTTTCCTTTTGAGGGAGTTGATCACCAGGTTATTGTACCACGTAGTACTCTTTTGTATTTGCATTTTTCCAATGAATGAAATGATATTCTGAATTGAGTATCTAAGTTTAATCTAGGTTTTCATTAGTTCTATAGGATACCCATCCAATGGGGCCCACTTGGTGAGTAATCCATTAGCTTAGATAGATTAATGTTAGTTTTTGTTCAGTACTTAGTAAGAATCTGGCATTGACTGTTCCTACAACCCCTAGAATTCAATTATGTGACTGTTCTTACAGCCAAAGAAGGTAGATTAGTTTCATATTTGTTGCTTAGACTTTCATTTCTATCATGCATGTTCAATTTGAGTTTTTTTGTTGAGTATTTTTTAGTATTTTCTTAATTTATTTCCATGCAATTTACCTTTAGCATTAGTCTTTCTTAGTTATAGAATGAAGGTGACTACTTTGGAGTTCCTAGTGCACATACTGTAATGAGCCATTTCAAGTTCACGTCCTTGGGTTGATAATTTAAATGTATCTTCATGATGGTTATGATGGTTATTCAGGTCAGATGTCCAATCTATGAATCATGGTTGTAAAGGCTTAGTTATTGAAATCATTGTAAGAGGTCAAAAAAATTGGCGTCATTGTCGGTTATGGTATCAAACTAGGAATTTTTTTGGAGTCATTGATAGTTTTCTCCTACTTTAGTATTTTTGAAGTTTGTTCTTAGTGTTAGAAGTTATGATCCACCATTTTTTTCTCCACCCATTATTTTTGTGAGTTGGTTGGTATTGAGTTAATATTGCATGCATAGAAGAAGATGAGATGCTTATGGGAGATTCCTTCCTAATAATCTAGAGCCATTTTAGCTAATAGAGCTTCCAAATCTTCCTAGAAATGAAGAGGAAGAAGAGCCACATCCCTTTTCTGATATAATCCCTAACTTGACCAATTCTAAAGTTTCCCTTGAAGATTAGAATCTAGTTAAAGAACCTTTTATTCTAGAATTTCATCAAGCAGGCATGACTGATGCAAATGGAGATAGGCCTAACAGGCAAAACCAACCAGCTTTTCCTTTTCTTATTATTGAATAGAACGAAGTAGATAACATTAAAAATATCCCTCCTTCGTTCCTTCCTAAGTTCTATGACTTGTCAGAAAGGACCCTGATACATTCTTTTTTTAGTTTGATATACTTTGTAGAAGCTATGACTATACCACTAATGCCCACAAACTCAAGCTATTTCCTACCACCTTGAAATAAGTTGCATTGAGATGGTTTATGAGCCTTGGTAGGAACACTGTGGCGACTTGGGAAGATATGAAGACAAAGTTCCTTGAGAAATATAAGGAATATTGTAGGGGTAGTGATATGAGAGGAAGTGAATTTTTTAGAATGCTTCAAAAAGAAGATGAGAGCCTAGAGGATTTCATTTCAAGGTTTCTGTTTTGTCTAAAAAAATCTTCACACCATACACTGAATGAAGACTCAAAAAAGTTTCTTTTCTGAGAGGAATTAGTGAAAGCTTCACTGATGCCTTGGATATGATGGTTGGATGAGATATCACTCTCCTTGGGAGGATATCAAGAAGCTATGCCAAAACTATTCTAGGGTAGCTTCAAAGAAAGGAAGAGCTTACCAATCCTCTATGGGTAAGTCATCCACCAGTGGAGTTTCAAGAATGGAGATTACTAATTTTTTGGTAAATTTCAAGTACGACATCATCAACAATATAGCTATTCAATTGGATACACTCCAAGCCAAGAAATAACATGAGGAGGCAGAGGAAATACTGACACAATATTTCCCTCATTGTAGAAAAAAGAAGGATTGCAGATGCAAGGTGATAGCTAACATTGAAAGTAATAAAATTCCACCTGAGTTAAACCAATTCAAACTGAGGAAGACCAAGTCTACTTTGTTTCAAAAAAGAGTTCATGGGCTTCAAGACAAGGTATGCCACCAAATCCACTATCTTTTTTTGGGCCATATTTTAGTTTGTATTCATCTGGTAACCAGTGGAAACCCCCTTGTCCATCCAACTATGGAGGATACCCACCACATTATTGGGGTAACCCTCTAAACACTTGGTCCAATTATCAAAATCCCTCACCTCAGTGGCAGCAACCTCAGGGGAGTTGGTAGTACTTTCAAGGATCTTGGCAGCCACCTCCACAAAATTGGCAGAAAACATCTCAATGGAGAGGTGTTCAGCAATGACCAAACTAGACAACAAGCTACATGTAACCACCTTCTCAACCCGATTAGTCTGCTATAATGCCTCCTCCTACTAATCCAAGTTTAAATTATCCCAAACCTACTCAAGTACCAACCCAACCCACACCAAACCCGAATAAAAAACCACAACAATAGCTTGTATATTCTATTGATCCAAATCAATTCCCTACCTATGCTATGAGTTTAAGTGACATACGGATGTATTCAAGAACTACCATGTCAGATCCTTCCACCCCCATTAACACTGAGCTTCATGTGGAAGAGAAAGAAGAATCCTTGATTGATCCCATTTAGCCTTGTGCACCTAAAAAAATTTGAACTAGCTCCAACCAAGAAAACAGCCCAACAACCACCTTTCCCTTAGAAATTGGAAGTGGTCAAACAAAACAAAGACAAGGAGGAAACCAATTTTGATATTCTAGACCAGCTCAAGCATATATGTGTCCAGATACCCCTATTTCAGGCCATCAAAGATGTCCCTATCTATGGTAAGGAAATAAAAGAAGCATGCCTTAAGAAACCAGGTAGGAAAAAGAACCCAACTACAGTTCATGTAGTGGGGCAGCTTGTTGACATCATGCTTGGAAAAGTAACTATCCCCAAGTATAATGATCTAGGTATTCCTATAGTTGAAGTTATCATAAATGGGATAAATATAAAGAATGCTTTTATTGAATTAGGTGTAGAAATCAATGTGATAACTAAAGACATCCTATAGTAGCTAAATATTATAAGCATGAGATCCACTCCTACTATCCTATAACTTGTTGATAGCTCCACTATTAAGCATGATGGCATAGTAGAAGACCTTGTGGTGATTCTAGATTCTTGGGAGTACCCAACTGACTTTATGGTTCTTTCTCCCAAAGCTACACTTTTCGGGTATCCCATTATCCTTGGTAGGCCATGGTTATCAATTACAGATGCTTATATTGGATTTTAGTCAGGTGACATGACCATTTTTGATGACAGGAACACCAAAAATCTTGTTCTTTATCCTCCTACTCGGCCATCCCATGATGATAATTCTATATGGCCACAATTTGGTGAAGAGCTTGAAGACGTTAACTCTATGGTGCAACTCATGATGCTAGGAAGAAGTCCTTTCCTACAAATTCAACCATTATTAGATAGACAAGGCATCATCCACTCATGCGTCTGGTTATGTAGACCTCATGCAAACACTTATGTGAGTTCTGCATGATCTTCCTATAGTTGTTGTCTATGCAGATAGACTTCCTGCAACCACTCTTCCTGCAGCCACTATCTTTGCAAACAAATTTCTTGCAACCACTCTTTTTGCAAACAAAATTCCTATAGAAACAAGTATGTTCCACATAATTCTACCACATGAACTTAAGGTACCATGTACTAATGAAGCAACTATGATAGATTTTTTTACAGAAGTATAGGTGTCCAAAGGAAAATATCAGAATATCAACAATAATTTGAGTGAGGGACAACAGTTGACATTGGAAAATCTATTGAAAGCCCATCAACAATATTTTGTCTGGGATTACCATGATATGAAGGGACTAGATCCAAATCTTTGCACTCATAGGATATATATTAAAGATGATTGTACACCTGTGAGGAAATCACAAAGGAGGATCAATCCGACATTATGAGATATTTTCAAAACAAAGCTGCAAAAGTTATTAGATGCAAGATTTATCTACCCTATTTTAGATAGCCAATGAGTGTCTCCATTGGTAATTGTGCCCAAGAAGGGAGAAATTTTTTGAATTTGTATTGACTAAAAGGAGCTCAATGCTGCTACTAAGAAGGGTCATTTTCCCTTACCTTTTGTAGATCAATTCCTAGACTCTCTTGCGAGAAAGTAGTACTTTTATTTCCTTGATGGATTCAATGGCTACAATTAGATTCAAATTGCACTAGAAGACTAAGAGAAGACAACCTTCACACGGGGGACAAATTCCTATTAAATGCTTCCCTTTGGGCTATGCAACGCACCTACAACTTTTTAGAGAGCATTTATCGACATATTTTCAAAGTTCTCCCTTAACTGCATGGAAATTTATATGGATGATTTTACCACCTACGGTCCTGATTTTGATGGAGCATTGGCAAATTTGAAGAAATTCTTATAGAAATGTGAAGACCAAAATCCATCTCTAAATAGTGAAAAATACTTCATAATGATGCAAGAGGGTGTAGTCCTTGGCCACTACATTTCACACCATGGTATTCAAGTTGACCCTAAAAATATTGAGGTAATTGCTAATCTACCCACACCTACAAAAAAAAAGGATTTCAGGAGTTTCCTAGGACATGTAGGATATTATAGGAATTTCATCAGAGATTTCAGTAAAATAGTAGCACCATTCTATAGTCTCGACAAAAAATGTTGAGCTTCAATGGACAAAAGGCTATGATAAAGAATTTTCTGATTTAAAGACAACTCTGACTCATGCTCATGTACTTAAGGGACCTAATTTGGAAATATCATTTCACATCCATATAGATGCCTCAGATTATGCCATAGGAGTAGTCTTGGGACAAAAATAAGGAACCATTGAGAATGTAATTTATTTTGTCAGCAAGAACTTATAGGGAGTTGAATTCAATTACACAGTGATAGAGAAATAAATGTTGGTAGTAATCTATGCCTTGAACAAATTTAGTAACTATATAATAGGTTACTAGATCTATGTTCATACTAACCATACATCCATTAGGTATATTATGAATAAAGCTCTAATTTTAGGAATGTTAGCTAGATGGTTGTTTCTACTACAGGATTTTGACATAACTATTATGGACAAACTAGGGAAGGCCAATGTTGTTGCAGATTTTCTTTCCAGGCTAACCAAATCAGAAGATAGTCAAGCCATAGATGATTCCTTCCCTGATGAGAATATATTCTCCATTAGTGTGCAAACACCTTGGTGTGATGATATAGTCAATTACCTTGTGACAGGGAGGGTTCCTCCTCACTTCTCTCCAAAAGAGAGAAGAGTGGTGATTGAAAAATATTTCCCTTTTTCATGGATAGTTGGATGCATATTTTATACTGGACCAGATCATGTTATGAGAATATGTGTGAGGGAAGATGAGACCTATGATATTCTACATGCATGTCATGATGAACCATGTGGAGGACACTTTGTAGCCAAGAGGAACACAATGAAAATTTTGAATATAGGGTACTACTGGCCTACACTCCACAAAGATGCAGGAAGATATACAAGGAAATGTAATAGATGCCAAAGGATGGGTCAACCAACCAAGTCAGATGAGATGCAACTCTATCCCCAAATAGTAATCACTCCCTTTGAAAGTCGGGATTGGAGTTTGTGGTACCCATTGACCCCCCATCAAATGTTAAGTCTTATATTTTGGTATGCACTAATTATGTAACTAAATGGGTAGAAGTCAAAGCCATGAAACATGAAAGAGAAAACAAGGTTGTAGAGTTTATTTATGAAGAAATTTTTACATGGTCTGGAGTACCCAAAGAAATAGTAACTGATCAAGGAGCTCAGTTTACCTCAACAATTGTTATAGCATTGGTTAATGAATATAACATAAGTCATAGAAAGTCCACTCCTTATCACCCTAAAGAAAATGGAAAATTTGAGGTGACAAAGAAAGAGATTGAGGCCATCCTAACCAAAATAGTGAATATTCACAGAAAGGATTGAGAAAATATAATGTCAGAAGTATTTTGGGCTTACAGAACCACATGGAAAACAACTACAAGCTTCACACCATTTGAGAAATTGTATGGGAAGACAGGCATGATGCCCATTGAATTTGAGCACAAGACTCTCAAAACTATAATTGAATTAGGGATGGAAATTTATGAGGCACAAAATAAAAGGATCATACATCTAAATACATTAGATGAGATGAGGAAATCAGCCTACACCACACTAAATTAGTGCAAAATCAAAGAGTCAAATGGCATGATAAATTTATCAAAGAAAATAAATTTCAGCCAGGTGATGGGGCATTGCTTTATGACTCAAGGTATTAGGATAATGTAGGAAAATTATAGAAATGGTGGCTAGGGCCATATGGAATTGTTGAGGTATTTCTCAATGGCGTTATGTAGCTCACAACCATTGACCTTTTCAGATTCAAATTACTAGTCAATGGGCATCACCTCAAATTATATCAGAAGCCAAAATCCAAAGAAGAGTTCCTCCAGTAGTTCATCCAACATACAGCACCCAAGCACAATTCCTGCAGCCAAAGGCAGTGGACCTAGTTTCCCTCCTTTTGCCTAATTAAGGTATGTACTTGTCATAATAAAGACTTCTAATTTTGTAGAAGTCAATTTCTTCACCCATCCATCCATCTGTACCACCTTTCTCTCTCTCCCATCACTT
The DNA here is from genome assembly GCA_007115665.2 of Sequoiadendron giganteum. Lineage (NCBI taxonomy): Eukaryota > Viridiplantae > Streptophyta > Pinopsida > Cupressales > Cupressaceae > Sequoiadendron > Sequoiadendron giganteum. The sequence continues at coordinate 510,703,058 of CM021105.1, forward strand.
AATTCCACCTCACACTATAACACTTCATCACCATTAATTTCTCAATTACTTCTTAAAAAGGAAAATGATACTTTTTTCATGATCATTGTAATGAATCCTCTATGCCATCATGTTTGTACACACTCAGGTATGTGCACATTACATGCATTCTTAATTATCTTTTAGAGAATTTAATTTAATTACTATATGTTAGTATGGGCATTCACATAATACCCCTATCAAATCACTTCTTCCATCTCACATGTGTGGACACATGTCCAAATTTAGGTTAGGGGGAGGGGTAAGAAAGATACGAATATATTGCCACACGTCAGTCCATGATTTTTTGTGTAATAAAATCTTGCTACGATGATTTGAAATATCAAATAAAATATGGCTCGCATATGTGATGTGACACTAAATTGTTGCCGCCATTTCCTTTCATCATAACTCCCTTTAATTACCATTTCTTTCCATTGATATCCATGTAATAATCTTAAAATGTAAATGGTAATTTCTAAAAATTGAGCAAAGGAAAAATTCAGTCGATAATTCAGCTAGAAAGTGTACAGAAGAAAATCTTGCAGAGTAACAGATTGATTGTAAACAATGGGAGGCAGACCCATTCAGAATGAGCCCTCAATTCATGATACTTTTTGCAAGATGCACAATTCCTGGACGAGTTTCAAAATTGTGGCTAGTTGGATTATTTTATGAAACTGGACAGTTTTGGCAAAGGTATTGCATTGGATTTTTCCCAGACATTTTTGGATGGAAAATCCATAGTGAAAGGGTTGGAGGTCATAGAAAATGAGGAAAGAATTGTAGAGGTATTAGGCTTTCCAGCTGACAGTGAACCTTACCCTATTTTTAGAGACTTTAGGTTAGCCAGGGCTATATTTACAATGTATGGTGATCCACCAATCACTATTGAAAAATAGGGTGCTAAAAGACTCTCTTTTCCTAAGCCATGTAAGAATGAAACCGTCTACATCATTAGACGTATCACTTGTAAGGGTTAACTGTCAAATCTCCATTTGGTACATTTAAAATTGTTGAGTCATATGAGGCATGGGAGGAGGATCAATGTGTCAAATATCTTATACAACCTTCTCTCCATCATGGCAAAAGAAAATCAAAAAGGTTGGGATAACTTTGTTTCCCACCATTATTTAATTAATTTTTTTGTTGTAAAATCTCTACATGATGCAACACCTAGAATAACTTGGGAGGATTTTATAAAAGTTGATTAGTTCAAACCTAAGCATTTGGAACCTAGGGTTTCACCTCGGACATGTAGGTTTGGTAGAAAATCAAGCACGACTGAAGCCTCCCCTAGTGCTTTGACCTCTAGTGTTGGTATGACCCCTCCTGTAGAAAAAAGAGCTATTGAATTTAGTTCCTCTGAAACTGAGAACTCTAGAAGAAAAATTTATTCCTCGAATTCTAATGATGATGTTCCACTTGGGATCCTATTAAGAACTAGGGCACAAAAAAGGAAAGCACGGCTAGAAAAAGGAAAATAAAATGTCTAAACACAGCCTGTACATAGAAAGATGCCAAGTACTAGAAAGAGAAAGGTTGGCACTATTCATCCCGCAGCCAAAGAAAAACATGAGAGCCCTCTTGAGAAATCAACACCTGTTGTTGAAATTCCTCGTAGAAAATACCTAAGCATAAAAGGACATCACATGAGAGTGCAAAGGCCCCAATGAGGTAGGAAAATGATAAATAAAATGATGTGTTTGAAGAAGCAACAAAAATGACCTTGGTAGATCTTGTTGCCATTACAAAAGAAGTGGAGACTTGAGAACATGAAGAAAATTTGGAGTTCATGTAGGAAGATCAAGTCTTCCTGCAGCAAGATCAAGAGTTCTTGCAGCAATCAAAGGAATAGGAATAAGAAGCCATCTAGCAAGAGGTGGAAGAAGAAAGTGTACCCCCACGGTCAGAACCAATCGGACCGCTTGAATCAATGCATTTGGTACTGTATGGAACATCAACAAGGCTACTAGTAGGAATTCATAATCCCCCTAGTTTTATAGTTCATGCAGAACTTTTAAATTTATGGAAAGAGATACATAGACAGGGGGAAGAATGGAAGATGGAGAAGAAAAGACTAAAAAAGGAAATTGAATAGAAGGATGAAATCATTGAGGACAAGAATCGGGAGATTTCCTCTCTAAAGTAGAGGATGGATAATATTGCAACCTTGGTGCCACAAATTGTAGCATGTAGAACACCATGAATATTTTATGCTTTACACCTAAAGAAAGAGTATCTCTACTTTAAACTCTCAAGACACATTTCAGGTTTGAATCCTTCAATTGAAACTCCTATTGAATTTTTCAATGCTTACAGAATTGCCTCCCTAGAAATGAAAAATTTACTATGTGAATTTTATTTGCACAATTTCGCTATCAGTAAAGACCAAGATTGGAACCCACTGCTTTATGTAAGGGACATCCAACTAAGAGCATTTATTTCATGAGTACAAAATGAGATTAGTTGGGGTGAATAATATAATGCTTATAGGGGAAAGAATCCAATATTCCTTTGGCTATTAGAGCTGAATCTAGGAACCCCAAAGGCATTTACATAGACTAGAATGGAATTCTCTTCAGGCCGAGCTATGGTAACAAGATTATTCCTTGGATTGAGGTAGCATACTATGAGTACAAGTTAAAAATAGTAGCAAAAGAGGATACTATGAGAAGATACCCATCCCAGAGAAGGAACACACTAGCTGATGAGTTAAAACAAGTTGAACCACATTCCATCCACAACAATGATGTTGCACTAAAAATAATTGAAAGGTATATTTAGGTTGGGAGAACACAAGGGAAAGAATGGCTTCCCCTAACTTTTCAGCCACATATCCTCATGTGGCTTGTACCAAATTTTAGATTCTTTTGATATGACATTGCTAAAGAAAACCAAAGATGGAAGAGAATTAACCAGTTGGGAGGATTCTATTAGAACCCAAATTCACCTACAGTAGACATTGACATTGGGAAGCTATCACTTGCAGATTTTAGAGCCATGACCAACCAGAAGCATAAGCCTTCCCCTACTGGAGGACCAACAAAATATTAAGTTGGGGGGAGTGATGAGTCTAGCTTTTGGGCTAGTTATGGGTAGAACCCATAGTCTATTTTCTGAAATTAAAATGGGTTTTGATATTGCATGACTGATACTTTATATCATTCCTCTCAAACCTTAAGACATTTGGGTTTAATTCCCTTTCTGCCAATTTTAATGATATTAACATATTATGTGGATTATCTATATTAATCTTGCATGTGATTGATGGATTTTTTTTAAGATAATTTTAGCTATGAAATTATTATGCGTACTGACATCTCAATGCAAACATTATTGGAAATACTAAGTTGAAAAACACAATCGCCAGTCGGTCATGTAGAGGAAGCACATGAAGGTCAACTAGAGAACGACAATTGAAGATTCCCATTTCAGCTGCATGTAACCGCCTTGTTCCGGTCTTTAATGGCATTGATCAATGCAGGCATTATTGTAGTGTTCGAGTCCATGTTTGGGCTTGCATGTCTAAACAGATTCCCCTGCATGTGTAACCACCCTTCCACTCTTTTATTTATTTTCCCTAAATGGTATCCTCTCAGTTAGTGGGAGTTGACTGCCCTATTTAGATGATAAATAAGGTTTGGATCCTCTTTCTAAGATATTTTCATGCCAAGTTATTGTACTAGCTAAGAATATCAAACATACTCTTTTGTATTTGCATTTTTCCAATGAATGAAATGAGATTATAAATTGAGTATCTTAGTTTAATCTAAGTTATCATTAGTTCTATAGGATAATCATCCAAGGGGTCCCACTTGGTGATTAATCCATTAGCTTAGATAGATTAATGTTAATTTATGTTTAGTACTTAGTAAGAATCTGGCATTGACTGTTCTTGCAGCCACTAGAATTCCATTTTGTGATTGTTCCTATAGCCAAAGCATGCAGAGTAGTTTAATGTTTGCTGCCCAGAATTTCATTTCTATCATGCATGTTCAATTTGAGTTTTTTTATTGAGTAGTGTTCATTATTTTCCCAATTTATTTCCATGCAATTTATCTTCAAGATAAGTCTTTCTTAGTTGTAGAATGAAGGTCACTACTTTGAATTTCCTAGTGCACATACTGTGCCGACCCATTTCAAGTTCATGTCCCTGGGTTGACAATTTATTTGTACCTTCATGATGGTTAAGATGGCTATTCAAGTCATATGTCCAATCTTTGAATCATGGTTGTAAAGGCTTAGTTATTGAAATTATTGTAGGAGGCCGATAGGAGGAACATACGTTGGGATGAAGGATGAGTTGTTAATGGGATTTTGATATGACAGTGTGTTGTATGGGGTGTATGGTGGAGTGGGATTATGTGAAGGTGATTGAGGTGTTGATGTGTATATTCCTAGCATGTTTGGACTGATGATATTCTATTGGAGGTTATAGTAGGAAGTTCGTTGTTGTTATTTTTGTTGATATTGGCCATATTGTTGAGCTAGTGAGGATTGCTATAGTTTTTTCACCACAAGGGCTTGTTGTTGGGCTTGCTATTCTTTTTGTGTTGTGATGGCTTGTTTTTGGGCCTAATTTTGTTGTTGTGTTGCAATGGCTTTCTATTGGGCCAAATTTTGTTGTTGTGCTACTAAGGATGCTTGATAAGCTTGATATTCTTGTTGTGTTGCTAAGGATGCTTGATAAGATTGATGTTGTTGATGTTGTTGCTATGCAACTAAGGTTGCTTACTGTTGTTGTTGTGCAACTAAGGATTCTTTTTTCTTCTTTTTTTTGTGCGTCTAAGGTTACTTGTTGTTGTTGTTGGATGGCTTGATAATAATATTGTTGTGCTTGTTGTAATGCTAAGGTATGATTTTGCAATATAGGACCAGTTGATTGTTGGGACATCTACAGGAGATTGTGGGTGTTGATTTTTTGGATGGGTTGTGAGTTTGTGATGAGAGGTTGGGAGTTTCCTTGCTTCAAGATTCCTTACAAAATGGTGGATTGATATGGAGGAATGTATGTTTGAGATCTTGTTTGATTTTGCATGGTGAAGGGGACCATGGGGAAGGATGTGGATGTTGTCATTATATTTTGCAAGGGTGTTGGTATACTAGGACCTTGAGTCCATTGATTGAAAGTATTCCCTTGACTGATGTTTAGGGGATTTCCTAGTGCTTGATATGTGATCAAGGTAGTTCCTTGGTTGATAGGGTTCATTCCCAAGGTGTTGCTTTGAGTTGGATTGATGATATATTAATCAATTATGTTTTGTGATGATAAGGGTATAGATGAACCTATGGGAGGATTAGGTAAAGATGTCCCTATCTGCATTGAGGTTTGACTATGCAATATAATATGGACATGCCCTTGTGTAATACCTTGAGATAATTGGTCTATATTTCTTTGTGTGATGGTGGGAATACTTGTGGTACTCATGGATGTAGATGAAAATGGATGTCCCCAATAGGTGGAGGTTATGGTGGAGTAATGAAGGTCAAGAGGTTTATGTAGTTTTGAAATTTTTAGGATGGGAGGAGTACCAAAGGTAGGTATCCAAGTGGTTGTGTGGAGGATTGGTAACAAAATTACCCACAAGTGTGTTGCTTTCAAATGGAAGAGTCAGAGTAAGTGTTGAAGCCTTGTGCCAAATTTTGTGCCATAAATGATGGAGAAGTAGGAGCTATTTTTTCAAAGACTTGACACTCCATGAGTTCCTCCCTAGTAAGCTCAAAGGGATTTTTTGTAATGTCTTCAATTTCATATGGTCCTGTTGGAGACAATGGTTGTTGCAATGGCGTGACTTGGTTTCTTGGGTCAAATTCTAGAGGATTTGGATCACTTGAGGTAAATGTGATTTTTTTTCTTTCCATAATTTTCTTGTATTGCGATCTCATTTTTACCATAAATTTCAAGTCACTGGTGGGAGGTTGTGTTGATATTTGTAAATTTTGAACTCTCTAGTGGACTTAAATCTAGGTAAAAGGGATTCTCTAATTCTTTTGTGATAAATGATGATAATGGGGAATGAAAAGATGGGTGATATGGAAAGTGATATTTGCAATCATTTTGAGACAACACTTTTAATTTCTAAGTTTGATATTTTGATGTTACGATGTTGATAAACTTTAGAATCTATAGGGTAGACTTGTGACCTTCAAGATAAACTAGTTCAAGGATGATAACTAAACTAGGTGCATGGAAAAAGATACATTTCAAATACAACTTCATAAAGTTAGGGGTTGGTTTTATTTCATGCTTAAGTAAAAATATGTTGGTGTGTTCAATTTTTTTGTAAAGATAGGTGAGGTGAAGCATGAAATTTTGATGAAGGGATGGATGAAATTTTCTACCCAATGTTTACTTAGAATGAACCTATGTTTTCTAAGACCACGATAGTGAGAATGATGCTAGACCTCTAAAATGTTCAAATCCTAAAGACCCAATGTTGACTTAGATGATAGGATAAATGGGGATATTTAAACCTATTCTCCTTCTCCTAGCTTGAGCATAGTGGTTTCTGAACAAACGCTAACGATTGTGGTAAACAATTACAGCCCACTTCCTACCAAAGTTTGAGTTACAATATCTATGTTTGTGATGATGGGATGTAGGTTTTACCTCATAGACTTTGATTGTGGGATGGATCATTTAGATAGGTTGATTATCTTAAAAAATATCTAGATTTTGCCTCATAAATAATGCATAAATGTCTAGATCTCTTCTTAGTGCATGTTCATAAAATTTCACTAACAATTTGTTTCTATTTAGGTATAGTGTTGTAGTGCAGTTTTTTATTTCTCTTGAACTAAGGTGCCTAAGTTTGTAATGACAACCAATAGACCTTTTTTTGGGGATTTAAATTTTGTGTGAGATAATTAAAGGAGAAGAAGATAATTATTTCCATGTAGGAGGTGGTAATATGGGCCTTCTAGCCAAAATATCTGCTCTTCATTCTTCTTTATCCAAGATAGTTGCAACAATTCTCTACTGATTGGATGTTTCCCTAGTTTCAAAAGTCAATATTCTCAAATTTATGATAATATTCATTTGTTCTCCCTCAATTTATTCAAATTTTGGTTGGATAATAGCACCTATAAGTTTGGGTTGTAAAATAGGAGCGTCCGATCTCCAAATGGTCATGTGGGGTTCAATTTGTGTCAATTTTATCTTGCTTAAGTGAACTAGTTTTACAAAAACTTTTGTTGATTAAGTTTCCAAACTAAATGTTTATGTCAAAAAACATCATAACTTTCACAATGTACATTTCATGAAAATCATGAGATTAGAGCCACAATTGCCTATGTTGTCTTTGGGAAATGTGGATTATGATTGATTCAAGATATTTAGAAGTTGCTAAGAATAGAAACCCTTAGGACAAGTAGCAATATCAAAGCTAAATAAAGAGGAACCCATATTTACCAAAGTGTTTGAAATTTTGAAGATAATGAATTTTTGTTTTTGGATCATTTTGGAACCAAGAAATGTATCAAACTGACTCACAATCACATACAATCCTAGGTTTGAAATGGCTATACTTTGTTGAATTCCCACTTGGATTTCTCCAAACACTAAACAATGCAAACAGTTAGAGATTTGGCAACATTGGCTCCCCTCCATGGCACACACTTCTCAGGACCACAAAATCTCAAAATCCTTAAATTTCAAAGATCAAAAGGATTTTTTTGTTTCTACAATTGAATAGTAAGAATGTGGGATGGCTTCAGAATGACCATTTTTGCACCAATAAGTATTAAGGATTCTTGGATTTCTAAACAAAGGTTCATAATAAGGGCTTCCAGTTTAGGCCATGTAATGATAAAATCCTTATGAGAGGTCTCCCAACCCTTATAACAAGGGCTTTATGCATCATAAATATGTTGGGGGAGACCTATAATGTACCACTTCCCATTGATCACAAATTTCATTGTAACCACATATTTATATCACAGTTTGGAAGAGCTTGGCTTTAGCTCATTACCGCTTGGGTTGTTCCCTTGGGGTGACTAATTTTCCCCACCAAGGTAGGCCCTCTAAAGATCAACAATAGTGAATAATTACATTTGCAGTTCGACTGTGTAAGTTGCATAAAGAATTTATGAGGGATCACACACAATACCTTTCCTTCACACTCACATGATTGTTCAATTTTAGCTCCAAATCAAAATGTGTAGGTAAAATTTTAGAAAACTAATGTCACCAAAATTATTTCGATTCTCAATATCATCGTGAAGTTTGAGAGAAGTGAATACGCATCTAAATGACACAAGTTGAAAAGAACACTGCAAGACAAATCAAACAGAAGTTTATTTTAATTATCAAATCAATGATGAGTTCTTTTTATAGCACCAAAACCAGTTTCGAATTTGCTTGTTTAGTTTTAATCCCAAATTAATATGATAATATGAAGGTTCAATTTTAATTCCATTTGAGCATTAATTTTAAGACCAAGTTAAAATCTAGTGAGGTCCTAAAGAAAAAGGTAAAAATCATGAAAGTTGGGTTATAATTTTCCCAAAGCATTTAAATGCTCTTTACAATTATAGAATTTAAGATAGAAGAGGTTTTCTTCATTTCAGCTCCATGTCTTTCAACCTACAAAATCCTACTATTATAACAACTAGAACACAATTATAAATGCATTATTAATTAGATAAATCAAGGAAATTAAGGCACATGATTGAAAAACAATCAAGTTTCTTACTAGAGTTGGGCATTGTTGAACACGATAGTATCACAATTTGAAGTGTGGGTGTCGCTCTGGTGAACATGCGCATTGCTCTGCAACAATAATATTGAGCATGATAGAATCAATATTTGGCCCAATGTTTCTCCTAACTATAGTATCACATTTTGAAATTTGAAAGCATCATTCTGGTGAAGACAGGCTTCATCGTTTAAACTCTTTGATACTTCCAAATTAATTATGTGTTGCTAGAATTAAATCAACATCAATGCATTAAATAGAAATCTTTGTTTCAAATTGGTTGGGCATCGCTATATGGTGATGCTCTATAGAAGGCATTACTGATTGTAGTTTGGGTGTCATTGCAACCTACAAAACATCAAATAAACATAATTTGAGCAAGAAAATTGTTAAGTTAATGGTGTGTCTTCCTTCTAGCACTAGAATGTGAGACGAGGATTGTTGGTGAGGGCTGATTACACTTGAATCATGATGAATCAAAGCATAAATTCACCAAAAATAACTTCATCTACAAAAAAGTGTTGAATAATTCAGATATTGAGAGGGGGGGTGAATCAGTATCTTCACAAACTTATTTGAAAAAATACCTCTAATTTCTTTGCAGTATAGAACAAATAAGAGAAATAATAAAACATGAAATTCCACAACACAAGAACACCAGATTTTACATGGAAAACCCATTGAGGGAAAAACCATGATGAGGATTAGCTCACAATATATATATAGTTATTTCAATACCAGTTACAAAGAGGCTCATTGCTAGATACAAAAATCTCACTGCTTACAAGGACTCACTATCCAGACATGGAGGCTCACTACCTATAGAAATTATGTAAACAAAAATGACTAACCACCAGAGTTGAGCTGATGAAGTTACACCACAAGTACAGATTCAATTCCTTTGATGCTTAGAGTATTCACTTGCATGACAATAGACTAATCTTCATCTATTCACACACTTCACTTATACACATATACACACATTTCTTCTCTTCACATTTGTATCCCATTCATATTCTTCTTCCAACCATCTTACATATATACCTAATATATCTGTATGCATCAATTAAGTCGACCTAATTATATGCAATTCATATTTTCAAAATGATAACTTGTCGGCTTCATATAAATATTTTCCAAAATTCACTTGTGTCATGCAACATCATGTCAATTAGGACCAAATCTAGGTCTTACATATAATCCGCAATTCATGTTTGGCTATAGACTGATTATTAGGTCAGCCATGATTAACCTAATACTAAAATTCAATCACAAAAACCAATGCTAATGTACCATTCAATCATATGAACATCTAATAATTCATACATGGACGCTTCCAACAATCATAATCCTTTTCCCAAACCTTTAGATCATATTGATTACCAGAGAGAATATGTGGACCAAAATATCGGATGGGATAATCTTGATCCACACATCAGTACAAGGTACCAGACCAACATGGTGACATCAATGACAATATAGGATATACTTCCAGCAATCTCACCCTTTGGCACTGATTACAACATGTGCAAAATTCCAATTCAAAAATCTTCTTCAATCTCTCTAAAAACCATCTTCCAAATCTCCAAATCTCTCCCCCTTTCACATCAATGGAAAAGGGTGCCAAAAAAGATGTAAACATGGTGACATCTAATATTCAAATATTCTAATTCATTCAAAATTTCAAAAACTTCAAAACTTTTATACATTCACTCTTTCAAAGTTCTTTCAAACTACAATGACACTTTTCACCTTAAATACATTTTTGTACCTTTATTTGATAATAGGGTATAGTTTATTCCATTCAAGTACTACATAATCCTTTCTTGTCAACATACATTCCAATAGATCCTATAGTGTGAAACAGGATGACCAATCTATGGATGAACATTGTTGTTTACAGTCTTCTACATCAGAGAGTACTCCAGAAATATTGTCTAACCAAACCTCAAAAATTTCCTTAAGAAGCCAAAAGGTCTTCACTACATCATCCCTTTTTCTCTACACAATGATCATTTCAGCTTGTATTTCACCAAATCTCAGCCTTTTCTTTCCTTCTTTTTCTTCAAAAATATCAAACTTCTTTCCAATGATGTTCACATCAGATTCAATTGCTTCAATTATTCTTATGAAATTATCAACTACAGCAGGCCACCAGACACAATATTTGTATGTGTCTTACATTTATTTTATGCACTTCTTTGTCTCCATGATCAGTTTAGATAACCTATGCTTTGCTTTATAAAATCTCTTCTCAACCAAGGCTTCCAACTTGTGTCCTTTTGGACCTTCAAGCAACATTCTCTCTTCAACTATTTCAACTAAATTTTCAGGTAAGGAATTAGAAATGATAGATACATCAATACCTTTATGAAGTAGATACTCAACTGAGGCATCATAGATTTTAAGTATGTCAATAGGAGAGGTCATACTCCATAAATCACCAATTTTCTTCATTTTCCCCTTTATCAACATAGACTGGATGTCATCTAGATCAGAAGATTTTAATCTAGCTAGAGATTCTTCTTCCTTCTCTTCAAGAATAAAAATAGTGTTTTCGATGATAGCTTTTCTTCTCTTCGATTCCGAAGGGGAATCACTAGTGACTAATTTCAATTCTTTTGTTCTAGAGGAATAACCTTCCTTAAATTGACTCAACATAACTTCATCGAAGCTCAGTACTTTCTACAAGGATAAGAAAAAAAATTACACATATTTTCTTTATCCTCTAAAATTTTAAAGTGTTTGCATATCTGTCTTGCAATGGGAATCCCAAATTCCCACTCAACATCTTTCTTTCTCGGTAGCTATTTCAGAAAATAGAGTACCAGACATGTAAGCATGGACCCAAAACAAAATGGATGTCCTTCTTCAAGTGACATTTGTATGTTCTTGGCGATATTTTCAAGAATTAGCTTACACAGATCAAACTATTTGTTCTCTTTTACTATTTTATGTGCCAAATACATAGCAATAGCCAAAGTAGAGCTTTCTCGATTTCTAAAATAAATTTTATAAGAGATGCCATACGCAACATACCTAACTGAGGAATCGCCAATAGTATCAATCAAAAATGCTCAGGGATCTTGGTCAACTCCCATCATTTCCTCTACTTCCTTGTATTTTATAGTCTTTTATCTAGGAAGTTTTCCAACGCTACACGATCTGGTAAATGCTTTGATTGATTCCTTCATAATAGGATAGGATTTATCCAATACAATTATTCCATCCTCGAGTTTTCTTAAAATGAACAAGATAAATTCTCTATTAGTAATCCAAGGAAATTCTCCCCATAAATCTAAACCTAGGGTTTGTAAGTTTCGTATGTTGCTTGTTTCCAACCCTAATTCTATCCTTTTTTTATTTTGTGATGATCAATTCATCTAGCTCGATTCCTTTTGACTTCAGAGGTATATTCCCACTCAATACTCTATTAGAAATTTCCATTATAGCTCTTAAAATTTAATAAGGAAATTTTTCTATTACCTTCCTCTGCAACTACATGAAAGAGAAACTTTCGTCACTTTCTTTCAAATGTCCACAAAGATCTCGAGGGGGGTTCCAAATTGCTTCAAAAATGCTCCAAGTTTCTCTACAAATCATTTGAATGTATTTGACGATCAAAATAATTTATGAAGTTTCCTTTATACACCATAATTTTTTTCCTAACTCACATTAATTGCAAAAAGCTAAGAAAACTTTTCTTCCACTCTACATTGAGAAACCCTAATTTACTCTGCAAAAGAACATGCTCGTTATTTTTCCTCTAGTTTCTTTTACATCACCTTTGTCCTATAATTCCTTACAAAATATCCATGTGTCAGAACCTGACATGTTGTACTCCTAGGGGTTTAATTGTTTTTTTTATAAATCTCCCCCTAAGACCACGCTAGGTCTAATTCTCAAAGGATTCATTTGCACCGGATGAGGGTAAAAACACATCAATAGTCTTTGATTCTTCGTTTATTTTCCATATCTTTATCATTTCCTACTTAACCTCTTCCTTATCAATATTTTTCACCATTTCATCATCTTCCACTGGAGTAGACTGCTTTCCTATTTTACTTCTGCATACTTTTGAAATATGTCCCAGTTTCTTGCAATAGTAATAGATAATATTTCTATGTCATTTGTTTTCTATTAATCCCCATTCTACATTGATTTTCTTTATGTCCAAACATATTATAGGTATAGCAATATCCATCAAATGATTGATTCATCCTTTTTCCATTGAACCTATTCATCATCACCTAACTAATCATCCTTACCAAAGATCTATACTCAGTAGCTTTATGTCTAATCTTCTTGCATGTATAACATTGTCTAGAGAAGGGACCAATAAACTAATTCATCCTGCTCCTACACTTAGTTGCCTTATGATAAAATTTATTACATGAAAAATAAACACCATTTAATTATGAGTACCTTTGTGCATTTGGTTATTTGATAGGTGATCTCCTTCCAGAGTTTCTTTTTGCTTTCATTTATCTTGAGTCTTCTAATTGATTACTAGATTTGAGTTCTATATTTTTTCATCAACTTCATTACCTGGGCCACTTTTGTCTTTAGAAGGTTTATGTCCTACTATTAATTCATCAAGCTTGGTGGAGCTTGTCTTGAAGTCATCTTCACAATTTTTTTCTTTCTCAAGTTCTGCTTTCAGATTCGTCACTTCCTGTTCAATCCTAGAGCAAACATCAACCTTGTTTTGTATCACTATTTTCAAGCATTCTTCAACTCTCTTCATTTCATATATTTTCAAATTTAGTTTGGTATTCTCATCATTTTATTGCTTCAATTTCTCACTCACTTCTTTGTATCTTTCTTTGAATTTATTTAACTTCTCTTTCAATTTTTGGATGCACTCATTTGCTTCATCTAGATTTTCCTTCAGATCTCTATTTTCAATTTCAGCCTTGTTAGGATCTTCAAGAGAGGTATAGAGCTCTTATTTATCCATTTTTTCAATCTATAGGATCTCTCCCAAGTTTTTAGACTTCTCCAGAGGAACCAAAGCTCTGATACCAATTGTTGAATAATCTAGATATTGAGAGGGGGGGTGAATCAATATCCGCACAAACTTATTCAAACAAATAACTCTAGTTTATTTGCAGTATAGAATAGATAAGAGCAATAAAAAACATGAAATTCCACAACACAAGAGCAATAGATTTTATGTGGAAAATCCAATGAGTGAAAAACCACAGTGAGGATTAACTCACAATATATATATAGTTATTTCAATATCGATTACAAAGAGACTCACTCCCAAATACAAAAAGCTCACTACTTACAAGGACTCATTGTCTAGACATGGAGGCTCACTGCCTATAGAAATTATGTAAACAAAAATGGCTAACCGCCATAGTTGAATTGATGAATTTACACCACAAGTGCAGATTCAGTTCCTTTGATTCTCAAAGTATTCTCTTGCATGATAACAAACTAATCTTCATCTATTCGCACACTTTTCTTATACACATATACACACACACTTCTTCTCTTTGAATTCACATCCCATTCATATTATTCTTCTAAAAATCTTGCATATATACCTGATATATCTATATGCATCAATTAGGTCAGCCTAATTGGATGCAATTCATATTTTCAAAATGATAAATTGTCAGCTTCATATAGATCTTTTCTGAAATTCACCCATGTCATGCAACATCATGTCAGTTGGAACCAAAGCTAGGCCTCACATATAATCCATAATTCATGTTGGGCTATAGACTGATTATTAGGTCAACCATGATTAACCTAATGCTAAAATTAAATCACAAATATTGATGCCAATGTATCATCCAGTCATATGAACATATAAGAATACATAAATGCATGCTTCCAACAATCATAAGCCTTTTTCATAAAACCTTACATCATACTGATTACCAGAGAGAATATGCAGACCAAAATACCAAATGTAATAAGCTTTATCTACATTCTAGTACAAGTTACCAAACCAACATGGTGACATCAATTACAATATATGACATAATTCCGACAACTAGATCATTCGAAATGGAAATATAAACTAAGCATTTAATTGAAAATGAAAGCTACAAACTACACAAAAATAGTTAAATTCATAATCTAGCCCATCTAAAACTTATCTTATTTTGTAATTGGTATCATGTTGATGTGAAACGATGACCCTTTCCCAATATCGTGATTAGTGAGCCTATTTCATTCAATTCTATGGAAGAGAATCAATGAAATATTTTTGATAAAATAGATTAAAACATGATTCATGCTAAAATTGGCATGATTCAAGCTAATTAAACATGATATTATGCTACAAATTATCTAATTATGCTATTACTAAGCTAATCTAATCTAAAATTATGCTAAAAGATGAAAACCCTAATTCATATATAAACTAGGATGAATGTATGAAATCCATCTGTGGATGCTCTAAGCTATTTATGCAACTAAAATGAACTAAAATAAGTTAAAAATGAGTGAAGTATGAGTGTGGATTCAAGTTAAATCAATAGCATAAGTTTGCAATTGAAATATGGATCCATTTGTCTCCAGATAGTGACCTATTTATAGGAGAGCAAATGAGAAATGGGGTTGAGATCAAAAATCTTAATCAACGGTTCAAGATGGAGGAAAAGAGGAGACATGGATCAAGGATTCTCATCAACGGTTGAGTTCATGCAAGATCGCATGGATTAAGCAAGGGATCAAGGGTTCACATTTGCCTCAAACAAACACACTTTTGACTTGCACACACAGGTCAAAGGTAACTTGTTCAAAAGGTTAAAAGATAACTTGTAACTCAAGTTACAAGATAACTTGCATTTGAAGCCAAGTGAAAATATCCTTTTTCAAATGATGGAGGAATAAGAATATTCTTTTGGAATATTTTTATTGGTGATGAAAAAGGAATTTTGCAGATTAAAACAAAGTTTTAATTGTGCATAAAGGGGATAAGGAATATTCTATGGGAATATTCTCTTTGATTAGAGGAAAGTTAGTTTAATTTCTATTTAAACAAGATTTAATTTATTCAATTAGGGGATTTGGAGGAATAAAGTGGTATTTATTAAATTAAATGATTTAATAAATGGGAAAAGGGGGAGATGACATTTAATTAAATAACTTGGGGTTATTTAATTAAATTAGAAGACTTAGGGTATTAAATTAAATGTTTTGATTTATTTTATTTAATTAGATGAAATGTTAGCATGAAAAGGGGTGCATTAACCTAGTTGAATTAATGAGGTTAATGGATGAAAATGACATAATTAATTAAATAGCTAGGCCAATTTAATCAATTAAGAAAAAAGAGGATGGATTTCAGAGGAAATGATGTTAGTATATCTAATTTAAATGTATGATATTGATTAGGACATTTTTCAATGTCTACACATATGTACATACATACATACATACTTGCATACATACAGATATATGTTTATGAATAAATAAAAATATTTATATTCATTTCAAACTAATAGGGTAAATGATTAAATTAAATCATCTACAATTATTTTTTCCTGAACTTGAAATTCATTTCCTTAATCATGACATAATGAAAAACTAGTATGGTAATAATAATTCTTCTACTCAAAATTATTTTCTCTATTTTTCACTACAAATGAATAAAATATTTTTAAATGAATTTATACATAGGTAATGTTTAATGGTGAAAAGATTACGATCTACATCAAAATGAGCTAATCAAAATGAAGAACCACTAAATCTCACCATAAAACATTTAATTAGGAGGGCCAAAACATGCAAATAACAATAAAAAACTAACCCTAACTATTATACCAACTATGAGGGAAGTTTTTAGAGCTCAAAATGATGTGTACCTTATTCCAAGAAGGTTGTTTTTAGGGCACCAAGGAGACATTCTCCTTTAGTGGAGAATGGGTCCCTGTTAGTATTTCTAAAATTGAGATATGGGTTATTTTCCTTGATGTTTGCACTCTCAGATCCCCGATGGTCAATTCCCAAAAACTTGTAAAAAAATCTATTGCTTCAATTTTGTCTTCTTGCACTATGAAGGTAAACTTTGCAACTTAACAACTTGTGCAATTTTGCTTCAAACTTCTTCTCCACTTGATCTTCAACCTATAAATCTGCAAAAACACACTCAAGAGAAGATAAACTTTTTGATTGTTAGTGAATAGGGGTTTTCCTTGGTCAAACCCATTTTAGGTAATTAAACCAAATGATGAAATTAATAAAATTGAAGCATGAGCACGAAATAATGAAGTGTTGATACCTTGGAAGTTGTCTTGGAATATAAATCTCCAAACTAACATGAAGTGGTCATGAAGAATGTAGATCTTAATCCTTGTATAAGAATTGAAAAAATTCTTGCAAGTAGATCTTCAATGCTACATCAACTATCTTAGGTCAACAAGATGCTTGAATGCTCTATGCCTTAGACATGATGAAATGATCTTGAATTTCTGAAATAAACTCTTAATAATCTACCTTAGAATGCGTTTAAAATGCTCTTGCAAACTCAAATTTCCTATAAGGATGCTCTCTCAAAGTTTTTAGGTGAAATAATGTGAATTAACCCCTTATTTATACTAAATCTAGAGATTAACCCTAAAATTCAAATAATTAAAGTTGACACTAGATCTGGAAATGAAAATTATTAAAATTCCACTAGAATTAAATTCAAAAAGGGTGTCCTACTTGAGGAGGATCCATTCACCACCTAGGTATAATGTGTCCTAGCTCAAGTTTCTAGGGCCATTTTAATTTTGGTCAAAATGGGTCCCCCATTTTGTTTTCTTATCTTTGGTGTTTTGTTTGGGACTTAGGAGTTGTTATTCTCCTAATTATTTGGTTTTCTTTTTCTTTGGTAGAAGTAGAGCCAGAACAGAATCTAAATCTGAAACTTACATAGGTTCCATGTCATGATTTAGTTTTGATTATGCTCTCGTTTGTTTCCTTTTTCTCTTTTTCATTTCTCTTTGTTTCATTTGGGACATGATTTTCCTTGGTCCCACTTCCTTTTCATTTGTTGTTTCCTCATGTCAGTTTTGTTTTCTTTTGGCGGGATCAGATCTGGATTGGATCTTGAACTTGGAACTTTGTAAACTTCCAAGTTTGGTTCTCGTTCTGCTTCCACCCCTATCTTTTTGTTTTGTTCATTTCTTCTATTTTGGTGTCGGTTCCTTTGGTCCCAATTCCACCTTGTTGTCTTTTCTCATTCCCTTTTGTTCTTTGTGTTTTTCTCATCTTTGGAGGGAGCAAAACTAGAACCAGAACTGAACTAGAAACTTTGCAAAAGGTTCCCTATCTAATTTTGGGCCTGATCCCACCCTCATTCCTTGTTATCTTCTTCCCCATGTTACTTTTGTTACATAACAGTTATGTACTCGTTCCCACTTTGATTCCACGCTCGACTAGCCGCATTAATGGAATTTTTCATAGGCCCTCCACACGCGTGAAATCAAATCCAAAACCTTAATCTAGGTTAATTTTTTCATTATTATTATTGCTTAAGTTGTGTTAGCGAACCAGAGCCGAGAAAGCGAGAAGAGGAGCAAGATTTGTTCAAAGGGAAAGCATCTACAAGAGTATTTGGATCAAATTTTCATCTTGTTTGGTAGCGTTTGAGGTAGTGGGTTTTCCCCATTTCATTTTTTCACATTTTTCTTCTCATCTCATTCTTCATTCTATTCTTCACACATTCGCAAGAAATTTCTCATGGATCTTCACCCGTTTGATGTTTTGTTTTTGTTTTCTTTTTTGGTTTGTCTTTCCCTTTTTTTTCCTATTTTATTTTTGTCTTTTTTGTTTGTTTTCATTTCCCTTCTATCATTTTCTTGTTTTGGTGGTGTTCGTACTATCGTGCCATAGTTTTGTTTAGGGTTTCATCTTTGACAGTTTTGTAGGGATTTTAAAGGTTTCAAATCTATTCAAAGACACCTCTGATCTTGTTAACATGTTGACTCAATTATTTCCATGTTGTATTTTTGATTCCCTAAATTCTTGAGTTGACGGGTTGCTCAAACTAGGGTTTGTGTGTCATCTTTGTAATATCGTGCCATCTGAGCTCGTTCTAATTCATTATGGCAACATAGATAAGATTGTTTCAATTTTAAAGATAAAATGGCAGAAATAAAGTCAAGGATGAACTCAGTTCATAGGTGTGTAATGAGTGAAGGTTTATGTTAAATTTTGGGCCCTCTCCTGATGATTTTTGACTCTATTCCACATCCTTTCCACTGGCGGAAGTGGAACCGGAATGGAAACTAGACTTGAAACTATGTGATGGTTCTAGGTTCAGTTTTCATTATGATCCCAACTCTGATCTCTCCAGTACTGGGAGCTTTCAAATGGTGATCCCTTTCTTGGTTGTGCCTCCGATGACCTTAAAATTTTACTAAGTATAAAAGGCTACCTAGGGAAGGATAGGGTAATATGAAGGGTAATTATTCTAATGTTGATTTTCATGCTTTCTATTGATCTAATCTAGGGTTGTCTCGTAGGAGTAAACAATGTCAAAAGCATCTGCAGAAGATTCCCAAGTGGAAGGCCAAGTTGTAGAGAGTTCAAGATAGGTGAAACCAAAGAAGATAAATCTGGAGCAACTACCCTATACTTTGGGATACAAACATCATAATGCCACTCCCACAGCGAGCAAGCTAGTTTTAGGATGGGCTGATATTACAGGTCCTAACATGGGATCTTTCAATTGTGAGGAGTTGACTCTCAATACTTTTATGGAAATAGTGACTAGAAGGATAGAAAGAATAGTCTAATCTAGGCTAGCGTATTTTTCACTCTTCCCTTTATCAATTCAATTCCCGGAGCTCATCTTGACTACATCAGGAGCTTACAATTCTATGTCAAGGAAATGTATGGACCAATAAGGAAACGTGATAATTGATCTATCTTCATAGATGATGATATTTATGTTCAATGCACCTACCCCAAAGAACCCTAAGCAGTTGAATGAAGCAGAAGAATTGCAGAAATTTAATAAAGATAAATAGATTAATAAATCTCACATGAACAAGAAGTGGTTGAGGATGGAGAAGAAGTCCTTAACCAAGATACTTGAACAACCTAAGAGGGGAGACTTCATGAAGGAATTTGATGACCTAATCTTGATGCTTTCTAGGGTATTTGTAAAGAAGGACTCCACATGCTTCAAGGAATGGATGTTCCCATTCATTGAAGTTATTTTTGATGGCAGACAACAATTTGATTGGTGCATGATGTTATCTGATAATTTGCAAAATCAGAAGTTGAAGGTAAGGGAAACCAAGATCTTTTTTATGACTTCTTATGTTATATATGTTGCTAAAAGGATGGGTATCTTTCCTGGGTTGAATGCAATTGGAATATTGGGAGAAACTTCTGGACAACAGAAGGTTTGGAGCCGTTATGCTCAATTCACCTTGCAAACATCAGATCTACATCATAGAAGGGTCAATGATGCATTCCTTTATGTCATCATCAACCGATTGACTAGGGATGTTGGATTTAGGTTAAGTAGAGATGCCATGACTTTCATTTCTCAATGGGGACATTGGTATATCAAATATCTATTAGGAAAAATTCAATTACAGAACAAACTTTTCCTAATGTCAAAACTAAGAGGAGGAAGAGATATGCCTTTTTAAAATTTGAAATTACAGTTCACTAAGATGCATATGAAAGAAATAATAGAATTGAGAAATACATTCAAACACAATTGACACTAGATTTACGTGGGAAAACCCTTACGGGAAAAAAATCCACCACACCAAAGAAAGATCACTTGTATTACATTAAACAAAATTAAATACAAGTTACAGACTCTTCTTTTTAGATGTCAATTCTATATAAGCAACATTTCTTTGATCATCCTTTTATCAAATCACACTGTTACAATTCTTTTAATCAACATACCATGAAGTTCACACAATTTTGATCATTTATCTGTCAAACTCTCTAACTAGAACCTCGACGGAACTAATCATTCATGCTCAACCAGTCTATTTATTTCCCATAAGAGAATGGTCACAACAGTTCAACTACTAATCAATTCCCATTTTTCTTCTCTCATTGGTCCAAAATAGAACACGTAGGATAGACACTTGGTCAACATACTTCAACTATATCGCTCATTGGCGAGAGAATAGACCATGTCTCACCGATGCCATAATTCCCATAGACCATCACAAATTGTATCAACTTCTACCGGTCTTATCGCTTAGACACTAGATAAGTCTCTTTGATCTCAGGACCATCGGCAAGACCAGTACTATTGGCAAAAAATTGGAAGGTCACACCAATGGTTCAAGTCTCCCCGATATCCCAAGGAACACCAAGACCACACATATCTGCAAGAGTCACATTGATCATTCAATAGGAGTAGATCCATCAACGAGAGTAACACTGTCGAAAGGAGATTAGGAAGTCATGTCGATAGCTAAAGTCTCCTTGACGCGTCCATCACCAAGAGTCTCCTCGATGATCTTCATCGCCTAGACATCTACCATCGGAATGAGTTACAAATGTCACTCTGACTACTCTGGTCACACCAATATCTCCAAGACAACCACAGGATCACACCAACGTCGCCAAGACTTCTTCTATCAGAATGAGTTTGGGATCTCACTCTGATAGTTCATGTCACCTCGATGACCTCTATTAGCAAGACAGGTCCAAGGTCATAGTGATTTGATCCCTCCAAGATAGATGCTCATCGGAAAGACATTCCAAGGGTCTGAACGATACTTCTCTTTAAGGAGTTCCATGTCAATAAGGATTGAGGAACTTTTTCTAACAATCTCCCACTTGACAAAGATCTTACTGACATCTCTAGAGCACAACAAAACTATTGAAAATCATGCACACGAAGGCCCATCAAACTTCCACACCACCTGAACTTTTTTGTGCTCACTAGTTTTGTCAATGCATCTGCAACATTTTCTAGAGTATCCACCTTTTCTAAAGAGACCTTTCCATCCCCCACCATATCTCATACAAAGTGATACAGCACATCAATATGTTTCATCTTGGCATGGAAAGTTGGATTTTTTGCCAGACAAATAGAACTCTGACTGCCATAGTAAATTATAATTTTCCCTACATCAAACCCAGTGTTAGAACATAAATGTTTTAACCAGATTACTTCTTTATAGGCATGATTTTTTTCCATTTACTTAGCCTCTGTAGTGGACAAAGAGACTACAATTTTTCGCTTGCTGATCCAACTGATTGCACCACCATTCAATATAAAAATATATCCACTAGTGGACCTTCTACTGTCAATGTCCCCTTCGCAATCAGAATCTACATATCCACGAATGCTGAGATTCCTCTGTGATCCAACCAAATTTCCATGGTAACATGGAGCATATTCTTAAGTGCCCCTCAAATATCTAAACACTCTTTTCACAACATCCCAATGTGTCCTTCCTGGATTCACCATAAATCGACTAAGAACTCCCACTGCTAGGGAAATGTTTGGCCTTGTATAGACCATTGCATACATTAAACTTCCAACTACACTAGCATAAGGCACTCTGGCCATGTCCTTCATCTCAATAGGATATTTTGGACAATATTCAATAGATAGCTTCGTCCCCTGCAAAACTAGAACAACTAGCTTCTTGCAATCATTCATACCAAATCTCTCCAAATTAGTATTAATATACTTACTCTGGCTAAGCCAAATATTCCTTCCCTTTCTATCCCTGGTTATTTCCATCCCTGGAATATACCTGGCTGCACCAAGATCTTTCATTTTGAACTTTTCCAACAACTAAGATTTTAGATCAGAAATCACTAACTTAGTATTTCCTATGAACATCATATCATCAACGTAAAGGAAAATAATAAGAATCCAATCATTTTAAATCTTGTAATACACACAATGATCTGATTTTTATCTTACAAATCCCAATAACAAAACAAAAGTTTAAAAATTTTGGTACCACATCCTAGGAGATTTTTTTAATCCATTAAAAGATTTTTCAACTTTCAAACCAGATTTTATTTACCTTTTCTCACAAAGTGCTCAAGTTGAGACATATAGATTTCTTCTTTAAGATCACCATGAACAAATTTTGTCTTCACATCCATTTGTTCAATCTCTAAGTCATACACTGCTACAAGTGACAAAAGAAATTTGATAGACGTCAGCTTAGCTACAGGAGAGAGAAATTCTCCATAATCAATTCCCTCTACCTGGGAATAACCCTTCATAACCAATCTCACTTTATACTTCTCAACACTACCATCTAGACCAATTTTCTTTTTAAAAACCCATTTGCAACCCACAAGCTTTCAACCTTCAGGCAATGGGACCAGATCCCAAGTATCATTTTTCTTTAATGATGCCATTTCTTCATTCATGGCTTCCAACTAGGAATCTGAATCAAACATTTCAACTACCTCTTTTATAGTCCTAGGCTCATCATTATTAGTAATCAAAGTGTAGGAACAACTAGAAACTATCATAGAGAATCCATACCTATCCAATTGTTTCTTTTCACATGTAGCCTCCCCATATGTTAAGGTTGAGGTCATGGTTCTTCTTCATGTTCAGAACTCTCAGAGCTGCTCGAACTTTCCTCAATTTCAGGTACATTTTCAATGTGTTGTTCCTCTTTTTCTGGAGTTAAAGGTATCTCAACAACATCATTATCCTTTTTATCTTCTTCCATCCCTAACTATAGATCCATTGAAGAAGGTTTCAATTCTTAGAAGATTACACTTTTGTTGTACACTACCTTCTTAGTGACAGGGTTCCAAAGCTTTTATCCTTTTACACCAAGTCCATACCCAATTAAGATACATTTTTCATATTTGTTATCCAATTTAGATCTTTTTACATCTAGCACATAAACATATTCTTCACAACCAAAGACACAAATATTTCTCAGAGAGGGCTTCTTGCCAGACCAAACTTCCATTGGAATTTTATCAACAAGTATTGATAAAGGAGGCCAATTTAACAAGTAACATGTTGTAGCCATAGCCTCAACCCAGAACTTCTACTCTAGACCATAATTACTCAACATACTTCTTGCCTTCTCCATCAATGTCTTGTTCAACCTTTCAGTAACTCCATTTTGTTGTGGAGTGTAAGGTGTTGTTTTATGTCTTTTAATCCCATGGTCTTCGCAATACCTTTCAAACTCATCAAAACAAAACTCACCACCATTGTCAATACTTAAACATTTTATTTTTCTTTCAGTCTGATTTTCCACAAGGTTTTTAAATTCCCTAAAACAACTAGACACTTTTGATTTACTTTTTTAAAAATAAACAAATGCCCTTCTCCATAATCATCAATGAAAGAAACATAATACTTACACTTTGATAACGAAGGAACATCCACTGGACCACACACATCATAATGAATGTAATCCAAAACACTAGAATATTTGTGAGGACTAGAATAAAATGAAACACGATGATGTTTTCCATATATATAGTGTTCACAAAATTCAAATTCTAGGTTGCAATCATCAAGCCCCTCAACTAGGATTTTATTTTTCAAGGCTTTCAAACCTTTTTCACCAATGTAATTGAGCCTTTGATGCTAGAGCATAGTATTTTCTATTGGAAGTTTAACTTTCAAGGAATTTTCTCCAATAGGAACATTTTCATTCTTCTCTTTATGAACGGCCTCTGTGACTTTGCAGAGACACTATTGCATTCAAAAACCAATGTGTCAAGCTTGTACGAAATACCGATTCAGGAACCCCTAGCCAACACTATCGAGACTCTAGTTATTTTATAGTGATTGCCAAAGAATGAGACTTGCACTCCAACATTGTTCAACTTTCTTATAGAAAGTACATTTCGAGCTAGACCTCGTATATGCGTTATGCCATCAATTCCCTTAATTATACTATCAGGAAACTGAATTCTGACTCTTCCACAGCCAATTATCTCTAGAGATGAATCACTTGCCAAATACACCTTTCCACCATCATATTCCTCATACTTTGTAAACCAATCTCTGTGAGATGTCATGTGGAAAGATGCTCCAAAATTAATCAGCTAGACATCATTTGTTGCCTGAGTTTCCAAGGCCGCAATGAAGGCATTTTCATCACTCTGAGAAGAATCATTGTCAGAATAATTCTTCTTCTTCTTTTTCTCCTCTTTGCAATCCCTTCAAACATGACCAAATTTCCCCCAATTCTAGCACTTCACCTTGGACTTCTTGCTAGGAGACTTTGATCTCCCTTCTGATTTCGATTTGGATTTCTGGTCCTTCTTCTTACCTTTTTCTTTTAATCTACCTTGAATAGACAAAGCCTCCTTTGCCATCTCAAAAAAATTTCTTCTTATTTCTTTTAATAACAAAGAAGCAACCACATCTTCCATCTTGAAATTGGTTTTCATGCTCCCAATCTCCATAACCAAGTGATCCCATGAATCCGGTAAAGAACACAACAAGAGAATACAACGATCTTCTTCTTCATTCTTCACACCTACACATGTTAACTAAGCAATCAACATGTTGAAGGTATTCAAATGATTAGCAATAGATGTCCCTCCTTCCATTTTCAAAGAGTACAAATTCTGCCTTAAGAACAACTTATTCACCAAGGACTTTCCCTAATAAATATATCCCAGTCTTTTCCATAAGGAAGATACAATATTCTCTTCATGAACATTCAGAAGAACTAAATCTACCAAACAAAGCCTTATTAACCTTTTTTCTTTTCAATTTGTGAGGTCCCAATCTTCTTGCTTCATTCTTGTAGGTTTTTTTCTAGACACGGCAACCCAAATATCACTGTCAACCAATAGATCTTCCACTATGAGTTTCCACAACTCAAAATTTCTACCATTGAATTTCTCAATATCAATTCTTTCAGATGTACTTGCCAATGCCATCTCAATGTGTAATTAGACAAATTCAAGACCTCTACAAAAATCCAACTTAACAGAAATTGACACAAAAAATCCAACCTACCCATAAGGATAACACAACTGGTTAGGCTCTAATAGGAAAAATTCAATTGCGGAACAAAATTTTCCTAATGTCAAAACTAAGAGCTGGAAGAGATGTTCCTTTTTAAACTTTGCAATTATAGTTCACTAAGATGCATACGAAAGAATTAATAGAATTGAGAAAAACATTCAAACATAATTGACACCAAATTTAAGTGGGAAAACCCTTACGGGAGAAAAACCCACCACACCAAAGAAAGGTCATTTGCATTACAATAAAAAAAATTACAGACAAGTTACAGACTCTTCTTTTCAGATGAAAATTCTATATCAATAACATTTACCTAATCAACCTTGTATTGAATCACAATGTTACAATGCTTTCAATCAACATACAATGAAGTTCACACAATTTTGATCATTCATCTGTCGAACTTTCTAACCAGACCCTCGACCAAACTATTCATTCCTACTCAACCAGTCTATTCGTTTCCCACAAGCGAATGGCCACAATAGTTCAATTGCCAATCAGTTCCTATTTTTCTTCTCTCATTGGTCCAAAATAGAACACATAGGATAGACACTTGGTCTATATAATTCAATTTTATCACTCATTGGCGAGACAACAGATCAAGTCTCACCGATGCCAAAATTCCAACAAACCATCACACACTGTACCATCTTCTACTAGTCTTATCACTCAGACATTGGAGAAGTTTCCCTGATCTCAAGACCATCGGCAAGACTAGCACTATCGGCAAAAAACTGGAAGGTCACACTAATGGTTCAAGTCTCCCTGATATCCCAAAGAACACCAAGACCGCACATATCGGCAAGAGTCACACCGATCGTTCAATAGGAGCAGATCCATCAGCAAGAGTAACACTATTGGCAAGAGATTAGGAAGTCACATTGATAGCTAAAGTCTCCCCAATGCGTCCATCACCAAGAATCTCCCTGATGATCTTCGTCGCCCAAACATCTTCCATCGGAATGAGTTATAAATTTCACTCTAACTACTCCAGTCACACCGATATCACCAAGACAACTGTAGTGTCATGCCAACATCGCCAAGACTTCCACTATCAAAATAAGTTTTGGATCTCACTCTAACACTTCATGTCACCCCGATGACCTCCATCATCAAGATAGGTCCAAGTTCATAATGACTTTATCCCTCCAAGACAGATTCTTGTTGTCAATATCCAAGGGTCTCAGCAATATTGCTCTTTCAGGAGTTCTTGAGGCACTTTTTCCAACAATATCCCAAGTTCTCATAATTTAGGTTGGTAGGATTTGATGGCCATCCTCACCTACTCCCAAGATGTTG
Source organism: Sequoiadendron giganteum (assembly GCA_007115665.2). Taxonomy (NCBI): domain Eukaryota; kingdom Viridiplantae; phylum Streptophyta; class Pinopsida; order Cupressales; family Cupressaceae; genus Sequoiadendron; species Sequoiadendron giganteum. The sequence continues at coordinate 510,730,001 of CM021105.1, forward strand.
CAATGCTAGGATGGTCGTTATGGAATTTATATATCAAGCTTTGGGATTCAATCCAAAATTTTCCATCAAACATAAGCCTAGATGCCACAAGTTCCCCATGAAGTTTGGAGAATATTATTTTCTTCACAATGTGGCTACAAAGGCAGTATGTGAAGAATTGATCTATTTGAAGTTGGGATTGTATACATCCCAGAAACACTTTGATTCGAGGAATAAGATGAATGGTTTGAATCCCCTTTTTTTTTACAAACATTACAATTTGTTGGAGGATTTTTGGATTGATTTACAGGATGACTATGATGTTAGGAGGATAAGTTATGAGAGGCTTACTATTCCACAAATTATTTAGTATGGGGTGAAGTAAGATATTCATGATACACTCTCAGATGATGGTGTAACTTTGGACACTGGATATGAAGCGAGAATTATAGGCACTGAGAACTTGGACCCAATAAACTGGGATGAGGAAGAATCTATTGAAATAAAACAAATTTCTAGGACACTGATGGATAGAAGTATCCAATGGGAAATTATGAGGATCAAGGAGCCACGGGCTCAAGCTTCAAAAAAGAGGAAAGGAGGGGAAACCAAAGGTTACAAGAGAACCAAGAGGAGGATAGCTCCTAAAGAGCGATTGGAATATTTGCCTCCTATCTCTAGAGGAGATGTTCTAGAAATAATTGCTCATAAAATCCATGAATCACAAGGAATGGAGACCACAATAGCTAGAGAAGACTCCTCTTCTCAACCTTTCCTCACTCAAGAACCTAGAAAAGAAGTACCATAAGGTAGTCTTCATGAGAAAGTTAAAACTTTGAAGGTAAAAGAGAAGGAGATTAAAATTCATGACATCAATCCTGATTCAGAGGCCACATAGTCAGACAATGAGCCTCTTATGACTGCTTCCACTAAAAATATTGAATAAGTTGGGACTGAATATATTCTAACTCCAGATGAACAATGGAAATTTTTTAAGGATACAAAGAAATAAGAAGATGCTAAATCACAAGCTGAGGCACTTGAAAAACAACAAGAAGAAAAGGCCAAGGATAAATCTAATATGCTTTCCAAACAACAAGAGATAGAAGCTATAGAAAAGGTAGAGGATTTCGCAAGGCAACAAAAATAAAAGGAAGATCTTCTATAGAAACAATGGGAAAAGGAGATGAAAGCTAAAAAAGAAAAAGATAAGTTATATTTTTTATATAAAATCCATGAGCTAGAAGAATAAAAGGCTCAGCAAAGGAAAGAAAAAGATGCCATTGAAGCCAAGTTCAAATTAGTGGAGGAGGCTCATAGAAAGAAAGAATAAGAGCTTGACATAAGAAGACTTGAAGAAGAAGAGAAAGATAAATAGGAGCAAGAAGATTCTAAAATGTGGGATAGGGTTAAGGAGTTAGAAAATGAAAGAGATCATATGTTGGAAGAAAGGATATCGGAAGAGGAACAAGAAAGGAAAGAAAAGGTTGAAGCTGAAAATTTGGCCAAGGAAAAGGTAAAAAGGGAGAAACAACAAGAGGTTGATTCTTAACCTAAGGTAGCACTTTGGAAACCCCTCTCTCCTACCACATCTTCCTCTACACAAGTGGTAACTCCTCCTGCTGCCCCAACATGGTTGAAAATTAATTTGGAAAGAAAAAAAATAGTGCATTCCCAACCCCTTAATTGGGATGATGTGAGAAAAGGCATTGAAAAGGAGAGACCCATTAAAAGGGATAGAATTCTTCATTCTACTAGGTTGACGAATTTTGGGGAGATTGTAGTCGAATGTTCCATTCTAATGGTTTACAAGGATAAACAATAAATTTAGCTAAGTGATTATCAACTACGCACGGTGAATTTGGGAAGGCCTACGAGAAACTAGAAAATGGATCTAATTGATATTGTAGCCTCTTCCACTAAATTAAGAATGATCAAAGACAAGAAAAGATAGGATGATCTCAAATCATAGGTAGATCAATTGCATAAATTTTTGAAAGACTTGTCTTCTCCTATTTCTTCACAATTTTCTTCCCCTGAGACACCAATTTTGTTAAGCAAGAAAGATGAAAACAACCTAGTTGCAATGAGAAATAAGGCGAGAATGATGGATAGATGGATTGATAGACTAAATCAAGAAGTAGAGGATTTTCTTATTGATAGTTTTAAATCTTATGAATGCACTTTATAATTGGTCAGTGAGATTGTTTCACATGTTGAGACTCTTGGAAAACAAGAGGAATAATATATAGAGCATGCAAGAAAGTTGAAAGATATCAATAATATGCTTATGCAAACAATGTTGGAATAGTCCATCCTGGAGGAAGAAAATATAAATTTCATTGAAAAGACCATCAACATCATTAGATTTTGGTCTTAATTCATTTATGGGCACAGGAATGAGGTGCAACAAGCTGGAAAGGATCTTAATGAGAAAATTGAGGAATTGGGAGCAATTATTGCTATACTTGTTAATGAAGACATTCCTAAGATAGATGGCCTCCTTCTTGATAAACTCAAGGAAAAATGGAATAGTATATTTGAGGAGGTAATACAAAAATGGGGTGATGGTGATGAACTCGTAATGGATAGGCTCATGGATATTAAGGAAGAAATAAAGGTTGCTAGAAGGGAGCTTATCAAACTTGGAGATATGAAAGAGTTTGCTTCTGCTGAACTGAAGAGAATAAAGTTTAAAGATAGTTGGGTAGATGGGTCAGATGTAGATGTACTTCAACAAGTGATCACCAATTTTGATGAGTACATACTGGAGAAAAAAAGGTAGGATTAAGGTGGAAATACATATGTCCCTCTTCCATAAGAGCATCAAAAGGGCATGACCAGCTAGGCATCTTCCCTTTCCTATTTTGCAAAGTCATAACACAAGTCCAACTTGAGATTCTAATATTTATATCTTCCCCTTCTTGAATTTATATTTTGACAAGGAGTCCTCAATCAGTAACTGAAGATCAAAATCGACAATCATCCTACATTGCCCCAGTCACCCCATGATTTATGGATCTGAATTGTTTGATGAGAGGAATTAGAGAAAAAATTGCCTATATGTATAATTTCTCTCCATTTTGTAAAGGTAAGCTCATTGAAGAAAATATTATCCATCTAAAGAGAGATCTATGATAGTTTATGGTTTTCAAAATATTTTACATTTTTATGCAAAGATACTTAGATATTTTTACAAGTGTTCAATAGAGTTTGTGTTATTTCCATGATGAATTTCAATAGCAATGTTAATAAACAATAGTCATTCGTATGTCAGTGAACTTTGTGCATAAATGTCTCTTATTTCATGAAAATAAATAGAAGATTTTGAATCTGAGACTATTTCATTGTGTTATCTATGAATGGAATTTCTCTATATTTGTTGATCTATAAATTTTTGTAATGATCTAGTGGTATGTCTTGGTTTGGTTTCAAAGTTTAATGGTGATGAATGGTTGTATGTCTTGAATTGGCACTATGAATGCATGCAGTGGTATAGAATATTATGTGGATTGTATCATTTTATGGTTTTAGTTATTTAGAAGAAATGCTCATTATGAAGTTTTTATGTCTGAATTAAGAGGAATTTATATTTATGATTTACTTTCCTACACTCTATTCTATCTTTTTTTGTTTATTTACACCCCCCAAACGTTAAGATTAGTTTGCATTATGCATTTTGTACCCTTTACCAGCAAGCTCCTTGAACATTATAGTTGCATAATCCATTGAACTATATCAGCACAGTTGAGAACCAACTACAAAGACCTTGGAAGATAGATAGCTATATGTTGTTTATCTTTTTCAAGATAAATAGAGTAGTAATATTATGTTTTAATGTTACTGTGTTATTTTGACCATCAATAGAAAGAACATCAAAAAGACATGTCAAATATGCAAAGAAATGGGGGTCCTATGTGTAGAGGTCCCACTCACACTTAGTGGTGAATGGGTCCTATCACCATTTTCTAAGACCTTGGTTTTTCCAAATTAAATGTTTTACAATTTTAATATTGGGTGTCGGGATAGATCCTTCGGAATGTGTCATAAATAAGGCTTAAATTTGAATTAAAGGGGCCAATTAACCCTAATTAACCATAATTAATTAATGAGACCCTAGATAAGTGTGAAAGTGTGTTACAACACTTCACAACACCTTAACTAAGGTACATTTTATTAAAAAGGGGCTCATTAGGCTCCATTAATTAAATAAATCCTAGAAAAGTGTGAATGTGTGTTACAAAACTTTAAAAAAGTACAATTTAAGGTATATTTTATTAAAAAGGGCCCTAGAATAATGTGAATGTGTACAACACATCACAACATTAAACCTAGGCATTATTAGGTTAATTTAATGTCAATTATTTATAAATTAAGCAAGGAAATGGGAAAAAAAAATTGTTACCACATTTTTCCCCCACTTTAGTGAGAGGATGACCCCATGTCAAACTCACACTAAAGTAGACATTCAAGACACATAAGTATGCATCAATAATTGAGATACATAAATACACACTGTTATAGGCCAAGAAAATAAAGAAAAAACAAAGGATCAAGAACAACCATTCCAACGCAATGTTGAATGAGGCTACTTGTCTCTAACATGCGTTGCTCACTTTGGGGAAGTGGAACCTTAGTCTTTCCACTAGGTGAGTTGTCCCAAAATATGTTTTTCTCACTCTAGGGTAGTGGAACCTCAGCCTATCCATTGGGTGAGTTATACCAATGAGGTGGTTTAGTGAGAAAGGTATGTCAGTGTGTTGACTTCTCACCATACAATGAGAAATTCATGCCAGTGTGTCAGCTTCTCACTGTACAATGAGAAATTCATGCCAGTGTGTCAGATTCTCACCATACAATGAAAAATTCATGCCAATATTTCATATTCTCATCATACTAACCATACCAAAGCTAGCCTCCGAATAACTTCAATAAGGCACCACAGTGTAATTTTTTTTGTGTAAATTCTTTTGAATGTCATGTCTGCAAAAAAAATTGTTAAAGGGGCTTTTCTTTGTTCATGTAAGGTCTTATTCTTAGGGAGTATTTTTCCTAATGTCTCCAAGAGAGGACAACTCAAGGATATTAGATCTCCATTTATGGGATGCCTCGTTTTCATCATGCCACGAAGGGAGATCGTATGTCTAAAAATATCACACTCTTGGAGGACATCAAACCCAATGACACCACCAAGAAAAGGACACGTCACAAGGAAAAATAAAAATCATGCCATGAAATATGTTGAAATATTTCATCTATGTATGCCCCCACTTTAAAGTGATTTCTATACCATTACTATGATAAATTTCTTTAAATTAGCCACTATTTTGTCCTAAGACATGAGATATTTCCTCAAAAAATCCTATGCCAAGTCGTATGTTTCTAAAATAAAGCTACACCATGAAATAGGAAGGAAGGGTTCCCCCCACAAATACATAAGGGATCTATGGATTCAGGGTCAGTATGTATTTGCTAGATTCTTTTCATAGAGCTTGGAACTATCATCATTCCACAAATATTCATAGAACTGGAAGAATGACACAAAGAGAGGAAAAAAAATCCTTTCAAGTCAACATGGAAGAGATCTAAATGTCTTGATGCATTGTGTTATCCCCAAAAGGAAAACACAAGACAAATTAAAATGATAAGAGAAAATCTTTTGGGTCAACATGGAAGAGACTAAAATTTCTCGACACCTTGCATCATCCCCAAAAGGAAAACACAAGATAAATTAAAAAATCTTATGACACAAAGAGGAATATAGGTACATATAGAGGAATGCATAAAAACAAAGAGATATAAATCAAATGAAACATTACAAGGGATCACATTATGCACATGCAATCACATAAAGAACATGTAAAAGAAAAATACTAGTAATGCACATGTGATTCAACCTAAAGAAGGTCATTCACATTCCAATCTCAATTGGTATAAACAGAAGGCAGAAAAATACTCAAAGGGACAAGAGTAAGTGGTGAACTAGAGGAAGCACCAAGTTCAATGCTCTTTTTAGGAGATTTTTCATCTAAGTGCATAGAAGAATAAAATTATGTATTCAACTCATCATGAACTTATTCATCAAACTGTGTATTTATCATTGTCATCATCGTCATCCAAGTTAATCATGATTGGAGGTCAAATGATAATGTCCATGTAATGTTCTTGATTTTTTTTGGCAAGGGTAGAGAGTCATCATGCATTGGTTCGGGTAAGTTTGTGTTCTAATTTTTTATATTTGTTTTGTCTTCTTGAGTTTTTAATATATGAGAAATAACATGGCACCTATATCTATGCTCTCTATCACTTTGATGCATTTCATTCTATTGTCAATTTTCTTTTGTGTAAGAGCATGTTTTAAAATCATAGGTTCCTACTCTTCCTTGGGAGGAATAGAAGAAACAACAAGTGGTTGCTCAACTGCTTTCTCTTTCACTTTGTAAACTTGTTTGACACTAGGAGGGATAGCAGGATTGTTTTGGTTATCTTGTGGTCTCTTGTAAGAAATGATAGGATTTTTTGCAATGGTTTGTTCTTGTATGTTCAAAAGTGCTTTCGGTTAAATTGTTGTTTCATCAAGCATAGGTGTTTCAATCATAGGTTGAGGCATGTTTCGAAGAGATAATTTTTCTATTTTCTTTGCCTTCAACTTTTGATATGATTTGAAAAATAATTCCTCATGAGGCTTGTAGGTTCCATAGGCTCAAGCCAAAAGAAATCTAGTGAAAATTTCCCTTAGGCCGAGGTAGGATTAAATCCACTATGATGTACAGTAAAGATATCATTTCCAAATGGAAACTTTAGACATTTAAGTAGAACCAAAGGGATGGACTTCATAGAGTGAAGCCATAGATAACCTAACTTCACATGAAGTTGGTCTGATTATGAGATGATGATGAATGAGATAGTTAATGTTTTTGGTCCAATTTTTAAAGGGATATATATTGAGCCTATCATATGGAAAGAAAACCCATTGTGCATATTGATCCATGCTTTCAATTTTTCATATGTATCTTGATATATTTTGTGCACATATAAGAATTCTTTAATGATCACATTCTCTCCATAGATGGGATCAATTAATATCCCATTAGTGGGCTTATCATTGATTCAACTAGCTATGTAAAGATGACCATCAGGTGCAAATTTAAGTATGTCATTTGTGAGAAATAAATATAAAGATTTTTTTTATTTGATCCCTTATGAGGTCTAGTTTCGATAAAATCTACCAAAGTATCCAGTAGAGATTGTTCAACAGTATCCATATTATCATCATATGTGTCAACATTCATCACATCATTCTTAGTTTCACTAGCTTCAATAAGGTTGATTGTGGCATTATATCATTATTGTTTTGTATGTTTAAGTACTCATGAAAGAAGAAACTATGGCTATAGATAATTTGTGTTTTGTTTTGAGTTTTAAGAGCTTTCCTTAGATTTGTATAATGGGAACCATGCTAATTTCTATGCATTCACTAAGGATAGAGTGTTGGTATTTTTATAGCTATTCATATATTTTTTTTATGGCATCATGCACATTGGTTGTAGGAGGTGAAGGCATGGGAAATGAAGTATGCAAACTATGATCCATGGAGGGTTGATTATCAACACTATCAAAAATAGAGAGAAATCCCAAGATCCCCGATGAGTGAGAGATTGTGGGATGACATGAGCCTCAAACTTCATCTTACAATAGTATTTCTATTAGGACACCAAGTTGTAAAGCTCATACAAGTCTTACAAACCTAGTATGCAAACCATAAATGAAAAGGGGCAATGGAATGACCTAGAATGAAATAAAAATTTCAAATTCCACACAGTGCAATTTACTGATTACACAATGCAATAAGCTGAAAATGAAATGTTTTAAATAAAATTTTGAATTTTGATAAGCACCAAATGAAAAAATTTAAGCTATATGCAATGATTTTGATGATACAATAAATCAAAAACTGAAACAGGAAAGTAATAGTAGCAAACGAAAGCTTAAAACTAAGGTTTTAATTTCTAGAAAATGCAAATCATGATCAAATAGGGACTCATTTTCCAATAAGAGTGAATGGGTTCTAGTTAGGTACTTTTGAGATGTTTTTACTTATTTGAGAGTGACTTTTATTACTTTTTAAAATGCCAAAGAGTTCAAGTTTAACCTAATCAGGGACTCATTTAGAAGTAAAGGTGAATGGGTCATTTATTAGCGTTTTGAAACTATTTTTGAATGATTTTCAAGTTTTCAATACTGTCTTTCAGCTGCAGGTCTGAGACAGTAAGTTTCAATTTTACATTTTAAAGAAATGCAATGTGAAAATGCAATGAAATAATCTATGCAAATACCTAATTTTAAATACAATTTTGTTTTGATTTTCAAATATAATTTTATGAGATCTAAATGATATGCACAATAATTGATTTTTAATTTTTTATTATCAGTTTTAAAGAATGCAAAACAATGCAATTCTAAACCCTAAATGAGATGCAAGTTTTTAATGCAAAGCGAGAAACCCTTAATGAGATCTAATTGAATGCAAATTAAATTCAATTGAATGAAATATCTAACCTAGGATGCAATGAAAGACTTCAAAATCAAAAAATTGCAATGTTCAGTAGGTCTAATTCACCAAAATGTTTGATTATGAAAAGATTAGGGTTTGCACCAAAATAAGCTAATCAAAATGATGAACCACTAAATCTCACCATAAAAAAATGAATTATGAGAGCCAAAACATGCAAATAACAATAAAAAACTAACCCTAACTATTATAGAAACTATGAGGGAAGTTTTTAGAGCTCAAAATGATGTGTACCTTATTCCAAGAAGTTTCTTTTTTGGGCACCAAGGACTTCTTCGCCTTTAGTGGCGAATGGGTCCCTGTTAGGATTTTTGAAACTGAGATCTAGGTTATTTTCCTTGATGTATACATTCTCAGATCCCCATTAGCTAGTTCCTAAAAACCTATAACAAATTTTTTAGCTCCAATTGTATCTTCTTGCACTATGGAGGTCAACTTTGCAACTTGACAACTTTTGCAATTTTGTTTCAAACTTCTTATTTACTTGATCTTCAACTTTTAAATCTGCAAACACACACTCAAGAGAAGAAAAACTTGTTGATTTTTACAGAATAGGGGTTTTCCTTGGTCAACCCCCTTTTAGGTAATTAAACCAAATGATTAAATAATGAAATTGAAGCATGAACATGAAATAATCAAGTGTCTTGGAGTATAAATAGAAAACTAACATGAAGTGGCCATGAAGAATGTAGATCTTGGTCCTTGAATAATAAGTGAAATAATGATTTCCAGTAGATCTTCAATGCTACATCAACTATCTTAGCTCAACAACATGCTTGAATGCTCTACACCTTATACATGATGAATTGATCTTGAATTGTTGCAATAAAATCTTAATAATCTACCTTATAATGCCTTTGAAATGCTCTTGGAATGCTCTTGTAAACTCAAATTTTCTATAAGGATTATCTCTCAAAGTTTCTAGGTGAAACAATGTGAATTAACCCCCTTATTTATACTAAATCTAGAGATTAACCTTGAAATTTAAATAATTAAAGCTGACACCAAATATGGAAATGAAAATTATTAAAATCTTGCCATAATTAAATTCAAAAGGGGGGTCCTACTTGAGGAGGGCCCATTTTCTACCTAGGGCAAATGGGTCCTAGCTCAATTTTCTAGGACCTTGCTCTGAGCGGGTGAAATAACATCAAAAAACCATGTCAAATATGCAAAGAAAGAGGGGTCCTATGTGGAGAGGACCCATTCACCCTTAGTTGTGAATGGGTCCTAGCACCATTTTCTAGGACCTTTATTTTTCCAAATTAAGTGTTTTGCAATTTGAATATTGGGTATCGGGATAGATCCTTTGAAAGGTGTCATAAATAAGGCTTAAATTTGAATTAAATGGGCTAATTATCTCTAATTAACCACACTTAATTAATGAGACCCTAGTTAAGTGTGAAATTTTGTTACAACACTTTAAACCTTAAATAAGGTATATTTTATTAAAAAGAGGCCCATTAGGCTCCATTAATTAGGGAAACCCTAGAAAAGTGTGAAAGTGTGTTACAACACTTTACAACACTTTAAAAAGGTACAATTTAAGGTAAATTTTATTTGAAAGGGGCCTAGAATAATGTGAATTTGTACAACACATCACAACATTAAACCTAGGCATTATTAGGTTAATTCAATTTCAATTATTTCCAAATTGAGTAAGGAAAAGGGAAACTTTTTTTGTCACTACAGGTAAGTATGCAAACAATTCATTTACCTTTGCACATGAATATGCTTCTATTCTTAACTTTTTTATCTTTCTAAGTTTTTAATGTAGATCATTTTATTACCATGAAATAAAAAGAGAATAATAGGTTTTAAACATGCTTGGAAAATATGTTACTCTACCTCTATTACCTTAATCCCCTACGTATGGCCAAAAAACACATATAGTCTTCCCAAAACCTTCTCTTGAACCCCTAAACTACCAAAAATCTCATGTATTCCTTCCCAAATACTTAAGCCTATCTTCACAAATATATATGCCTTCCTTCACAAATACTTACACCTCCTTCTAATATTAAACTCCCCTCCCTTTATCTATGTGACTACAATTTTATATCACTCCACTGTGACATAAAGGAAGGCATTAAAAACTCTTTCCATATCAATAATAGTGCCAACTCTATTGACATGAAGCCTCCATGTGAGGGTTAATAAAGTTAACTTCATTTGACTATGCATTAAAGATAATTTAGCTACCCTTTCTAACCGCAACATCTATAATACATTTTATTGTTAATAATGATTATATATTATATTATATCTTTATATATATGTATATATTTTTGTATACATTTATATATTTTTAATGCATTTGAATAATAATCAAATAAAAATTTACAAAAAAATGGTAAATAAAAAATGATGACCTTGACTAATGATATCACGTCTCAACCATCACTATAAACTAGCCATAGGTTGAGTATGATTTGAACATATCCTTACAACTAGAACACACAAGTCAAGACACGAGATTAACTCTTCAACAACACTAAGAACAAATTACCTAGATTTGATGCAAGCCCTACATGAGTGTGTGTTTGACTCAACATGGTAATTACCCATTTGTTCACAATGTTTATACATTTCTCATTGGTGATATTCTCCCTCTCCATCTGGGAGGGAAAAAATTTCCTATATTCAACTTAGAAATCCATCACAATGGTTAGTGTGTTAATAGCCATGATATCATAATCATTAATCAAAAGTAATAATCATCACAATTCTCTGATCCTTTAATGAAAACATTTATATTTCATTATGATTTTTTTTTGCTAGGTAAATCATTGCATGTGGGGTAGCACCCATAAATTTAACAAAATTAAAAATATGGATTGCTTCAAACCCAATATTAGGGAGCACAAAAACCTGCTTCAGACCCATGAATGGGGAGCACAGAATGACAACATCAAACCAAATTTAACCTTACCTATGTATTATTCCAATTGACTTTCATTAAATATGTTGACCACCATACCCTATTTCATTTGTAGAGAGGAATTCAACCTCTATTCATCGTTCCCCTTTCTTGGTGAAGATGGCTTGCCAAAGGGAAATTTTTTCCTCTTTCCCTCTGTCCATCCATGCTCATCTTGGGAGGATTCCATAGTACTTTTATCTACTTCATTTGAGGAGAGTGTATTCCTCAATTCATCTGACCTTCCCCGACCATTTTCAATGTCATCCTTGACTCTATCCCCACTAAGCACCAAGCCATTCGAAGACCCACCTTTTGTTTCCTCAGCCATGGAAATGTTGATAGGTGAATTCACAGGGTCCAAAGTTTTGGTATTTTATGGAGAGGAGGAAGTTGCTTTCAAAGTATTTGTAGAAGAATACGAAGCCGCTTGAGTAGAGATTTGGTAGTGATGAGGTTCAACACTGATCCACCATGTGGGGGTGCTGCGAAAGGATTAGTTCCCAACCACATGGATTTTTTCTTTGGGGCATTGTGGTGTATGATGTTCTATTGAGAAACACATCCTACATCTAAAATAAATATTTTCATAGTCAACTTGTTGTCTCCATAGTCTCTCACCCACCTTTAATGAAATATCTACTGGGAGACCATGGGAGAGATCCATTTCCACACAGATTCAAGAACAAGTGGTGCTTGCATACTTAATTGTTTCTTTCGAGGTACCTAAAAACTTACCCAAACCATTTCCAATGGTCTGTAAACACTCCCACTCCCAAAATTGTATTGGGAGGTATGGTAGACTAACCCAAAGAAATCAGGAATTGAAATTTTCTATGCGAGGATCAAAGAAGGGATACCAACCTTTCATACATAGGAAATCAACTTGAAACACCCACGACCCATTTTTTACCACCTTTTCCTTATCTTCGTAGGACTCAAACTCAAGGATGAAGAAACCCCTAGCACAAGAGACGATATTTATTTCATCCTACAATCCCTCCTTCCAGGTAGAATTGATCCATGCATGGAGACTGCACAACTTAGGCCAAGTTTTTACAAATTGCAAATGAGAGCGGTGTCACGAAATAATTCCTCCCTATCATGTACTAGGCCATCTACACAAATCTCAAGCACTTTCCCAGAGTGATACAAATGAAAAGGAGAGTGATCTCTGATATCCTTGGGTGCGATCAAAATAGCTTCCTTGCACCGAGAAGAGCCATCCTTCACCCCAGTCGGCCTGTGCATATCAAACAAGGGCATGCGGCCCTAGTTCTTTGTTTCATGATCCGCAGGTGGAGGAGGAAGGGAGCCCCGCACGCCAGTTTTCTCCTCCAAACCCTTGTGGGAGTGCCACAGAACAAGAGAATACATTGTCAAACCAACCCTATCCTTTCCTTGGAGGGAATCAACAAAACATCGCCTAGGATTCGCATGAGTGGCAGAAGGGGAAGGATCACCATTTGTCAAGGGTTTTCACACTGGGCTGCCATTGCCCTCAACAGCTTCGTGATCGGAAAAACCCTTGATGTAGGGTAGTGTGGGAGAAGAGCGAAAAAATGTAAACCAAGAAATTGCGCCATATTGGATTATGATTTTATCTAAACATCAATTGAAATAAAATCATCCATTCATGTCTAGTTAAACACATATTTAATGTAAAGGTTATAAGTAACTGCAATCCAAAATTTATGGTGTGACACCAATTTTGAGAAAAATTATCTATAAAGGATGAAATTTTTATAGCTTTGGTTATATGACTCCTATGTCCCAAGATATTAGGGTAGTGGCTTGGTGGGAAATTTTCAAGGGTTCATAAATGAGATTGGTAACTCAAGTTATCTCATCTATTTTCAAGTGTTAATCATAATATTTTATTCCATAGAATTTTTAAGTCTTTCACTTTTGTCACCTTGAATTATTAATTTGTGTGTGCCAAGAATATAATTGCATGATTTTATACTAGAATAGGCATACAATATTTTAGTGTGGGTTTCTTGTTGCTACTTTTGTATCATATAAAATATTTTCTCTTTTTTTAGTCATTAATATCTTGAGTGTAAGATTTGGGTGGTACATTGCCTAATTTTTCCTAATGAGACCAACTTATTTGTGTTATTAGAGATCACTTGAGATTATTTATTACTTTTTCGAGTATTTGGAAGGTTTTAGAGATATATTCATTGTGTTTTGGTTAAATATCCATTTGATGATTTATTCACTTATATCTTAATTGCTTAAATATACTCTTCAAGTATCTTTGGTCTTCTTGTAAGATGAGACTATGTTTAGATGGTAAGTAATGGGGTGAAACTATTGGAATTATTTCTCATTAATGATGATGCATATGCCTTTGAAAAATATTATTTTAATGTTTCATATTTCCATTTTCTTATCTCATCTTGAATGGAATCAAAAGGATATTTATATTTAATTTGAATTATCTACCCCACTCTATTGGAACTAAGAAAATAATTATGTTCATTTTTTTATGATCACTAACCCTCCTAGTTGTTCTAGTACCTTATTGAAGTGATGGTTAAACTTTTATGTTAAATAAAATATATTATCTCCTTTCATACGATTGATTGGATAAAGAACCTTCCTAATTATATTTATATTCCCTCTTTTATAAACCCATTTGTATGCAATGAATACATGAATAAGCCTCACTAATAAAACCTTTAGTGTTTAGATTTCACATTGGTTTTTAATGTGATATGTTTTAATCTCTTTAGTGATGTATTCATGTATTTACATGTATTACTAGTAGAATGTATAATTTATCTAACTTTAGTTATCTAATTATAAGAGTGCTTAAGGTGGGAAGATCCTACTTTATCACAAAGAACTACCATGTAGCTTTGTTAATATATGTCAATGAATTAATGAATTTGAAATTTATTCTACTGATTTTATATGTATGTTATCCAAATCATGACCTAATGATTAAGAATAGACTTGTCTATTATTTTCTTCTAATCAAACTTAACTCATATATTCATCATAATATAAGGAATTAAAATAGAGTTAGTTAGAATCTCAATATTTTATTTTTCTTTCATTGTTTTCTTATCTTTCGTCACATTATGATGCATGTGATTTGATGGATGGAGATGTAATATATCTCTACTAGTATATGCATTGGCTTATTCTTCTATATCAATTGTGTCATTTTAGATTATTGCACTTTTTCCTTGTAAATGAATATCATGCTCCATCTTTTTGTGTGTCACCTACATGAATATTTCACATATGTAGAGGACCTTGTTCTAGTGATATTAAGGTGTCAATAAAAATTGTAATGTTTGTGTGCAAGGTAAATCTATAGTTATTCATATTTTCAACTAGTAATGTTTGATATTAAGATTAGGAATTATATGGAAGATAATCCAAACAATAAACATGGGAATATATTATTGCAATATTTTCACCATTTTTCTCCTTGTGTTATGCAACATAGCTCTTGGATTCATGACATGGCTTAACCACATCCTTTGGATCTTTGATCTTATAAAAATCTGGTGGTTGTATCAAGCATTGATAGGTTGATCTTTTGGTGCAATGGTAGCCACCTGTGCAATTATTGGTATTAGAGCAAAGGTCATAAGTTTGAACCCCTCGCTTGCATTGGGGGGGATTGTTACAAGATTTTTTCCCTTATTATTTGTGTATTGTGTAGCGTGATGCTTGGTTTCGTGACATGGATTCACCACCTCTTATGGAACTTGGATCTTGTATAAACCTAGTGGTTGTATCAGGCATTGATAGGTCAATATTTTGGTGCAATAGCAACCACCTATGAAAGAAATATAGGTAGTAAAATTTAGTTACTAAAATGTAATAATAACATCTAGTGGAAAAAAAGAATAAAAGAAATAATGTGTGATAGAGGAGATATTTGAGGAATGGGTAAATGTGTAGGTTGGGCAATATTTAAGCAACCAGTTAAATTTTAATCAATGATTATGTTGTGTAAAAGAGACATTGAATTGAGTGCAATACATAGTGAGATGTAATGTCTCCATTTCAATTAAATCTAGTTGGAATTTAACTCATTTTTCTTATTTTTGGTGAGGTTAGGTAAAAGAAAGGAAATATTTTATTTAATATTTATTTTGGTTCCATTTTAATTTTATTCTTGGGAACTTGAGCCGGATAAGTATTAAATATTATTCAAAGTACCCCATGAACTCATTTTTTTTCTCAAGAGGCTCCATTTTCAATCAAGCACTATTTTTAGATGTTTTTTTATTGTTGTGATAGGAGTTTATGACATCTTGAACACTACATCAAGCATATTCAAGGTTTTGTTTCACATCAAGTTTCATGATCAAGATCTACATTCATTCAAGCCATTTCATGCAAGTTGCAGACCTCCATTATCAAGGTTTATCAAAGGTTTGGTGAGCTGTGACATAATCTTGTTCATTCATCATTCCTTCATGTTTCATTATTTCATCATAAGGTTTAATTACCAAAATGGAGTTTGACCAAGGAAAACCCCAATTCACCTAACAAATAATATATTTATCTCTCTTGATGTGTGATTACAGATTTTAGGTTGAAGATCTATTGAAGAAAAAAATTGCAAAGCTGTCAAAGTTGTCACTAATGTTGCAAAATCATGAAAATTGACCTACAACATTTATTTCCAGCTTTCTAATAGTAAAAATCGATAATCTGGGAGTGCATAAAGAGAGGAACAAAACCCAAAAAAAAAAATTGGAGCCCTAGCCATGACCCATTCACCATAGGGCGAATGTGTCCTTAGTGAGCCATGAAAAGGCACTTTTTATGAGAGGTATGTAACATTTAACCCTTCCAAAATCTCCTAAATTCTATAGGTTCCATCAATACTATGTTTAAGCTTCTAAAAACACTTTATAGCTTGTAATTTAAAGTTTTTTTGATATTTTTATTCTTTCTCCCCAAAGGGAAATTTAGTTCATACCCCTGCCCTTGTATAGATAGGAAATTTGTTGATTCACATCTTGAGTTGACTCACTTAAGGGTTGATAGTTAATTCTTGGTGTGGATCTCATTTCCTTGAATTAAATTAGAGAAATAGGTCCATCATATCCCCCTTTTTCAATTTACTTTGGAAAAACCTATTTTTCTATACACTTCAGTTTAGTGAACTTGACCTTATACATCAAAATTCTAGAAAATTGAGTCCATTCAAACCTTATATCTAGGATTTTCATTAGTTTTCATTGCATTGCATTAGGTTGAATTTCATCTACGGTTGTTAAAGTTTCATTGGTTTACATTATATTTTAGATGTAAACTTGTATTTTACATTTATTTTAAATCTAAAAATTCAAAAAAATTGCATAATATTACATCAATTTTACATAGTGTTTGCATATTAGTGTACTTTTCATCATTCACATTGAAACATTGAGTCAAAATTACACTTCAAAAAGTGTCATATATTTCATCTTTTATCCTTCATTGTATTTGCATTTCATCATCAAATTCTGGAAAATTATATTACAAAAATACCAGTTACACACCTTATCACGAAGAAATTGCATTTTTTCAGTTTTAAAAATCCATGTACCAGGACTCATTTTCCACTGGGTGAATGAGTCCTTGGAGGCCTACAAAAACCAAGTTTTCTAATATTTTATGTGTTTTTCTATGAAAGGAAACTTGCAGCCATTGTATGACAATCTCCACATAACCCAAAAGAGATAACAATGCAAATAAGTGCTCAAAATCCACATGCAAGAGAATAGACAACATACCCATAAAAGATGACACAAGATATGCCATGAGAAAAACCTCAAGATGGAAAAAACTACAATCCAAAATCATCCATACTCCATATTAATTAGAAATAAAGAAAATACAAGAGTTACAATAAACACCTCTGAAGCATCAAGTCCTTCAATGCATCTCCTTGTGTCCAAGCATGAATCCACACATCTCATGCCATGCTTCACAAATTTACTCATCAAGAAGACCCAATAATGATATCAAAACCACTCAATCAACCTAAATCGATACACATGTGTTTTCTTTTATAGAAACAAGCTCACAAAAAATACTAGTGGTAAGGTAAAACCATGTACCACAAAACCATATGAATACAAAACTACTAGCCCCTTGTTTAATATTGGGTACAAAGATATCACATTATTTAATATTTCCCCAGTATTAAATTATTATCACATGTCTCCCATATAAATAATAATAATAATATAATGTTACAATACAACATCAAGTGGACCCCAAATAATTACCTAGTGTTATTATCCACACCACTAAGGTGAATCACAACTAAATAATTATTTAATTATATTATTATGATAAATCAATTTATTTAATGGTTTACAACACCATATCTCGAAATTCTCCCACTTATTGTATATATTGAATAAGGGTTCAATGAATGAAAATACATCATCATAGCCATACATGAAATCACATGAATCTCCAACATGCTCTTGCGCTCCATCAAGATACATGCAATAAGAACAAAGTGACCACCATCTCAAGAAATAAATCCTCTCATCCTCCAACATGCCACCTGTGGAAGAAAAGGAACATGCCAAGGTGAAGATTTTCTAATCCATGAGCACAAACATCAAATCCAAGTGATAACAAAGGATCTAACCAAGCTATTGTCAACTAAAAAACCCACATGATCAGAAATAGCATCCACAACACATTCTAATACATCCAACCATCCATACCTCCAAGGTATCAATACATCATCAAACTCATGCCAAGAAAATATGCAACCTATAAAATTCAACCAAGCTCCTTGTATCAAATCTTTCAATGAAGAACATACATATCCAATAGGACCCACTACATAGGTAATTTCAAAGCATATAAAGTCTACCAATCAACAATATATCAAGGTGTGATAATTAAATGAAATCATGAAGTACCAATAAAAATAACAATGATCCACACATGTAACCTAAAGAGTTGCATAGTCACTCACAACATGTTTCCACCATCCTCCCCAAACCATGAACATCCAAGAAAGATCCATGAAGAGAGAAACCTATAAACCATAATATCTTCCTACCAACACCTCAAAAGTGTACTCTTGTGCCAAGTATGATATTCTAACAACCCCAAATAAAAATCCTCAACAACATCCATAACACTCAATCTCATAGATCAAGTACAACATATGAGTCAATGTATCAATTCCAACATGGATGTAAGCCTCTCTAATCAAGAAGATCAAATGCATAGTATCCATCCCCAATACTAAAATCAACCAATAAACCATCTCCTAACAATCCTCATCAAATAATGATATCATAAACTCAAATTCACAAGGAGATACACATTCTATAACATCCCCAAAATGAATCCTCCAGAACTAACTATTAACAGTTCAATATCCATATCTATGAAAGATAAATCATATAAAATCATGATAAAACAATCCTCAAATGAGTATCCATAATCAATCACCATGAATCAACTCAACCCAATGAGACAAAAAATCATGTAAACATAACTCATCTGAAAGATATAATGGGAAAATACCTCTCAAATCATAAATTTCCAAGTGGACCAAGAGTGGGAATGAGAATGCTCTTCTAGGATACCCAATTCATCATGAATCTCTCTAAAATCTCTATCCTTCTATCATGAACTCACATCCATATCTAGGTTAAAGTCCCTCGTTCCTCATACTAAAACCTCCAAAGAGTGACTATTTCAATCAAATGTATCTAATCACAAGAGAACTACAACCATCACCTAAGTATCCAAGTATCCATGAGTACCTATATCCAATCAATCCATTCCAAACTCCAAATGCAACATAGCACCATCATGAAGTAATAAATCATATTATTAATATACTCAATACAAAGAGAACTACCACGATCAATTTTAAAGTTCCAATAAGAATCAAGAACATAAACATAACAACCATGTGATCTAACCATCTCCTCCTAGGAGATCACATGTACCATAACACATATATACATCCTAGTCTCAAGAGAACAAGTACCAAGCCAAAACTCTAAACTGGTATCAATATTAATCCATGAGATAATAGAAAACACTCTATACTAAGAATACATATCCCCAATCACATGAAGATAACCATACCCAATGATGCATCCACGTCACTACCAAAAACTCCCACTGAATCATGATACGAGCTACACATGGCATCATGACAACCATCATCTCCATGGAGATCATCCAATTCTGCACACACTAAACTACAATATCACTAACATACAAGTGAAACCAAGATCTCCAAGCCAAGAAGAAACATACAACCTCCAAACCATCACTACCAAAAGCTTCAATTGAAAATGTATAACCAATGAATGTAACAAGCTATCATGATATTTTGATATCAATATCATAATGAAGATCAACCAAAGGTTCCCTCACATAATCAAAGAGCTCAAATGCAACATGAGCTCTTCAATAAAGAAAGAAAATTAAAACCATGATCCTAATACCAAGAGGATACACCACCACAGCCTAAATCAGGATCCAATCCAACACTACCAATAATGCACCTTCATAAACCATCATGACATTCCAAAGCCTCTAAATCACAAGAAACATACATGACACCATGATCACCACCAAATGTACCAACAACTCAACCCAATCATGTCCCACATATTTGCATAACATAGTCAACTACATAGGTCTCACATCATGACTATACCTAGTAATGCCATCTCACCTCCTCAATATGACAACAAAACTAACAAACCAAATGACTAAATCAAGCCACCAAACTGAAAATGTATCAACACTCAAAAATCTATGGGCATAGACAACCCATGTCCAAGTATAGGTGCAAAAAGTAAGTATAGACTACCTATGATGCTACACAACTTGTAGATACAAAAATGAAGCATACAAATCCAACCAAATACTGATAACCATGTCAAATGAGAATACAAAGATGTACAACTAAGCATACAATGAATCCAACATCAAATACCCTAGATCTGATAATCCATAAGCTCATAGTATCACCATAGCCAAAGTAACCCATAAAAGTCTCAAGATATAATATCAAAAAAAAAATCATGTCAAAACAACTCCAAACCCAATCTATTGTGTAGTGCTCTGAACAAAAAAAAAATTACTATTTGAAGTCCAAAATTTGACTCTATATGCACCCGATATAGCCTCTTGAACCTCAAAACAAACACCTAACTTGAAACTAGTAAAACACTATTAAAACTATAAAATATGCAAAAAACTCTAGCACCACAATGTAGATCACAAAATCAAATTTCTAATGAGTCCAAGAAGTCAAAAAACGAAGCACCTGGGAAAACTTTATGTCCCCCGAAAGCAAAAGTGCAGTTTGAACATGAGGCAAAAAACATTTAGCCACCCTTGGTGTCTAGGTGGCAACCCCAACCTGAGGAGTGCCCCTCCCCTGGTGGTGGACCCAAAATAAACTTAAATTATTATTAATTTTTTTAACATTTAAAATTTTATCGGGCCCCCTTTTTAAAAATTCATGGCGGATTAAAATTTTAAATAATTAAATTTTGTTTTGAAAAAAAAGTGGGTGGTGAAAACCACCAAACCGACAGTCTTAACCTATAGTGGTATCTAATAGGAATTCCACTAGCATTATTGTCGGTACCACCATGAGCAGTCTGCAAAGTGATATAGGGGGCAAGGCTGACCTAATAAAAAAGTATTTATATATATAATATTATTTTTATTTATTTTAAAATTTACTAACCCTTTTTCATTCATTTTCTTTACAGGTAATTTTTAATCTTTTTAAAAATCAGACTTCAATTTTTTTCATGCAAAATTTACTTTCAAATTTTAATTTATTATTTTTGCACATGGGTCATATGGCTGAATTGGCCTTCTTACTAAAAACTTTTGCATTTTTTTCAACTTCTTCAAAATAGGGCAAATTTTATATCAAAATTTGTCTCTTGGCCAACCTGAATCCAACCATGAGGTCTATTTTGTCCTAGGAGGTCATTTGTAAAATTTCTCCCACAAAGCCCCAATTTAAATGCATAACCAAGAAACCCTTTTTAGCCAATATTTTTCACACCCCAAATTTGCAAACAATCCATCATAACAACAAACCCAAAACCCTTAGATTTACAATAAAAAACCTGCAAAACCCTCATATCTTTCCATGTCTTTCATTCTCTCATGAATTGTATAGATTCAAACTTAAAGAAATATTTTCTCAACCTAGGGTTATAAAAAAAAATGTCCAACCTTGAAAGCTCTAATACCACTTGAAAGGAAACTAGCAGCCATTGTATGACAATTTCCACATAACCCAAAAGAGATAACAATGCAAATAAGTTCTCAAAATTTACATGCAAGAGAATAGACAACATACCCATCAAATATGACACAAGGTATGCCTTGGGAAAACCCTCAAGGGGTAATAAACCAGCCTCTAAAAGCATCCATACTCCATTTTGTTAATCATAAATAAAGTAAATACAAGAGTTACAATGAATAGCTTTGAAGCATAAAGTCCTCCAATGCATCTCCATGTGTCCAAGCATGAATCCACACATCCCATGCGATGATTGACAAACACACTCTTCAATAAGACTCAATAATGATAGCCAAACCACTCAACCAATCTAAACCACTACACATTTGGTTTCTTTTATAAACGCAAGCTCACACAAAATACAACTAGTGGTAAGGTAAAACCATGTGAATATAAACACACTAACCCCTTGTTTAATATTGGGTACTAATACATCACATTATTTAATATTTCCCCAATATTAAATTATTATCACATAGCTCCCATACAAATAATAATAATATAATGTTACAATACAACATCAAGTTGACCCCAAATAATTACCTAGTGTGATTATCCACACCACCAAGGTGCATCACAACTAAATAATTATTCAATTACAATATTATGATAAATAAATTTATGTAATGTTGTACAACACCATATCCCAACATTCTACACTTCCTAGGCCTGTTGGTAACCTATTGTATCAATCTGGAAATTTTTGTGAATTTTTGTTTTATGTATCTAGGTCAAATCACCCATTTAGTGTAGTCATTTTTTTAATAATTTAAAAATCATTTTAGTATAAAAAATCACTAATCTAAAAATATTTACATTCTTGAAGCTTTGCATAATATGGATAAAATTACTTAAACACAAAGGAAATAGGGTGCTCCACCTTTTAGGAGATGGACAAATTTGGGACCTACTTCATGCTTTAGTTCATTAGGAACCTAGATTCCTCAAAAACTTGACTTGATTGAGGAATGAGTTGGGGGTTCCTTGGTGTGATTAATCAGGGGTTCACCATTAAATGAAGTTTCAAAAGATAAATTAAACCATATATGCACAAAACCCTAGAAACTTGAAAACATGAAATTAGATTGCTAAATAGATGGAAACAAAAAATTACTTGGAGGAGTGAAGATGTGTAAACAAGGTCTAAATACTCTAAAATTTGTTGTTTCTAAAGTATACTAGGATTGGTAAGCCAGACTAGGCGATTTAGTCCCAATTTAAGGTTTTTGAGGAGAATCTGTAATCTCCTGATGACTAATCGGAATTCACAAAAAATTGGCAAAGGGGATATATAGGGACTCATGCACCCAAGGTGGTTATTTAATCTTATTACTAAGGTTTTTCTAAAAATTTTGTAGCCTCTAGTGATCTTCTATATCTTTCGTCTTGTTCAATCTTTAGGTCTAAAAAGTTGAAACTCTGATCTATAGGTGAGTTTTTGTGAAGATGACAAGTTTTTTAACTTTGTCTTAGTAGGATATTCAAGCTCCAATTCATCTAGATCTAGAAACACACATTAAGAGAGAAAAATTTAGTTGTGTTATTGAATAGGGTTTTTCCTTATTCAAACCCTATTTTGGTAATTAGACCTTGAAATGAAATAGAAAATCATGAAGGAATGATGAATGAAAAAATGAACGTAACAACTCACGAAACCTTTTTGAATCGTTGGAGTGTATATTTGCAACTTGTATGAATTGGCTTCAATGGATGTAGATCTTGATCATGAAACTTGATATGGCTTTGAATGCTTGAACTTGGACCACAAATGTTGCATCAACATGTTAGCTCACAATCATACATGATGCATGAAGACCTTGTCATGATGCTTGAATCTTGAATTGATGCTCCAAAATTATTGATAATAAACTCTTGAATTCTCTTGAATTCTTGAAGCTTTGCATAAATTGGATAAAAGTAATTTTCATCTCTCGATATACATTATTTACATTCTTAAAGAATTGTAGGTAAGATGGTTAGAAGTAATTTTCATTTTTGGTCAAACAATGTTAGTACCCTATCATTCTAAGCATGCCAATAAAAATTTAATCTCTCCCCCTTATGAGTATTTTTAAGTGAAAGAGAATACAATGGACACTCATGATAATTAAATTCGGTCTTCTCCTAATATCTCTCCTATTTGTGAAGAAGATATTTTTGTGTTATAAGATCAAACCAATGATATTTATGAGAGTTCTATTTGTCTCTCTTCCCATAGGGAAAGCATAATTGAATAAGAGAATGTCATCATTGATAAGCAAGAAAAAAAAACCATTGATGACTCCCTTACTTTTGATGAAGTTATTTTAAAGGAAAAACTTTTGAATGTCATGAACATCTAATTTTCTCCTCTCTTAAAATATCTCCTACTAGGGTAGATATCATGGTGCAAGATAATGATAACATTGAAACATATCTTTCAAATAGTAGTGATGTGGCTTCCTTAGATGAAGATGATTAAGTGAAATTAGCCTCCCTATCACAAAGAAATAATGAAAATAAGGATAATAATTTTGAGGCTACGAACATTAGGACTCCCTCAAGTCCTCTAGTTCTTAGACCTACAAATCCTTTAATTATTTCACCGCTTAAGCCTCAAATCTTCATTTATCCACCCTCATAATCACAAGTTCAAAATAAACTCATGCTTATCATAGAACCACCTAAAAGGAAACTTGATAATGATAATATTTTACAACAACCAAGCTACAATACACTTTCTCATACATATAACACTAGGAAAAATCCATAGCCAAGAAAAACAACTCCAACATCCCTCCTATTACCTCAACCTATCTTGCCTAGTGATCCTTGTTTTCCCTCACATTATGGAAAGGAGTATGACCTTGTTGAACAACTTAAAATTACTCGTGCTAAGATATCCTTATGGGACCATATTCAAACATCACCTAGTTATCATAACATGATTCAAAGTTATTTACAACAAATTCCTACCCCTCCTAATTTGCAACCAAATGACATGGCAACCTAAATTTAAGTCGTAACTTTAGTCAACTTAAGCATTAATTTTGTCAAGATGAGTTATCTTCATTAGAAGAGTAAAACCAAAATGAATATGTAATACCCCTCCGTTTTGCTTCTCGTTTCATGTTGTTTTATGCTTTGCTTAGGTTACAGCTACTTTGATACTAGACACATTTTTATTATGATGTTTTGATCGCTACTCTTGAGCGACAACTATTATTGTGTGATGTGATTATCTGATTTTATTTCACATGCTTTGATGAATTAAGGATGTCAGTAGAATTATCATGAGATTATTTATGTGAGTATTTTTTATGACATTAGTGTCAGTCTTTGATGAGTGTATTGGTGAAGAAGACAGGTTCGCATCACTCACTTGCGAGCGCCCTGCAAATCCGAGATTTCTTCTTCACGGCGTGAATTATATGTTGGATATATTATGTTGTTTACTTGATTTCAAGTTGCAGGTACATGACATCGACTCCACCTAGTTTCACAGGTTTGAGCGTGTTGATCCAACGGTTAAGTTGAACGGGAGATAGTAGCTTGGTAACATGTGTCAGGCCTACATCATAGCCTTAGTGTGTCGTCAGTCTTGATTATTGAGTCATGTTGTATCTTATTTGATGTTAGGTAATGTTTTGAAAAGTGTTGACTTATTAAATAGTTCTTTTACAAAATTGCATTGGCTGGAAGAGATGTTTATTTTTATATTGTATTAATGTTATGCTTATTGGTTATATTTAAAATTATTATTGAAATTAAACTTAAATTACTTGATTAATTAAATTTAAATCTCAAGGGATTAAATTTAATTATTAAATAATTGTAAGTAAGTTAATTAAAGTTAAATTATTTATTTAATTAAATTTAAATCTCAAGGGATTGGATTTAGTTATTAAATAATTTAATAATAATTAAGTAAGTATATTTGATGTTAAATTAAATTAAATCAAAAGGGGATTTATAAGAAACTGAAATTTTACTTTAAAGCCAAAATTAGGGCCTTCTAAAAAGGGGAAATGAAATTAATATCTAAATTCAATTTTTGCATTAAATGTGAATTAGGGTTGCATTAGGTTTTTTTTTGGAGTTTTGAAGAAATGATGTTTTATAAGATTAGGGCAGAAAAGTTTGGGGATTCTTCTTCCTTCTTTTTCTTCACAGGCATGAAATTTTTGGAGAGAGTTTGCACATGAAAGATTTTGGAAGTATTTTCTGTTGGTAGAATTAAATTGAAAGGAGAGAAAATTTTGTGAAGAAGGTGGAGCTATTGGATCAAAGCTAGCTGGAAATTCATTGCATGGTTGAAAAGGAATTGTAAGAATTTTAAGGGAAGCTCTGCATCAAGAATCTTGGCTATTTCCTGTGGCTTCAAATAACCAGGTTTTCTTTTAATTCTTTGATTTATTGTTCCTAGTTTAATCTATTTTCTAAATGATAAGAAATTGCAAATGGGTGATTTATTTGAAACCCTAGGTTGAACTTCAACATTTTGGTATTCAGATTTGTTTTTCAAAACACAACCCTCTTAGAAAATTCTATTGGAAAACTCAAAAACAATGTATTGCTTTTCCTTTGTTTAAATTATTTGAAACATGGAAGAATGACTTCTTTTGGGATTCTGGTTTTCTTTTTTTAAACCCTTGAATGTATGAAAATAATCTGTCATTGTCAAATTTTATTACTGGTTTTAAATTTTATTTTTTCAATTTCACCAATAAAATGAATTCTGGAAAAAATATATATATATAAATGTAAATATACATTACATATATCATATTTTTAAATATGATATACATAACCTATATTTACAAATATATATAATTTTGTATTATAGTTTTTTTTGAAATGTTGAAAAGAGACGCCGTATGGCGATTTTCCAAAAATCGTACTGTGTGTACGAAACTATATTTTTAATTTTTTGATCTAAAAAAAATATTATATGTGTGGGGGGGGTTCGGCCCCCCCACTGTCTTTATGTTTGGGTACGTAGTGCGCCCACCACATGGGGGGGATGCACTGTCCCATGGGGACTGCGGCCCCCTTAATGCTATTGTCGGCCGTTGTACTTTGAGTACAGTCGACACAGGCTTTGGTCTGCGGTCTGCAGATAGTGTTGACAGGTACCGGCGGTACTGGCCGTCGGACGAGGTATCGTTCGGTCCTGCATAGTTTTATTTTTATTTTTTTTTATTTAATTTTTTTTTTATTTACTTTCTTTTAATTTTGGGTTATTTTAAATTCGTTTTTAATTTTTATTTCTTTTCTTTATTTTGATTTTTTTTTTATATATAATATTTAAGTTATATATATATTATATGTATTTTTTTAATATTATATATAAATATATATAATATTTAATATATATATTATGTATGTAATTAATATTATATATTAATATATTTAACTTTATTTAAAGTTTTCTTTGTATAGTTTGATTTGTTGGATTAAAATGGGAATATGGGTTGTATTTTTTAATAGTGAATATTAATATTTAATATAAGGTGCTTTCATTTGCAAATATTCATATTTAATAGCTTGTTAAACATAGGAATATGTAGCGACTTAGACAAGTAATTTTAGTTGAATTTAGTATTGCACATGATTAGATTAAGTTGCGGAAATTATTTATTTAATGGAAATTTATTGCTCAATGTAAATTCTAGAATGATAATTGTTCTAATTCCTATGAGAAGCATTAGTTAGGAACATGGTTTTAGAATAACCAAATATAGTATTTTTCATTGCCAATGCATGATTATATTGATTTCTCTTTTAATGATTACTTTGAGATTGGGTGTTGAGTTTTGGATTGTAAAGTCTTCCAGTGAATGTGAGTCATTCCCTTGTTAAATTATTGTTTGATTTTCCCTTGGGTAGTGTTACAAGTGTTTAGTTTCCTCCTAGTGTTGGAGTGGATTTCTATGTGGTTGTCTCCTAGGATAGGAGAGAGTATATTGGTTCAGTTCTGTAACACTTGAGTAAGCCTTGGAGTTTAGATTGTGAAGTGTGTTATCCAATTAGAAGAGTGGCTTTTGTTAGGGGTCGAAGCCCAAAGAGGTAAACCGAGTAACCTTCAAAATTATTTTTAATAAGTGATAATTAAAATAATGTAAGTAGATGACTAGGATGTAGTTCACATTAACCAAGATAAATTAACCTCACTCACAGACATAAGGGTTCATTTAGACTTGGGGTGAGTGAGAAGGCCTAGAATGGCAAGATCACTATCTTGTCCTTATGAGAGGTAGTTGGTTCTACTTGAGTGAGTATGAGTGCCGGGATTCGGTTGAGGCCACCAGGATTACGGGAGCCTATGAAGGATGCCCAGAGGAGATCTCATGACAAACCTTGCGATGACACTCTGTATAGGATAACACTGTGTTATGTTGTGCATATGTTTCTTTAGCACACTTGATTATAATATGTCTGGAAGCAATGTAACCATGATTAGAGTTAGACTTATATTGTGCATATGGGTGGTTGAGTCAGTTTGTATCAGTATGAGTCTGCCTTTGGTTTGAGGTAGTAGGTTTCTCATCCATGTTACTTTGTTACTATCTCCTAGCATGGGGGGTGGGCCTTCGAGTACCAGTAGGTTGGGTGGAACATGCACCAAAACCATTGGGTCCCCTTTGATCTTCAGCACTTGGCGGTGAGACATCTAGATGGACAACTCGTAGTTCTTGCTTTTAATTCTTGTACTTTGTATTTCAAATTGTAATGATATTGATTTACCCCTCTTATGTTATGAGGTGGACCTTTTAATGATCATACTTATGTATTTTGACTCATTCCGAGAATGAGGATTGTAATAGATTTATGTAATAGAATTATGTAATGGATGCTTCATTTTTATCTCGTATCTTTTTATGTTGTTGAATGTTATTACTTGAGTTATTTATTTTCAATGTAATTTAGATGTTGTATGTTAATGAGGATTTAAGTAATCTCAATTATGTAACCCTAGGGGGATGTTTTCAATTATAGTTGAACATATGGGTTTAATTCACTTCTTTTAGGAAAAAAAGTTAGTACGCTTTTAGTGAATTGAAACTTCCTCTAGGGTTGCGTGGCGGGGCATTACAAAATATTTCATGATAATGGATTGATTAATCAAATAGTGATAAATTGAAATCTTGTTGACAATGGCTCAACCCTTAACATGTGTAGCATAAATCTCCTTGATAATATTGAAGTAGACAAAAGCCAAATTCAACCCGATTCTTTATCTATTTGTGGGTTTGATAACATAGGAAAACAACTGCTTGGATTCATCACATTACCTATTAAATTTCGAAAGGTCCTTTTAAAAAATTTGATCCATGTTTTGCCTTATGATATTTCATATGATATCCTCTTAGGTAGACCATGGATTCATGAGATGAACATGGGGTTCCTTCTACCCTTCATTGTAAAATTAAGTATATCTACAACAACAAAGTGTATACAATCAAATTTGATCTTGAGCCTTACAGTTCTTTACTCATTGATAAAAATAAGGAAAATCCTTTGAAAAAATTGACACCAACTACACAAGTGGAACCCATGCAAGAGAAATAAAAAGAGAAGCATATTGAAGAAGTTACAAATTTATTGGAAGATAATTGGGGTTCCTTAGATTTCACACGCACATTCATGAGAGAATACAAGATTGTAACAAAAGAGTCTGAAAAGAGAAAAGAAAAAGTGATAATGTGAATACAAAATTTGGAAGACCCTTCAAAATCATCCACTTCAACCATATTAAAAGAAAAAATAACATACACAACAAACCTTGATGAATTTGATTATGAAAAACCACCAAATCCAAAATAAATGAAAAGGCTTTATGGAAGAGGTTATGAACTTATGAAACAACTTGGTTATAGTGGAAAAGGATTTGGGGCTAGAGAAAAATTTATATGTGTTCCTATAGATCCTAACACATAAGAAACAACTAATGGTCTTGGTTATTATCCCTTGAAAGAAATAAGCAAGCCTTCACTCAATATCAACTTTTATAAAGGATTCTTCTATGCCAACTTTAAAATTAGTGAATCTTGAATAGATAGAAACTAGTGGTCCTGGTTATTATCCTTTGAAATAAATGAAAGAAATAAAGAAATATTCACTTAACATCAATTTTTTCACGTAAAACACTCCTAGGACATGTCTTAGTAATGATTGGAGCTCATTAAATTTAACACCCTCCTTTCAATGAGAGAAAAAAATATCACAATCTAAAGAGTCTTGTGTAAGTATGACGCCTTGTACTAAGAAAGAGATATCTTTGTCACAAAATAAAGGAACATCTTCTACTATTGGTCAAGAGAGTATCTTTTCGAGACTCCTCCAATATTGTTTGATATCTCTCCCTCCAAGAACACGAAATAAATTTTACTACAAGATTTTATTTTGTGCATATCATAGAGTTCATGGTCATTCTACTAATGAATGTAAGGCTTTGAGTAATAAAATTCAATATCTTAAGGATTGTAGTGATCTTCCTTGTGCTGAAGCACCTGGTTCCTCTAATTGATACTGATTTTCATGTTTCTCATCAATCACCTCGACTCACCCTTGTCTTGCACTAAGTGGGGGCAAGGGTGTTAGGTATTCTTGTCCTTATATGGTACTTCTTGATTCTCTCTTTTGGCTAGTTGACTTCCTTCCATGTATATATAAGAGAAAGCTTGGGATATGGATGATATGCCTTAAATTGTCTCACATGTGACATACTATGTTATCTTTAGTATTGCATTTTGGGGGTAACCCCTTCTTTATGATGTAGTTTCATTTGGGAACATATGCCTTGGCGTAGGGATTTCAAAGTAAGCTCTCATGTATCCTAATTTGAATTTGGATTGATCACAACAATGGTGTTATCAATCTCTTTAAAGTGGGGGCATACATTGTCATTATCTTTTGACACTCATGTTCACTCTATGATTTTCTTGTGATGCATCCTTTTCTTGGTGGTGTCATTAGGTTTGATTTCCTTCAAGAGCATGATATTTATTTTAATTTTCCTCTCTTGGAGATGTTATAAATGATGTTCCCTAATAATATACCTTACACAAACTAAGAAAATTCCATTTTAACAAATCTTTACTCGCATGTTGTTCATAACTGCTTAGCATAACACAACCTATTATCTCTTGTGAAGCTCAAAGTTTCATGTTGTGGCACCCTATTAAAGTTATTAGTGGGAAATATTTGGTATGGTTAGTACGATGAGAAGCCAACACAAATGCATGAGTTTCTCAGTAAGCCACTTTATTGGAAAAACTCACCTAGTGGACAGCCTAAGGTTCCACTACCCTAGAGTGAGTGCATGTTTTGGAAAAAAATCTAAGACATGATCCACATCAATTTGGATAGACTATTGAGGCTTGATTTACCCCTTATTATTTTTATTCTTATTTTATTTTCTTTCTTTTAGTCTTTAACATGATATGTTTGTGTATCTTATCTTGTTACTGCATACCATACATCTTGTGTGTGTCCCTTTGTGCTTATTATGGTTTTATGTAGGATCTTGGATCCTAGGGGCTTGACCACCCCCTTGATCTTTGTCATTTTATACCATCCACATTATTACATTTGGACCCCTCTTGAATGTCTACTTTAGTGTGAATTTGATGCAAGTTCCTCCTCTCACTAAAGTGGTTGCTAAATTTAGTGTAGGAAAAATTATCCCTTTTTCACACTTAATTTGGGAAATAATTAATAATAAAATGAGTTTAATGTTGTGTTAATTTAGAGTTGTAATGT
Organism: Sequoiadendron giganteum; assembly: GCA_007115665.2. Classification (NCBI taxonomy): domain Eukaryota; kingdom Viridiplantae; phylum Streptophyta; class Pinopsida; order Cupressales; family Cupressaceae; genus Sequoiadendron; species Sequoiadendron giganteum. The sequence continues at coordinate 510,761,510 of CM021105.1, forward strand.
GTTTTTCATATTCATAATAATTTTATGGCCCTTTTAGATTAAATGGGATTAATTGTTCCTTATTTAGGGTGTTGTAAAGTGCATCTTTACACTTTCACACTAATTTAGGGCTTTATTAATTAATGGAAGTTAATTTTCCTTAATTGGCCCCTTTAATTCAAATCCAAGCCTAAATAAATATAAATTCTAAGAGATAAAATTCAAATTTCATAAATGTCATTACAAAAAAATTAATTTTGGAAAATGTGTGTCCTAGGTGGTGACCTAGGACCCATTCGCCACATGGAAAATGGATCCTCACCTAGTCCTATGACCCTACTTTTATATAACATTTCACATTGCACGAAGTGTGTCCTAGGTAAATGACCCATGACCCATTGTCCATATATCGAATGGGTCCTCAATTAGACCTAAGACCCCTCCTTCAAATATGTTTTTGGTGGTATTTTAATGATTTCAAATTTAGAATTCAATGTCGGCTTGTGATATTTGAATTTCAAGAATTAATGATAAGATATGTGTAAATACAAGTCTATTTCACTTAGTTTCACCTAGAAAATTAAATTTATCATAAGACCACTCAAGAGATAATTATTGGGAGCATTCAAGTGCATTTCCAAGGAACTCAAGGGAAGATTATTAAAGATTAATGTAGCAATCAAGATTCATATCATCATGTCAAAGGTGGATTGCATCATGCATTTTTTTTAGCTAATGTGTTGATGCAATGTTTAAGATCTATCAAGCATATTTAAGGAATTATTTCACATCAAGTTTCATGATCAATATCTACATTTATTAAAGTCATTTAATGCAATTTTTAGACCTCCATTATCAAGGTTTATCAAAGGTTTTGTGAGTTGTGATGTAAGCTTGTTCATTCATCATTCCTCCATGTTTCATTATTTCATTATTTCATAATAAGGTTAAATTACCAAGATGGGGTTTGACCAAGGCAAACACCCATTCAGCTAAAAAATAAAAAAAATATCTCTTGATGTGTGATTTCATATTTTAGGTTGAAGATCTATTGAAGAAAAAAATTCCAAAGTCATCAAAGTTTTTACCAATATTTCAAAATCAAGAAAATTGACCTATAAGATTTATTTTTGGCTCTCTGATAGTGAAAATTAGAAATTTGGGAGTGCAGACATAAAGGAAAAAAACCCACAAATAAATTTTATGCGGCCCTAGACAAGACCCATTCACCATAGGGAAAATGAGTCTTTAGTGAGCCATGAAAAAGCACATTTTGTGAGAGGTATGTAACATTTAACCCTTCCAAACTCTCTGTAAATTCTGTAGGTTCCATTAGTATTATGTTTAAGCTTATAAATGCACTTTATAGCTTGTAATTTGGAGTTTATTTGATGTTTTTAATCTTTCTCCCCAAATTGCACTTTAGCTCATACCCCCATCCTTGCATAGATAGGAAATTTATTGATTCACATCTTGAGTTGACTCACCTAAGATTTGATAGTCAATTCTTGGTGTGGATCTCATTTCCTTGAATGAAATTAGAGAAATAGGTCCATCATATCCTCCTTTATCAATTCACTTTGGAAAAACCTATTTTTCTATGTTTCAAGATCCACTTTTCCATTTTTGGAAATTCCAATATCCTATTTTTCTATTTTTTAGACACAAACTTTCTATAATAGCATGCTAACCCCATAAAACTATGCACTTCATGTAGAATTTTTAGCATTGGCCATTCAAGAATAGTTTTGATCTTTGATAGATCTACTGGAATTCCTTTTTCTGAGATAATATGACTTAGATATTGTACTTATTTTGGAAAGAAAATATATTTGGAAAGATTCCCATATAATTTGTGTTCCCTTCGATATTGGAGAAAAAAATGATGTTTATAGTTCTCTTCCTCATGCTTAGAGTACATGAGAATTCCATCTAAAAACATTAGAAAAAATCTATCCAAGAAATCTCTAAAGACACTATTCAACAAGTTTGTGAACACGGCTAGAGCATTCATAAGTTCAAAACCCAGGACTATGAATTCATAGTGTCTATAACTTGTTCTAAAAGTTGTTTTATGAATTTCGTCATCTTTTAGTCTTGATTGATGATAACCAAATCATAAATCAATCTTGAGAAACACTAATATCTCATGCATTTGATCAAAAATAATCAATACACGATAAAGGATACTTATTCTTTATCATTTCCTTATTAAGAATACCATAGTTTATGCATAGACGCAAGGTATCATCCTTCTTTTTGATAAATATTATGGGGGCTCCCCAAGCTAAAACACTAGGAATTATGTCTATGGAGAAATCAAAAGCTCTTTTTAGGGATAACCCAAGGATCTCATTTGGAAATACATCCTAAAAATATTGAAGGGATAGTTCTCCATAACCAGTTCTCTTTGATCATCAAGATCATCTTCTTCAGTCTTGTGGAGCTTCTAAGATTGATGTAATAAATTAGATCATCTAGAATGGTAAGCTCTTTTTAAAAAATAAATCAATAGCCATGGTGCAATAAAACTTTTTGTTCCTCTAGTATCAATTAAAATATAAATAGGAACTCCAAATAAAGCACTTGTCATCTCTATGGGAGTAATCTAGTACTCTACTTGACGGTTGTCCAAGGTTGCATGAATCCTTTACTAGAAGGTTGCTTGCTGGGTTGGTAATAAAATGCCTCATTGTTTAACTCCTTAGTTCTTGTTCAAGCATTGGTTTTCATAGTGATCACCTCCACAAGAGAAACATCCTCATGGAGGTCCTCACTTTTTAGAATATTTACCATAATTATCACCATTTCACTTAAAATTATTGTTATTTTTATTTTCATTCTTAGAATCATTCTGATTATTTTTTAATCATTTATCAATTTTCCTTCTCACTTCATTCTTTTCCTTCCTTTTCTTAAATTATTGGGAATATTATGTCAACATATACTTTTTTTGATCAATTATTTTCATGATAAGAGGAGATTGACTTCAATTTCTTTTCTTTATTTATAGCCTATTTGAACACTTGATCCATAGTGACTAGACCATGCACATTTACTTCTCCACTTATCTAGGGATTCGGTCCCATGATGAATTCCCTAATTATAAACCTTTCATCTTTCTAAAACTAGGGTACACACTTCAAAAGATGGGTAATTTTCTTCAAGTATTATACCATAGACACGTCTCCTTGATGAAAATTCTAGAAATATATTATGTTTTGGTCAAAGAAGAGTTGAGATAACCACCTTTGTCTAAACATTACCACAAACTAGTCCCATGTTAAATTTAAGGAGCTTAACCATAGTTCTATTTTCTTATTCATCCACCATGTGGATGTTTCACTCGCTAACTAATAGGCACCCTTAGTACCTTAGCTATATCAAAATAGTTTTTAATAGCAAAGTACTTTTCCATTTCTATCAACCAAGATTATGTAACATCACCACTCATAGTCCCATTGAACTTGGGTGGTGTTACCTTCATATATCTTGATAACTGAAGAGAAAGTTGATTCTTCATTTTGGATCATGAGTTTTATTTTCCCTTTGTTCACCTTTTGTGTTGATTTGATGCCCATTTTCATCACCCCCTTCCTATGATGCCTCATTATCTCATTTAGGTTTTCTTTGAACCCTCAATTCCTATTCTAGGGTACCAATCCTTAGTTTTATTTAAAATGGTCAAAATTTGATCCAATTTAGCCATCATATTTTTAAAAATGATTTGACACCTCTTGAATTCCTCTAGGGTTTACTTGATTTTGTACCATGTTGAATTACTTTCTCACTCCTGGTGTTTATTTTAAATTTTTAACTAGTTTTTTTTAAGAATTTTAACATTGCACTAAACCAAAATCATCATTTATAACAATATCTATTTCAATACATAGATTTTGCAAAAATAGAAAAAAATTATATTTTATTCAGTAGATAATAACACATCCTTATTTATTACAAAATTTATTTATTTATATGAGACTACAAGTAATTATAAAATCAAGCTTTTTCTTTTGGTTCATTTTCCCCATCAGAATCTACCAAAACATATTTGGAGGGTGGGTGTACTCGTAGGTACTCCTCCATCACCTCCTTTCCTACTCTATGTGCATCACGCCTCATCCAAATGGAATTTCATGATAAGAAAATGATTTACTTGGTTTAATAGAGGGAGTGGGGGCTATGAACTTCTTTACAGCCTTCACTTTTTGCTTCCTTCCCAACTGAATATGCTTAAGAGTTTTAGTAAGGGTTTCAAAATAAACAACACATGCACTTCCTCATTAGTTGATATCCTCATGGATTTTTACCTCCAAATATTGTTCTTTCTTGGCTACTAGGCTAGGTAAGTTCTTAGGATATATTTTTGAGCAATTTTCCTTGTTCTTTTTCTTACCATTCTGACACAAGAACACTTTCAAACATTAGTTAATCTATTAATTTTTTGAGAAAATTTCTTGCAGTAAGCTCCTAGTTCCATGTGTTGAACTCAATACCTCTAATATCATATGTAAATAAATCAACCATCATAACTGAAATTAATTATAAAATAACAAGAAATTTAATAGCCACATGCTAAAAATCATAAGTAAAAAAGTTTTCTTTCATATTTCATTTGTTTTACAAGTCTTAGTGAGTCATTTGCAAGAGGGGGAGCATCACTTGGGTTTTTTTTCTCCAACCAAAAACTAACAGTCCCCTACACACCTTCCATTTGGAAATGGACCTACCCTTCACAAAAATTATAGATAAAGAAAACCAAAAAATTTCATGTCATTTGAGACCTAGTTTTGTGCCCTACATAACCCATTAAACATACAAACTTAGAAAATCCTCTGACTAAGTATGATGGTTCTAAGTGAATTATGAAATCTAGAACACTATGAACTGACTAAATACAAGCAAATAATTTTTCATCACTTTGGCCAAATAATATAATGGACACTTCCATGGTAAATTCAATTATGTTTTGACACACCTCTAACTTGATTTGGAAATTAGATTGGTTTATCACACATTTGACTCATTTGACTGATCAACTAATTTATCATAAATATTTAAGACCAAACATGGATTTATTTTTACTGTCGATAAATGACATGTTATTGAATTATACTTTTGACAATGATCTTCCACTTTGCATACTCACAATTCATATATCTTGTCTATTACCACATGTTCATTTGTCCTTACAATTAATTCAAGAGTGCAATACTCTCTAATTTTAGAGCATAAGAATTTTTAACTCTTTTATAGGTTATAATACATTATATTAATGAAACCTTCCTACTATTGACTCATAATTATGTGGCTATCATTAAAGGTTATTGACAACTAGCAATACAGATAAATAAGATTTTTATCCTCTTTCAAAAAAATAACTTCATTTTAAATGTTTTTGGTTTTTATAAGGTTTCGCTTTCAAATTTATTCAAGAAAATATTTTCTAAGACCAATTTCAAGGTACAACATTCTATCTATTTTTTTTACAAGAGTAAGGATATATATATACAAAATCTATGTCATAAATAAAAACTCTGAGTGAAATCCAATTGCTCACTACCATAATAATAGTATAAGTATCAATTTTTTCATACATATTTATAGATGTGTCCAAAATATACTACACTTATATCCATAAATATATATAATATGTATACTTATGCATACATACATACATACATACATACATACTTACTTACTTACATACATATATATATATATATCAATAAGATATTTATGTTTATGAATAAATAAGAATATTTCTATTCATTTCAAACTAGCAAGGTATATGATTAAATTAAATCATATACAATTATTTTTCCATAAACTTAAAACCCACTCCCTTAATCGTGACATAATGGAAAACTAGCATGATAATAATAATTCTTGTATTCATAATTATTTTCTCTATTGTTCAATGTAAATGAATAAAATATTTTTAAGTGAATTTATACATAGGTAAGTATGCAAAAAAAATATTTTTCTTTGCACACGAATATGGTTCTATTCTTAACTTTATTTATTATTCTAAGTTCTAATGCATATCATTTTATTACCAAGAAATAAAAAAGAGAAAATAGATTTTAAACATGCTTAGAAAATATTTTACTCTGCCTCTACAAGCTTAATCCCCTATACATAACCAATAAAAACTACACTCTTCCCAAAACCTTCTCCTTAACTAGTATGTTTCCACAAAACTCATGTATGCCTTCCTAAATACTTAATCATATCTTCACAAATACTTACACCTCAAGTTCTAATAGTAAACTCCCCTCCCTTTGTCTATGTGACTGCAATTTTATATTGCTCCACTCTACTATAAAGGAAGGCATTAAAAAATATTTCCATGTCAAGAATAGTTCCAAATCTATTGGCATGAATCCTCCATGTGAGAGATAATAAATTTATCTCCATTCCACTATGTATTAAAGATAAGTTAACTTCCCTTTCCAACCACAACATCCATAATACCTTTTATTATTAATAATGATTATATGTTATATTATATATAATAATAAATTTATATATATTATTTTTTAAAAAATTTAAATAATAATCAAATAAACCTTTACAATCAAAAGGTAAACAAAAAATTACAACCTTTCCTAATGATATCTCAAACATCGCTAGATACTAGCCATAGGTCGAGTATGATTTAAACATATCCTTATGATCAAATAACACAAGTCAAGACAAAAGATTAACTCTTAAAAAACACTAGGAACAACTTGGATTTAACACAAGACCTACATGAGTGTGTGTTTGAATCAAGATGGAAATTACCCATTTGTTCACAATGTCTATACACTTCTCTTCGGTGATATTTTCCCTCTCCATCAGGGAGGGGAATTTTTTCCTATATTCAACTTAGAAAGCCATCACAATGGTTAGTTTCTTAATATCCATGATATAGTGATAATTAATCAAGATTAATAATCATCACTATTCTCTAATCCTTTAATGAAAACATTTATATTGCATTATTATATTATCTAAAAAATAATTGAAATAAAATCATCCATTCATGTCTATTTAAACACATATTTAATGTAAAGGTTATAAGTAATTGCAATCCAAAATTTAGGTTGCGACACTAAGATTGAGAAAAATTATCTATAAAGGTTAAAATTTTGGTAGGTTTCATTCTATTCTTCCCATTTCCCATGATGTTATGGTAGTGGCTTGGTGGGGAAGTTTCAAAGGTTCACAAATGAGATTGGTAACCTCGAGTCACCTCATTTATTTTTAAGTGTTAATCATAGTATTTTATTCCATGGAATTTTTAAGTGTTTCACTTGTGTCACTTTAAATTATGCATGGGTGTGTGACGAGATTATAATTGCATGATTTTATAATAAACTAGAAATATAATATTATAGTGTGGGTTGCTTGTTGCCACTTTTATATCATAAAAAATATTTTCTCTAATTTTTTAGTCATTAATGTCTTGAGTGTAAGAATTGGGTTGTACATTACCTAATTTTTCCTAATGAGACCCAACTTATTAGTGGCATTAGAGAGACAAGATTCTTTGTTACTCTTTTGAGTATTTGTAAGGTTGTAGAGATATGTTCATTGTTCTTTGGATAAATATATATTTGATGATTTATTCCCTTATATCTTAATTGCTTAAATATACTCTTCAAGTATCTCTTTTATTCTTGTAAGATGAGACTATATTTAGACAGTAAGTAATTGGGAAAAAATAATGGAATAATTTCTCATTATTATGATGCACATGCCTCTAAAAAATATACTTTTAATGTGAAATATTTCCATTTTCTTGTCTCACCTTGAATGAAATCAAGAGGATATTTATATTTAATGTGAATTATCTACCCCTTTATTGGAACTAGGAAAATAATTATGTTCATGCTTTATGATCACTTACCCTCCTAGTTGTGCTAGTACCTTATTGAAGTGAGTTAAAAAAAATTATGTGAAATGAAATATATTATCTCCTTTCTTATGATTGACTAGATAGAGAACCTACCTAATTATATTTATATTCCCTCTTTTACAAATTATTTTTTACGCAATGAATACATGAATAAACCTCATTAATAAAACCTTGAGTGATTATTATTTCACATTGGTTTTGAATGTGAGATGTGGTTCTACCCTCTTTAGTGATGTTCTCATTTATTTACATGTATTACTTGTATAATGTATAATTTATCTAACTTTAGTTAGCTAATTATAAGAGTTCCTAAGCTGGGAAGATCCTGATGTAGGAGCATCTAGTGGTGTAGAGGAAATGTTGTATCACCGAAAAAAAAAAAAAATCCTTATTTTGTTTAGTTGTTTTAGGTGCCATGATGGCACTTAAGGGGTGTAAGACAGTCAAAATTCAAAAAAGGTGAAAGATGGTCGCTTTCTATTTTTAGTAATTCGGCCTAAACGGGATCATATGGGCCTATCAAAATTTACCCCAAGTAGTAGAACTAAAAAATATTTCCAATGGTGGAAGAATCATCTCAATACCCTATACAACTTGGGAGATATTAAATTTTCTATCTTGATAAATTTCTCCAATGAAGCTTCAAATTCAAATTTGAAAACCTTAGAAGCCCTAAACAACTCAAAAAGTGGAGAAAACGATCTCCGATGGTTTCATCATTGTAGACCACTTCAAGATATTTCCAACAATATATTATAATAGAAAATCATACACTTGGATCAAAATTTATGGCCCTATGAAGTTAGCCTACTAAAAAGTGGATTTCATTCAAATATCTTCCTAGGAAATAAATGAAATGGTGGGAATTTTTGTGCCAAAACAAAATGGAAAGTTACACTTTCTAGAACATTATAGGGTGGTTATTGGGTAACATAAAAGGGTTAAGTGGAGGTTGTAGAAGGTGGATCCATTAGTGAATATTGTGGCTTCGAATTATAAATTTGATTTTCAGAGTTGATTTGGATGTAATGAATCAAGCCATGAGGTTGTAACCCTATAGTTTCTAAATTTGTAATTTCATTTTAAGAAAATAATTAAAAGTGGGTTATTTTCTATCTTGAATTTTATGTGTTGTCATTTGTTATTGTGTTTGATGTGGGGTTTTTGTAGTGTAGCCCTCTTCAACTGGTATCAAAGTGGGTTTTCTTGAGTGTGTACACAAATCATCGAAAATGAGACAGTTTACACTAGGACTTGTGTTTGTGGGTTTCTGAGAAAAGTGATAAGAATGCCTTTGCAAAGAAACCATGGTAGTGGAAGAAATTTTATTGTACCAGAAGAGGGTTTTAGAGCCCTGTACAGAAAAGTTCAAGTACTACAAGAGGAGTTACATTGAGGGTTTGAGGCAAGAAGAGGAGATAAAAGTGAAGATGAAGCTAAAAATGAGGAACAATTTGAATAAAACAAGATGCAATAGATCCAGAGAAAGACAAATCATTTAAGGTCATCAGTAAGATTTAAAAAAGGCTAAAGATCAGTCTTTCTACATTTTTTGGCAACCTTATCCCAAAAGAGTTGATTGATTGGATCAATTATATGGAGGAATACTTTGAGAATGAGGAGGTAGAAGATTCTGAGAGGGTCAAATTTTAAAAGGCCAAGCTCAAGGTTCATACAAATATTTGGTGGAAAGAGGTACAACTAGAAAGAAATTTAATAGGAAAAGAGCAAATAACTAGATGGAACCAAATGATGGAAAAATTAAAAATATTGGTCATTCATGTGGACTATAAGCTAGATTTGTTTAAGAATATGCAAGGGTTGAAACGAGTGGGAAAATCTATCAAGTATATTGAAGAATTCTACCATGTCTTGATTAGAACAGGACATTCTATGTCCAAAAAGGAAAAATTTTCTTGTTACATAAATGGGTTGAAGTTGAGTATTCAAGAATATTTGGGTAGATGGTAAGAATGTATACCATTGAAGATGCATATCAGTTTTCTTTGAAGGTAGAATAAAATCTGAATAAAAGTTTTTAAAGCAATCAAAGAGGTGGGAGTTATGGTGGAAAGACTAGTGGATGGTCATATGGAGGTCAAAATGAAAATCAAAAGAAAGGTGAAGGATCTAGTAGCATCCATAACCAGAAAGGAGATAACACCTACCATCCTCATGATCAAAATAATGGAGACCAAAGAGGGAGAGGAAGATTTGGATAAGGACCAAGAAGAGGAGGCTTTCGTGGAACCTATTTACAGTGTGGAGAAGAAGGCCATAGAGCCTATGAGTGTCCTCAACATCAAGGAAGGACAAATAGAAAACTTGAGGGTAATGCACAAGTTACACATGTAGATGAAGATGTTGAGTCTTCACATTCTAAGGATGTAGAAAGAGGAGAGTTTATTGTTACTAGAAGATCCTTGTTGAATGATGAGAAAGCATCAACTCAAAGGAGTAATTTGTTTCACACTAGATATAAGTGTGAAGGTAAATTTTACAATACATTATTATTGATGGAGGTAGTACTGATAACCTTGTTTCATAAGAGATGGTTAGAAAGTTATTATTGGAGAGAAGAAGGAATCTGAATCAATGTTAGATTGCTTGGTTCTAGAAGGACCATAAAGCTTTGGTAAATGAACAATGTCTGGTAAAGCTGAAAATTGGAAATTACCATGATGAGGTATTGTGTGATATTATTCCTATGGATGTTTTTCATATGTTGTTAGTGTTGTAAGTATGGATGTGTTTTGTGGTGTTTTCATTAATGGTTTCCTTGATGTCAACATAATTCAGGCTGAGTAAGTTGTGTATTTTCCAAGTTCTTTTGAGAAAATTTGAGAAATAATGAAAACAGTGTTGAAGTGTGTTTTGAGTGTACTTTGGTATTATGCTCTGCATTTCTTATGTGTTGATCTTATGCCTATGTGGATCTATAGGTGTTCTCATAAGCTTCAATGGATAATATATCCTAATTTTTAGCTTTTTGTTTGATGGAGAGTAGAAGATATGTTCACCGGTGTGTGAATTGGTTTGCCAGAACTATTTTTTTGTGGACTGGGAGAAATGTTTTGGCTCCACAGTCTTCTGATATTTGGTTTCAGATCTTTCAGATCTGGGAGATGACTCCTTCTAATAGATTTTTATGTTTTGACAAAAAAAATTGTGGTTTGACACTCTAGAAGACCTACTGTAGAACTCTTTTGTTTTTTTTGGTTGATCTCATTGGACTGGTGAAGATTTCTTTGTGAATGAAGTTTGTTGTAATCACTATGGATGTACCTAAGGTGTTCTCATAGATGGTAAAAAAAAATTGAATCATGTTGAGTGATCCACGTGTGATTATCTTGTTGGAGATGTGTGTACCTCAAAGATCATTGGTGTTTTCATTAACTTTGGCCGACCTGGTGTCTACACTTTACATTAGGCTTTTGCATCGATTTGAGAAAGTGTGTGCATGATCCAAGATTTTGTTTGGGTCCTAAATTAAATATGCAATTGGTCCTCTCACATTCTTATCCACCACGAGAATTTTGAGTAGCTGACCTAGTTTGAATTTGTAATTTGAAATTATATAGCTGACCTTGGTGAATGTTTCTAAGGTTGAAGATGGTATAAAAGAAAATCAAGTTGTGGTGAATTTCATATCCATCCATATATCATCCACGAATTGAGAAAGTGAGTAAAGTGTGAAAAAGTGCAAAAATTAGAGAGTGGAAGAGTGAATTGAGGTAACATTAGTTTAAGGTGCTATAAACCTAAAAGAAGTGAGTTGATTGCATCTACAATCTTTTTATTAGGTTATGAATGTGTGGAGCCCTAGTGGTGGATCTTCATTTATCTCTTTCTATTTTTTGTAGGCAGTGAGCCTCCTTCTGGAGAGTGATTCCTTCTCAAGGTAGTGAACCCTTAATCTGGGTAGTGAGCCTTTGTATTTGGGTAGTGAACCTTTATATTTGGGCAGTGAGCCCTCTAGAAGTGAGCCTTTATATCTGCTATTGCATTACTACTATATTATAGGTTAATCCTCATCATGGTTTTTCCCTCATTGGGTTTTCCACATAAATCTGGTGTCTTTGGTGTTTTATTTTTGTTATTTGCATTTCATGTTTACACTTAATAATAGATTGAAGTTAAGGTGAAAATATTAAGTTTATAAGTAAAGTAATTTGATACAACTGATTCACCCCCCTCTCAGTTGTCTTGTGCATTTCAAATATTGGTATTAAAGCTCTAGTTCCTTGGTGAAAAGCTTAACCACTTGAGGTAGATCAGATGGCTCACAAGTTGCAAATTCCTATTTTTGATGGAGTTGATTATAGTGACTGAAAAGATCATATGAGAAGTTATCTAAATTCACTTAGTTCCAATACCTAGAAATTTTTGGAGATAAAGTATGTGATACTAGAAGTTGGTCCTTCCTTTTCTAATGAGTTTGCAGCATTTGAAGAGAATAAAAGATCAAGGTATGCTATCTTCAGTGCTTTATCTAAAACTGAAAGAATAAAATTTATTTCTTTAACTACTTCTCATGAAGTATGGACAAAATTGAAAGACATTTATGAAGGAAATGATAGAGTAAAGTTTTCAAGGAAACTAACTTCTAAGTGAAAATTTGAGAACCTGAGAATAGAAAATGGAGAAGAGATTGCAAGTTATTATCAAAGAGTTAAACTTATAGCAACATAAATCAAGAATCAAGGTGGCACCATGATATATGAAGATATAATTGAGAAGATATTTATGACCTTACTAGACAACTATAGTGACAAAGTATCTACTCTTGAAGAACAATATGATCCAAAGACATTTACTAAGGAGCATCTATTTATTCCCTGACTACATTTGAAATGAGAAAATTTGCAACAAATAAGGAGAAGACTAAAATAGCCTTTAAAGCAATGAATATAGGAGATGATCTGGATGATGATGATACAGAAGATTTGGAAGCAAAATTCACAAGGAGATTGAAGAAAGGTACTAGTAAATACAAAGGTAAGTTTCCTTTTAAGTGTTTCATTTGTGGAAATATTGGTCATTATGCATCAAGATGTCCTAATAGAGCTACACAAAATAAGAACAAGGACAATAACAATAATTACAAGGATAAGAAGGATAATAAGTTCAAGAAGTTGTATTATGTCAAGGAAGATACAAGAATTTATGATGATGAATCTGACTTTGAGGAAGATAAATATGAAAGTTTGTTTCTAGCCCTAGAAAAGAAATGCTCAAAGGGATTTGGTCTGGAGAGCAATAAGGATGAAACAAAAGGTACTCTGGTAACTACTTTTCATGCCAGACAAGATGAAGACTTTTGGGTAATCAACAGTCAAATTTCAAATCATATGGGTGGAGATAAGAGTAAGTTTACTAAACTTGAGAAGTATGATGGAGGAATAGTCATGTTTGGATATGACTCTAGTTCTAATATTGTTGGTAAAGGAACAAATAGCTTTGATGGAAAACATAATATTGATGATTTTTATTATGTAAAGGGTTTAAGGCATAACCTCTTAAGTGTTGGACAAATGTGCAGCAAATTTTTTAATCTTGTGTTTCAGGATAACACTTGTGAGATCATGAAAGGATCTAGAACTGTGGTAGTAGTTGGAAGAAGAACTCAAGGAAACATCTATCAACTTAAGGTTGGTGATGGTCAGTGTTTTGTTTATCAGATCAATGAGAGTTAGCTCTGGCACTGGAGGATGGGGCATGTGAATTTTTATAATCTTGTCAGGATCAATTCTATGGAATTTTTCAGAGATCTACGTAGAATCATAAAGCCTTCATATTCAATTTTCAGAATTTTTTAGATGGGAAAGAAAAACAAGAAACAATTTTAAAGAAAATGATCAATCATCTACTGAAATGCTAGAATTAATCCATACAAACCTCTGTGGTCCTACAATAACAGGAAGCCTAAATTGTAATAGGTACTTTATTCTCTTTATTGATAGTTACTCTAGGATGACCTGGGTTACATTTCTCAGAGAAAAGGCTCTAACTCTTGATAGATTCAAAGTGTTTAAGGAAAGAGTAGAAAATATGGCAAACCTTAAAATCAAATTCTTAAGGTTAGATAGAGGTGGATAATTTACTTATGGTGAGTTCAATGCATTATGTGAAAAGCATGGGATAAAAATACATTATTCTACTCCTAAAATCCCTCAATATAATGGAGTTGTGGAAAGAAAGAATTGACCTATTCAAGAGGTTTCTAGAACTATGATGAAAGAAGAAAATGTTCCTAATGTGTATTGGAGAGAATATATCCATACTATTTTTTATATTCTTAATAGAGTTCAGATCACAGGTAACAACACTAAGACCCTTATGAGTTATGGACTAGTAAGACTCCTACTGTGAAATACTTTAAGGTATTTGGAAGTATATGTTATATTAGAAGATATGAAGAAAATATTGGAAAGTTTTATGCTAGATGTGATGAAGGAATTTTACTTGGATATTCAAATTATAGTAAGGCTTATAGATGTTTTAATAAGAGATTGAGGAAAATAATTGAAAGTGATAATGTAAAGTTTTATGAAGCTATGTATAGACCAGTGGAAATAAATGAATTTGAACTTGATGATCCTATCTATGCACAAATACAAGAAGAATAAAAGGAAGAGAAAGAACAAAGTGATGAAAAGGAAGAGACTTTGGAACCTACACCTAAGACTCCTGAATATGTTTAGAGAAATCATCTAAAGGAATAGATAATTGGAGACAAAAGAGAAGGAGAGAAGACAAGAAGGAAAGTGGTTGAGGTAAACTTGTGTCTACTTTCTAAAATAGAACCTAAGATTGTGAATAAAGCATGTAATGATGAAAGCTAGGTTAGAGAAATGAAAGAGGAACTACAATAGAGAGAGAAGAATGATGCATGGTAACTACTCCCTAGACCTGTAAACAACAGTGTAATTGGTTCAAAATGGGTATTCAGAAACAATTTGAATGAAGATGATGAAGTGGAAAGAAATAAATAAATACTTGTATTTAAAGGATATGTATAGGTTGAAAGAATAGATTTTGAAGAAAAATTTTCACTTGTAACAAGAATGGAGGCCATTCAAATTTTATTGGCATTTTAAGCTCATAAAGACTTCAAAGTATATCAGATGAATGTCAAGTCTACATTTTTGAATGGGGAATTTGAAGAAGAGGTACATATGGAGCAAGTGGAAGGTTTTCAATTGTCAGACAAATCAAACATGGTTTGTAAGTTAATTAAGGCATTATATGGACTGAAGCAAGCTCCCAGAGCTTGGAATGGTAGATTGGATAGATACTTGACAAAGCAAGGATTCAGCAAAGGGTCCACAGAGAGTAATCTTTACTTCAAGGTTGAGAAAGACAAGATATTGATAGTTGTGGTCTATGTTGATGACATCATCTTTGGTGGAAATGAAGGTATGTGTATGATATTTGTTGAAGAGATGCAAAAAGAATTTGAAATGTCTATGATTGGTGAACTAAACTTCTTCCTTGGACTTCAAGTAAATCAAATTGACAAAGGGATATTCATTTCACAATCTAAGTATGTTAAGGAATTGTTAAAGAAGTTTGGAATGGATGACTCCAAACAGGTCTACACCCCTATGGTAACTAGATGTAAGCTGAGTAAGGATGGTGAATCTACTAGAGTTGATCAGAGCATGTACAGATCCATGATTAGAGGAAAATTGTATCTTACTGGTACTAGGCCTAATATCATGCATGTAGTATGTTTAGTTGCAATATTTCAAGCAAAACTGAAGGAAGCACATGTTATAGATATGAAGAGGATATTCATATATCTTAAAGGAACTCTAAACTATGGGATATGGTATCCAAATGATAATGATTTCACAATCAGTGCCTACACTAATGCAGATTGGGTTGGTTGTGTAGATGACCAGAAGAGTACAAGTGGTGGTGCATTCTTCCTTGGAGGAATATTATTCTCATGTTTGAGCAAGAAACGGGATTTGGTTTATTTATCCAATGCAGAAGCATAGTATATTGTAGCAACATCTTGTTGTACACAGGTACTTTGAGCGAAGAAAAATTTGATGGACATAGGTTTGGTAAGTGATGAACCTATCTCTATATTTTGTGACAATACAAGCACTATAAAAAATTTAAAGAATCCATTGATGCATTCTATAAAAAAGCACGTATCTATCAAGTATCACTTCCTGAGGGAGAAGGTATTAAGGAATGAAGTTATACTTTAATATGTACTTAACAAGGAACAAGTTATAGACATATTCACTAAGGCCCTTTCGAAGGATAATTTTAAGTATCTCAGAGGGAAGTTAGGGGTTACTGCCCCTCCTTCTTTGAACTAAGTGCACATGAAGGTGCATCAATCTAGTGGATTCACAGGCCCTTTTGTTCTGGACTGAAGATTGAAGTCTACTCCTTAGGGGGAGTAGATAAGTGCATCGTTGCAGCATGTGATGTGGTTGTACTCCTTAGTGGGAGTGAATAGAGTTATATATGTAAATAATTTCCTTTTCCATTGATGTCAAATACGGAGAGAGAATCATGTGAAAATTTTATGCTTGGAAGGTTGTTGCTTCTAAAAAGCATGTATGTTGTCTTTGATTCTTTTTCACATCATGTGTTGCCATCAATGACAAAGGGGGAGATTGTTGCAAGTATGTATCTGTTTATTAGTATTTTCATTAATTTTTTCATTGATATCAACATAGTTCAGGTTGAGTAAGTTATTTATTTTCCAAGTGCTTTAGAGAAAATTTGAGAAATAATGAAAGCAATGTTGAAGTGTGTTTTGAGTGTTCTTTGGTATTATGCTCTGAATTTCTTATGTATTGATCCTATGCCTGTTTGGATCTATATTTTTGTTCATAAGCTTTAATGGATAATATATCTTAATTTTTAGCTTCTAGTTTTATGGAGAGTAGAAGATATGTTCACCGATGTGTGAACTGGTTTGCCAGAAATATTTTTTTGTGGATTGGGAGAAATGTTTTAGCTCCATAGTCTTTTGATATTTGGTTTCAGATCTTGTGGATCTAGGAGATGACTCCTTCTAATGGTTTCTATGTTCTGAAAAAAAAAAAATTGTATTTTGCCACTCCATAAGACCTACTATGTAGCTCATGTTATTTTCTTGGTTGGTCCAGTTGGATTGGTGAAGAGTTCTCTGTGAATGAAGTTTTTTGTAATTACTGTGGATGTACCTGAGGTGTTCTCAGAGATGGTAAAATTCTTGGTGAAGCATGTTGAGTGATACATGTGTGATTATCTTGTTGGATATGTGTGTACTTCAAAGATCATTTGTGTTTTCATTAGGTTTGGCCGACCTGGTGTCTACACATTACATTAGGATTTTGCATCAATTTGAGAAAGTGTGTGCATGATCCAAGATGTTGTTTAGGTCCTAAATTAAATATGTAATTGGTCCTCTCACATTATTATCCACCACGAGAATTTTGGGTAGCTAACCTAGTTTGAATTTGTAATTTGAAATTATATAGCCAACCTTGGTGAATGTTTCTAAGCTTGAAGATGGTATAAAATCAAATTAAGTTGTGGAAAATTTCATATCCATCCATCTATCATCCACGAATTGAGAAAGTGAGTGAAGTGTGTGAACAAGTGTGAAAATCAGAGAGTGGAAGAATGAATTGAGGCAACAGTACTTTAAGGTGTTAGATTCCTGAAAGTGGTGAGTTGATGGCATCTACAAACTTTTGATCAGGTTGTGAATGTGTGGAACCCTAGTGGTGGATCTTCATTTATCTCTTTCTATTTTTCTATAGGTAGTACCCTTAATCTGGGTAGTGAGCCTTAGTATCTAGGCAATGATCCCTCTAGCAGTGAGCCTTTATATCTAGTATTGCATTACTACTATATTTTGAGTTAATCATCACTGTGGTTTTTCCCTCATTGGGTTTTCCACATAAATATAGTGTCTGTGGTGTTTTCTTAATGTTATTTTCATTTCATGTTTACATTTAATAACGTATTGAAGTCAAGGTGAAAAGATTGAGTTTATAAGTAAATTAATTTGATATAACTGATTCACCCCCCTCTTAGTTGTCTTGTGCATTTCAACAGTTAGGCAGACTATGGCAGTTTGATCAATGACCAATGCATGGTGGACATGCCAACACGTATTCTTTGATAAAGAATGGAGTTTGTCATAAGTTGAAGCCCTTAAAAGAGGAAGAGGAAAATTTATGCAATAATTCTACAATCTATTTGGTTGATGAAAAAAAAAAAGGTATGAAACATGAACATATGTGTTATGATTTGATTCCTAGATTTGATAGAGAAGATGATAAAGAGATACCCATAAAGGTTTAACATTTATTGGATGAGTTTCAAGAAATTATATTTGATAATGTGCGAGAGGTTTTTCCTCTAGTTAGAAAGATTATCCATCAAATGGATCTAATTCCTAGAGCCAGTCTTCCAAATAAGGTATCCCATCAAATGACTCCAAAAGAGAATAAATAGTTAAAAAGACAAGTACAAGAGTTGTTGTGGAAGGTATTGATTCAAGATATTTTGAGCCCATGTGTAGTACCTGTAGTATTAGCACTAAAGAAGGATGGAGAATGGAGGATGTGTATAGACTCCAAAGCTATTAGCAAGATTTCTATCAAGTATAGATTTCCCTTGTCGAGGATGGATGGCATTATGGATTGTTTGAGTGGAGTTGAGTACTTCACAAAGATATATTTGAAGAGTAGATATCACTAGATCTGGATTAGAGAAGGAGATAAATGTAATATAGCCTTCAAAACTGAGGGCTTATATGAGTGGTTAGTCATGCATTTTGGGCTAACCAATGCATCGAGCACATTTATTTGACTTATCAATGAGGTATTGAAAGAATTGTTAGGAAAAAATGTTATTTTTTATTTGGATGATGTTTTTATTTTTAGTAAGACATTAGAGGAGCACCTGATGTATATCCGAATATTTTTTGAGAATTTAAGGGAGGAGAAGTTGATTAATTTGAATAAATGTAGTTTTTGAAGAGGGAGTTGGTGTATCTGGGATTTTTTTCCTCAACGGAGGGTCTTAAAATGGATCTAGAGAATTTGATAGCTATCATTGAATGGCCTACCTCGAGGAGTGTTATAGAGGTAAGGTCATTTCATGGTCTAGAAAGTATTTACAAAAGGTTAATTAATAATTTTAGTAGTATTTGTGCACCTCTAACTAAAGCAATGAGAGGGGATAGAAAGTATTTTAAATTGACTATAGGATCATCAAAGAGTTTTGATATGTTGAAGAATACAGTCATAAAGCAAGCTATTTTGACACTTCTAGATTTCAATAGGGTCTTTTAGGTAGATTGTGATGCTAGTGGCACTACCATGGGATCTATTTTGAGTCAAAAGGTAAGCTTGTTGCCTATTTTAGTGAGAATTTGAATGATGCTAAGAAGAAATATTGTATCTATGATCAGGAGTTTTATGCTATAGTTTAGGATTTTAAGAAATGGATTCACTATTTGTTTCCAAAATAATTTTTTCTATATACTAATCACTAGGCTTTGTAGTATCTTAATAGTCAAGGAAAGTTAAATCAAAGGCACTTAAAATGGGTTTTTTTTTATTGTAGAGTTATATGGTTTTTTAAGCATAATAGTGGAAGGTCAAACAGAGTTACAAATGCCTTGAGTAGAAGGAAAAATTTGTTGATAGAGATGAATATAGAGGTTGTTGGGTTCAATGAACTCAAGAGTTTGTATCCTAAAGATACAAAATTTATAGAAGCTTGGAAGGCTTTTTTAGAACTTATTACATTAGATAGGACAAGATGGTTGGATTTCTTAATCCAAGATGGGATTTTGTTTAAAGGAAGCCAATTGTGCATTCCAAGGAGTTTTATGAGAGAGAATCTAATCAAGGAGAAGCATAGTGAAGGATTGGCTAGACATTTTGATTGAGATAATACCATTTCTATTGTTAGTGATAATTATTACTAGCCACAATTGCAACTATATGTGAAGGAGTTTGTGCAAAGTTGTAGAGTATGTCAAATAGTGAAAGGAACAAGTCAGAACACTAGATTGTATTAGCCATTACCTGTACGTGAGAGGCCATGGGAGGACATTAGCATGGATTTTGTTATTTTCTTTCCAAGGACACAGAGAGGGCATGATTCTATATTTGTGGTGGTGGATATATTTTCAAAGATGGCACATTTCATTCCATGTCATAAGACTAGTGATATTGTTCATATTGCGGATTTATTTTTCAGAGAGGTGGTGAGACTACATGGTCTACCAAAGAGTATAGTTTCAGATAGAGATACCAAATTTGTCGGTTATTTTTCAAGGAGGACATTATTGAAGAATTTGAAGAAATATTTGAATTTTAGTTCTACACACCATCCACATAATGATGGAAAAATAGAGGTGGTGAATAGGGGTTTGAGTAACCTACTAAAATGCTTAGTAGGAGATAAGCCCATGATATAGGATTTGAATATACCACAGGCATAATTTTCTTACAAAATTTTGTCAATAGGATCACTGGTGAATCAATATTCTAGATTGTGTATGGGATTAGTCCAATAAATTATTTTCAACTAAGAGTGATGGATAAAGGAGAGAAGAGTAGTGCCAAGGTTGAATATTTTGTTGACCACCTAAATAATTTGCATGAAGAGGTGAAGAAACATATCAATAAGATGAACTCGCAATATAAGGCTAAGGAAGATTAGAAAAGGATGTATAAGGAGTTCCAAGTAGGAGATGAAGTCATTTTTCATTTACATAAGGAGAGGTTTCTAGTTGGTACATACAACAACTTAAAGATGAAGAATTTTGGACCATCCAAAATCTTGAAGAAGCATGATTCAAGAAATGCATGAGGTATAGTTTCTTGATGAAATTCATATTTCACCTATGTTTAACATTTTAGATTTATAAAAATATCATGAAGGAGGAATTGATGAATAAATAATATAAGCCCAATGGAATATTCCAGCACCTACTTCAGAAAAGGAGGAGATAGAAGAGATTTTGGATAGTCATGTGGGTAGAAGCACAAGAAATAAGAAATATGCAAAGTACTTGGTGAAATGGAGAGGAATTCTTGTTGAATATTCATCATGGTTGTCTGAGGTTGAGGTTAATCATCTTGGTTTCCCTCTAACTCTTGAGAAGTGGCAAGGTAACTATTCAAATTACGTTGGGTGTATGATGCAAGACCATGCAATGGTGTAGGGGTAATCTTGGATCACCAAAAATAATTGTTTTTCCTTATTTTCTTTAGTTTTTTTTAGCCCCATGATGGCACTTAAGGGGTGTAAGACAATTAAAAGTCAAAACAAGGTAAAAAATGGTCACTTACTATTTTTAGAAAATCATCCTAAATGAGCTCATATGGACCTAAAATTTTACCCCAAGGAGTGGAACTGAAATATGTTTCTAATGGTGGAAGAATCATCTCAATACCCTATATGGTTTGGGAGATATTAAAGCTTTCATCCTAAAAATTTTCTCCAATGCAGCTTCAAATTCAAATTTGAAAACCTTAGAAGCCATGAAATAACTTGAAAATGGATGAAATGATCTTCAAAGGTTTCAATGTCTAGATCTCTTCAAAAGATTTCCAATGATATATTATAATAGAAAATCAGATACCTAGATTGAAAATTATGGCCCCACAAAGTTGTCCCGCAAAGTTGCCCCACTAAAAACGAAATTTTAGTCAAATATCTTCCTAGGAAAGAAATCATATGGTAGGACATTTGGTGCTAAAACAAAAGGGCAAGTTACACTTTCTAGATCATTCTAAGGCAGATATTGGGTAAAATAAAATGGTTAAGTGGAGGTTGTAGAAGGTGGATCCATCAGTGTAGATTGTGGCTTTGAATAATAGATTTTTGTTTTAGAGTTGATTTGGATGTAATGAATCAAGTCTATGAGGTTGTAGCCCTGTAATTTTTGAATCTATAATTTCATTTTCAAAAAATAACTAAAGTGATTTGTTTTTTATCTTGCATTCTATGTGTTGTTATTTGTTATTGTGTTTTGTGTGGGGTTTGGGAAGTGTATCCCTCATCAAATCCTACTTTATCAGAAGGAACTACCATGTAGCTTTGTTAATATATGTCAATAAATTAATAAATTAGAAATTGATTCTAGTGATTTTATATGTATGTTATCCAAATCTTGACCTAATGATTAATAATAGACTTGTCTAATTTTTTTCTTCTAATAAAACATAACTAATATATTCATCATAATATAAGGATTTAAAATAAAGAGTTATTCAGAATCTCAATATTTAAGTTAGCTTTCATAGTTTTCTTATCATTTGTCACATTTTGATGCATGTGATTTGGTGGATGGAGATGTATTATATCTCTACTAGTGTATACATTGGATTATGCTTCTATATCAATTGTGTCATTTTAGATTATTAGACATTTTCCTTGTGAAGGAATATGATATTCCTTCTTTGTGCATGTCATCTACATGACTATTTCATATATGTAGAGGATCTTGTTCTATAGGAGATGATATCTCCTTCCTAGGATCCTCAACCTGCAATAGAAAGAAACCTCATAGATTCACGAGAGAAGAAAAAAACTATTATCTTAAATATCAAGAATGATATTTGGATTGAGATGCTAAATTATATACTATACGGGCCTTTTAAAGGCATGAAAAAAATAACGGCCAAAAAACTACCCAATACAGGATAAACCATCCAAGTAACCTAAGTTAAACTTAACACTAACATCCCCCCCTTAATTGCAAATTTAGAGAGATTATTATGCAAAATGAAATGCGAAAATGGGTCCTGACTACAAGGCCATGTTAGGTACCCATGCACAATTGCTATGCAATGCAATATCTCACAACTGGAGAAAAGGAGAAAAACCTAGTGGGAGAAAAATCCTCTCCAAAAGAGAAAAAATCGTTTAAAAAGTGAAAGGAGGAGGAATTCACAAAACCCCCCAAGGAAAACTCCCATCACTGATCTCAGTAAAATACAAAAGGAGAGAGGCTATATAGCTCGCCATAGAAAAGAGTATAAATGTTTAAGATCCCCCATGATGAAGAAACTCTTATGTTGATCTTGGAAGTTTGAAGACTATCACATGTCTATAAACAACATGCCTCCCTTTAGGGAGAAACAACTGTTGATGCAAGAGAAACTCCAACTCTAAAACAAGGGAAGGGAGAGGAAGAACCAACATGAAAGATACCTCTGAAAACTATCTCGATGCCTCCACATAACCAAATGTCACATCATGATTGGGTGCAACCTCAACTGAAGAAGGTGGATCAAAAAGAACATGTGAAAACTCTGAAGCAATAATCTCCAAAGACACAGATGGTGTGACAATATTGCAGATACCATCATAAAAAAGAAGGGATATACCCTCAAGTGCATCATCCAAATGATAAATGTGAGATTCACAAAATAACTTTGCAAGACTTGCAAAGTGACTATCCCACAAAGAATGATCTGAAGGATCAAAAACAACCTGATATGCTAAATAACCAACCTTTAAATCAATAGGAGATGAATCAACATAGGTCTGAAGAACTCTAAAATTCAAATGACCAATATCTCTCGAGGAATTTCTATCAAACACTAGAAAGAGGGGTGTGAAGCTCATAATCATCATCATCAACAAAATGAGAAAAGGCATAAATAAGAGACTCATGATGAGATTCGCCAACAATAATTACTTTTCCATTATCAACCTCTCTAATGAAAACAAAATATGTCTTGAACTCTGCACTCTTATGTACCTCACCATGAGTAATCTGATAGATGGAAAGTAGATTTGTGTGTAGATCAGTAATACACACTACATATCTAAAAAAATTATCACCAATATCAACATTGAGTATCCTCGCAACATCCAAAAACTTACTATCTCCCAAAAAAATCTTAGAAGTATTGGTAGGATGAAAACCCAAAAAAGTATAAGGAGTGAATCCAATGTGATGAGATGCTCCTTAATCTAAAAACAATCTATCATGACCAAAATTAATTGTAGAAGCTACCAATGCATGTCCTTTACCCATGTAGAGTTCATCTTCTTTACCACTTGAAAATCTTGCATTCCTTGATTGTGTAGGTTTGGATGAAGGTGAAGGTGATGTAGATGGAGAGGCTATAGAAGGAGTCATAGATGAGGGTAGTGGAATATTATTCTTATGAAGAAGATGTGAAATCTCATCAATCTTCTTCTTATAATAGTGGTTTTCATCATGACATTTCTTCTTGCAATACATACAATTGAACTTCTCCTTCTTAGGTTTATCGTGTTTTGAAGAGGTGGACTCATTAAACTTTGTCTTAGCCTTAGGTTTATTCTTCCATTTTCCCTAATTTGTTTGTGCAAATAATGCATGGCAAAGAAACCCCCTCTAATTGGGCAATTTTGGCTTTCTCCCTCATCAAACGATCACAAAATATCTCAAAAGAAGGCATTTTAAATGCATTTCCCGAGGAATCCATGGTGGAGTAGAAGGTAGAAGAAAAATTGAAAATGGACCTCTCACCTTAGAAAAAAAAATGGACTCCTTTGTTGAAATGCACAAGACAACTTAGAGGGGGGGTGAATCAGTTGTATCAAAGTACTTTACTTATAACCTTAATTAATTCCACTTTAACTTCAATCTTTTATTAAGTGTAAACATGAAATGTAGATAACAGAAAGAAAACACCAGAGACACCAGATTTACATGGAAAATCCAATGAGGGAAAAACCATGAGGAGGATTAGCTCACAATATAGTAATAATGAAATACTGGATACAAAGGATCACTTCCTAGATACAAAGGATCACTTCCTACAAAGGGACTTGTTGTCTAGAAGGAGGCTCACTGCCTACAAAAAAATAAAAGATAAATAAAGATCCATCACAAAGGTTCCACATAGTCATAGCTTGATCAGAAAATTGTAGACACCATCAGCCCTCTACTTTCAAAAAATCTAGCACATAAAATTACTATTGCCTTGATTCTTTCTTGCACACTCTAATTTTTTCACTTGTTCACACACTTCACTTGCTTGCTTGATTGATGTACAATTCACAACATCTTGATTTGATTTTATACCATCTTCAACCCTAGAAACATTCTCCAAGGTCAGATATACATCCTTTAATTTTCAAATTCAAATCAGGTCAACTACTCAACATTCCCACAATGGATAAGAATGAGAGAGAACCAATTATACATTTAATTAGGAGCCAAATAACATATTGGATCAATCACATGCTTCCTTAATTCAATGCAAAATATTTATGTAACGTGTAGACACCAGGTTGACCAAACCTAATGAAAATACCAATGATCTTTGAAGTATGCTCATCTACAGCAAGATGATCACATGTGGATCACTCAACATGCTTCACCAAACATTTTACCATCTCTAAGAAACCTTCAAGTACATTTGTACAAACTACAACATTGTTCATTCATAGAATGACCTTCAACAGTCCAATCGGACCAACCAGCAACAGACAAGAGCTCTAGAGCAAGTCTTTCGGAGCACCAAATAACAAGCACATTTGTCAAAACACATAAACCATCAAAATGAATCATTTCCCAGATATAAAATATTTGAAACCAAACACCAAAAGATTGTAGAGCCAAAACATTTCTCCCAATCCATAAGAAAATAGTTCTGTCAAACCAGTTCACACACCGGTGAACACATCTTTCATTCTTCATCAATGTAAAAGTTAAAACTCGAAATATGTTATTCATTGAAGCTCATGACCACAGCTAAAGATCTACACAAGCATAGGATCAACATAGAAGAAATGCAAAGCAGAATACCAGATCATACTCAGAACACACACTTCAACTATGCCTTCATTATTTCTTATATTTTCTTGAAAGCACTTGGAAAAACACAACTACGACTTCATAAATATAGCTCCATGTACTCTAAGCACTTCTACAGTATCTCAACTATACAAGTACCATCTATAATCAATCTAAACTGTGTTGAAATCAATGGAAACATTAATGACAACAACACCAAACACATCCATACTTGCAACAATCTCCTCCTTTGTCATTGATGGAAACACATGATGTGAAAAACCATCAAAGATAGCATACATAATCCCCTGCTTCTTCTTCAAATTAGACAACCTACACAAGAATAATTTTTTCACATGAACTTATCTCCCCCTTTGACATCAATGGAAAAGTATATTTGCATGAAGACACTTTCCATATAAAGCTTTGTTCACTCCCCCTTAGGAATGCATCTACATCACCTATTGAAAAAATGCACTTCTCTACCCCCCCTGAGGAGTAGACCTGAATTATCAGTCCAGATCAAAAGAATTTGTGAATCCACTAGAATGATGCACCTCCATGTGCACCTAGTTCAAGGAAGGAGGGGAAGTAACCCCTAGCTTCTCCTTAAGATACTCAAAAGTATCCTTTGAAAGGGCCCTAGTGAATATGTCAGAAATTTGTTCTTTGGTAGGTACATATTCAAGTCTAACTTCATTCTTCAACACCTTCTCCCTTAAGAAATGATACCCAATAGATATGTGCTTTGTCCTAGAATGCATCACTGGATTCTTTGAAATTTTTATAGCACTTTTATTGTCACAAAAGATAGAGATAGGTTCATCACACAACACACCTATTTCCTTCAAGGTTTGCTTCATCTACAATACTTGTGTATAGCAAGATGTTGTTGCAATGTACTCAACTTCTACAGTAGATAAATAAATTGAATCTTGTTTATTACTCAATCATAAAACTAATATTCCTCCAAGGAAGAATGCACCACCACTTGTACTCTTCTGGTCATCTACACAGCCATCCCAAACTACATCAGTGTATGCATTGTAAAATAATTATCCTTTGGATACCATGGCCCATAATCTAGAGTTCCCTTAAGATATATGAATATCCTCTTCATAGCTATAACATGTGCTTCCTTAGGTTTTTCTTCAAATCTTGCAGCTAAACATATTGCGTGAATGATATTTGGTCTAGTAGAAATAAGATACAATAGTCCACCAATCATGGATCTATACATGCTCTAAGAAGATTCATCATCCTTACTTAGCTTACATCCAATTACCATAGGGGTACAAATCAGTTTGGAGTCATCCATTCCAAACTTCTTTAACAATTCCTTAACATACTTAGATTTTTTAATGTATATCCCTTTGTGATTTTGATTTACTTAAAGTACAAGGAAGAAATTCAACTCACCAATCATAGACATTTCAAATTCTTTCTACATCTCTTCTGTAAATTTCTGACACATTCCTTCATTTCCACCAAAGATGATGTCATCAACATATACCACAACTATCAATATTTTTTTCCTCAACTTTGAAGTAAGGATTTCTATTTGTAGACCCTTTGTTGAATCCTTGTTGTGTCAAGTATCTATCCAATCTTGCATACCAAGCTCTGGGAGCTTGTTTAAGTCCATATAGTGCCTTCTTTAACTTTTAAACCATGTTTGATTTGTCTAACAAATCAAAACCTTTATGTTGCTTCATATAAACTTCTTCCAATTCTCCATTCATAAATGTAGACTTGGCATCCATCTGATACACATTGAATTCTTTATGAGCTTAAAATGATAAGAACATCTGAATGGCCTC
The DNA here is from genome assembly GCA_007115665.2 of Sequoiadendron giganteum. Lineage (NCBI taxonomy): Eukaryota > Viridiplantae > Streptophyta > Pinopsida > Cupressales > Cupressaceae > Sequoiadendron > Sequoiadendron giganteum. The sequence continues at coordinate 510,789,000 of CM021105.1, forward strand.
CATTCTTGGTATAGGTGCAAAATTTTCTTCAAAATCTATTCCTTCAACCTATGAATATCCTTTACATACAAGTCTTGCATTATTCCTTACCACTTCACCATCTTCATTTAGCTTATTCTTGAATACCCATTTTGAGCCAATTACATTTTTGTTTATAGGCCTAGGGACTAGTTTCCATGTCTCATTCTTCTCTATCTATTGTAGTTCCTCTCTCATTGATCAACCCAACTTTCATCATTGCATTCTTCATTCACAGTCCTAGGTTCTATCTTAGAAATTAAACACAATTTTACCTCAACCAGTTTGCCTCTTGTCTTTACACCTTCACTTATGTCTCCAATTATCTATTCCTTAAATTATTTCTCTGTACATGTACATATTTATGAGTTTTAGGTGCAGGTTCTGGAATCTCCTCTTCATCACTTTGTTCTTTTTCTTCCTTTTCTTCTTCTTGCACTTGCTAATAGATAGGATCATCTAGTTCAACTTCATTTATTTCTATTGGTCTATACATGGCTTCATTTACTCTTACATTATCACTTTAAACTATTTTCCTCAACCTTTTATTAAAGCATTTGTATGCCTTGTTGTTATTTGAATATCCAAGAAAAATTCCTTTATCACATCTAGCATCAAACTTTACAAGATTCTCATCATCTCTTTTAATGTAACATCTACTTCCAAACATTAAAGTATTTAACAGTAGGATTCTAATGAGTCCATAACTCATAAGGAGTCTTAGTGATGTTACCTCTTATTTGAACTTTGTTAAGAATGTAAAAAGCAATGTGAATTGCTTCTCTCCAATACACATTAGGAACATTTTCTTCTTTCATCATGGTTTTGATAGCCTCTTGAAGATTTTGGTTCTTCATTTCCACAACTCCATTTAAAGGGAAAACAGGGATGGATCTATGGACCCAACAGTATAGAATACACTCCCTTAACACTAATACAACAGAGGAGAAGAGAAAAAATGAGTTATAATAGTCTCTAAAACTACTAAGATGAATACATATAGCATTTAAGAGATAACAGAAAAAGAAATAACAGATGACACAGTATTTACTTGGGAAAACCTTTTCAGGTAAAAATCCCACCACACCAAGCAAAGACAATTGTATTACAGTAGTAAAAAACTACATAAAAATTTCATTCTTCACTCTCTGATTAGCTCATAGCAGCACTCAAGTTATCTCACTATTACAATACTTCTCTCAAAGTATACAATGAATCGTACTTCACAATTCAAATTCACTCACTATCCTGCAAGACTTACATCAACTCTACATGTAGTCTTACCTCTTGGTTTAAAAATATAATAATGTATTCAACTGTACAAGTCATAGATCTCATTAATATTCCAACCAATCACAGGAATTTCAGGTTCATGCATCGATCACCCAATCACATAATCGATCTGCTTTTGAATGATCTCCTTTGCATCGAGCCACCTAGGCATTTCCTTCATGCCTTAATCGGGTTTTGTCTCTAGCTAGAAGTTGGCCTACAATAAATGCATTTAACTATTTTGGCTTTTAGCCAATCAGATTGATGACACTGAGCCACGTGTCCTTCTTTCATTCATCGATCACTCTAACTTTTCAATCAAGCTCAGTCAACTGAGCTCCGAGCTCGCCTGAGCTCCTATCGCGCTACCACCGAGCTCACTCTACCCGGTCATTGTAAAGAAGTGAGCTCACTCAATCTCACCCACACTTCCTCGCGCTACCGCAGCCCTATCTAAGTCACCTCACAGTATGGCGGTGAGCTCAACCGAGCTCACCCTTGTCTTCACTGTGCTACCTTTGCCCAGTCTAACTCACCTCACGGTATGGAAGTATGTCCATTCTAAGCTCACCTTTTGACTCCACCATGCAACCATTGCACTGTTGAGGTCTTACCGTGATATGGCAGTAACCATCAGTGGTCTCACCATGCTACCATGGAGATTGCTTGGTCTCACCGTGGTAGAGCGGTGATCACCCAAGCTAACTGCTAGTGCTCTCACCATGCTACCGCGAGGGCTACCAGGTCTCACCATGGTAGAGTGGTGACTACTCAGGCAAACCACCTACGGTCTCACTATGACCACCGCAGTGAGAAATCTCACCGCTCGTGGTGGAGTGGTAACTACCAGCCAGGCCACAAGTGGTCTTACTATGCCACCATGGTGAGTGAACTCACCATGTGCGGTAAGGAGGTAACCACCTAAACTGTCATCGCAGTACCACCAGGGGCAGACTCAACTGTTGTGGTAAAGCGGTTAAGGTCAGAATGAAGAAATTTTTTCCAAGTCTAATTTCTGACAGAGGTTCAAGTTGGTAATTGAGGCATCATTTATCAACAAGCTCCCACTTGACAAAGATTCTCAACTTCCTCTTGAATTTGAAAAAAAATCACTCACGATCATAGGCCCCAAAGGCCCATCGATTATGTGCACCATCTGAAATTTTCTATGCTCACCAAATTTGTCAATGCATTTGCAATATTCCTCAAGATGTCAACCTTTTCAAGACAAACTTTTCCATCTTTGACCGTGTCCCTCATGAAGTGATACTGCACATCAATGTGCTTTATCCTGGCATGGGAAGTCGGGTTCTTTGCCAAGAAAATGGCACTCTGACTGTCACAACAAATACTGATTTGCACTGCATTAAAACCAATATCCAAACACAAATGAATTAGCCAAACAGCTTCCTTATAGGCATGATTTTTTGTCATGTACTCTGCCTTTGTCATAGATAAATAAACTAAATCTTGTCGCTTGCTCATCCAATTGATTTCTCCACCATTTAACATGAATGTGTATCCACTGGTGGATTTCCTATTGCCAATTTCCCCTACCCAATCAAAATCAAAATATCCTTGAATGCTAAGTGTTCTTTGTGATGCAACCAAATTGCCATGGTAACACAAAGCGTAGTCTAAAATGCCCTTAAAATATCTAAACACTCTCTTCACAGCATCCTAATGTGATCTTCTCAGATTTTCCATAAACCGGCTTAGAACTCCCACTTCTTGGGAAATTTTTAGTCTTGTACAGACCATTGCATACATTAAACTACCAATAGCACTTTCATATGGCACACTGGTCATGTCCTCCATCTCAGTAGCACACTTTGGACAGTCTTCAACAAATATTTGTGTTCCCTACATGACTAGAACAACTAGCAGCTTGCAATCGTTCATACCAAATCTCTCAAAAACTGTATTCACATACTTAGCTCTGACTAACCCAAATATTTATGCTTGTTCTATCCCTGGTTATCTCCATTCCTATAATATACCTTATTGCACCAAGATCTTTCATTTTGAACTTTGCAAATAGCTAAGATTTAAGATAGGAAATCATAGACTTGCTATTTCCTATGAACAACATTTCGTCAACATACAGTGTAATAACAAGCACATGATCATTTTCATATTTATAATAAACATAATGATCAGATTTTGATCTAACAAATCTCATAGACAATACAAATGTATCAAATTTTTGGTACCGCATTCTAGGAGACTGCTTCAAACCATACAGAGATTTATTTAACTTACAGACCATATTTTGTTTACCTTTTTCAACAAAATGCTCAGGCTGGGACATATAAATTTCTTCTTCCAGGTCACCATGGAGACACATTGTCTTCACATCCAACTGCTCAATTTCAAAGTCATACACAGCTGCTAATGACAACAAAAATCTGATGGATGTCAACTTTTCTACAAGGGAAAAAATCTCTCCATAATCAATTCCCTCAATCTGGGAGAATCCCTTTGCATCCAGTCTTGCCTTATACTTCTCAACACTGCCATCAAGACTAGTCTTATTTTTGAATATCCACTTATAGCCAATAGGCTTCCACCCCTTTGGCAATGGTACCAAATCCTAGGTTTCACTCTTCTTCAATGAATCCATTTCTTCGTTCATGGCTTCCAGCCAAGATTTTGAATCAGACATGTTGATTGCTTCTTTTATAGTCTTAGGCTCATCAGTGTTAGTAATTAAGACATAGGCCAGTTTGAATCTAACATTGAGAAACCATACCTTTTAGGTTGTCATTTTTCTTGTATAGACCTTCTTACAGTCTGAGGTTGTGGTTCTTCATCATCAGAACTCTCAGAGTTGTTTGAACTCTCTTCAATTTTAGGTACACCATGCAGTTCTTCCTTTTCTGGAGTACTTGGAATCTCAACTGCATCATTTTTTTGTTCCTTTTGATCTATTTCGAGTTGTTGATCACTTACTGAAGGTTTTATATCATAAAATATCATGCTTCTATTATACAAAACCTTCTCAGTAATAGGGTTTCAAAGCTTGTATCCCTTCATACAAACACCATAGCCGATGAGAATACATTGAACAACCTTGTTATCCAACTTTGATCTTTTCTCATTTGGCACATAAGCATATACCTCACAGCCAAAAACATGAACATGTTTGAGAGAGGGCTTCTTACCAAACCATGCTTCCAAAGGTGTCTTATCAACAAGAGCATAGCAAGGAGAACAATTTACCAGATAACATGTTGTAGCCACAGCCTTAGCCCAGAACTTCTGCTCCAGACCAGCACCACTCAGCATACTCCTCGCCTTTTCCATCAACATCTTGTTCAACCTTTCAGAAAATCCATTTTGTTGTGGAGTATAAGGTGTTATTTTATCCCTTTTAATTCCATGATCTGTGCAATACCTTTCAAAATCTGCAGAACAAAACTCACTGCCATTGTTTATCCTCAAACATTTAATTTTCCTTCCAGTATGATTCTCCACCAAATATTTAAATTCTTTAAACCGACTGAACACTTCTTATTTACTTTTAAGAAAGTATACAAATGCCCTTCTCAAATAGTCATCAATAAAAGAAACATAATATCTAGACTTTGATAACGAAGGAACATTAACTAGACCAAACACATCAAAATGAGCATAATCTACTATACCAGAAGATTTATGAGGACTCAAGTAAAATGAAACACGGTGTTGTTTTCCATATATACACTGTTCACAAAAATTGAACTAAAGGTTACAATCATCAAGCCCTTCTACAATATTTTTATTCTTCAAGGTTTTTAAACCTTTCTCACCTATATGACCTAGTCTATGATGCCACATCATAGTGTTCTCTGCTAGGAGCTTTACCTCCAAAGCATTTGCATCCAGAGAAGTGTCTTCATCTTCCTCTACAGGAATAGTTTTTCTTGACTTTGTAGAGGCATTGTTACATTGAACAGGACGTGCATCCATCTTATATAGAGTTCTAGTATGAACACCCTTAGCCAACACTATTGCACCTCTAGCCATTTTGCATTCTCTACTTGAGAAGGAAAATTCTACACCAGCATCATTCAACTTACTGACAGAAAGAATATTTTGAGGCAGACTTGGTATATGCAGTATGCCACCAATACCTTTGACTCTCCCATTAGGAAACTAAATTATGACTCTACCTCTACCAACAATCTCCAGCGTTGAATTGCTTGCCAAGTACACCTTTCCACCATCATATTTCTCATATTTAGAGAACCATTCTCTGTGGGATGTCATGTGAAAGGACGCACCTAGGTCAACCAGCTAGACATCATCTGATGACTGAGTTGTCAAGGCTTCTGCAATGAAGGTGTCTACATCACTCTAAGAAGAGTCATATTCTGAAGTTTTCTTCTTCTCCTCCTCCTTACAATCCTTTCAAATGTGACCAGGTTGCCCACAGTTCCAAAATCTCACCTTGAAATTTTTACTATGAGACTTTGATCTCCTTGTAGATTTGGATTTTGACTTCTTTTCCTTCTTCTTGCCTTTCTCCTTTGGTCTACCTCGAATAGCAAGAGCCTCTTTGGCCATCTCAGAAGAATTCCTTCACATTTCTTCAGATAGAAGCGAAGAAACCACGTCATCCATGTCGAATGCAAAGATCATGCTTCCAATAGACATCACTAGATGATCCCAACTATCAGGTAATGAACACAATAGGAGCATGCAATGATCCTCCTCCTTAGTCTATACACCTACAGACACCAGTTGAGTAACACTCATGTTGAACGAGTTCATATGGTCTGCAATAGATGCACCTTCTTCCATCTTCAAGGAGTGCAGCTTCTTCCTCAAGAAAATCTTATTTACCATAGACTTTCCCTAATAAATATCACCAAGATTCTTCCATAATGAAGTTGTAGACGTCTCCTCATGGACGTTGAGGAGTACAAAATCGGCCAGACACAATATTATCAGACCTCTTTCTTCTCTATCAGAAAGGTCTTAATCCTCTTGCTTCATACTTTGTGGAATAGTTCCATACATTTCTATTCAGAGGTCTCTATCCACCAGCAAGTCTTCCATTTTGAGTTTTCATAACTTAAAGTCTCTACCATTGAATTTTTCAATCTCTACTCTACCTGATGTACTCACCATCTCAAATAGAAACAAGTTTTAACAATGCAAGACTCCCACTGAAATAGTATTAGCACAAAAAACTGAGCTTTTCTATCAAGGATAACACAACTGGCCAAGCTCTTATACCACTTGAAGGGAAAATAGGGATGGATCTATGGACCCAACAGTGTGGAATACATTCCCTTAACACTAATACAATAGAGGAGAAGAGAAAAAACAAGTTCTAATAGTCTAAAACTATTGAGATGAATATGTACAACATATAAGAGAACAGAAAAAGCAATCATAGATGACACAATATTTACATGGGAAAAACTTTTCAGGTAAAAAATTCCACCACACCAAGCAAAGACAATTGTATTACAGTAGTAAAAAACTACATACAATTTTCAGTCTTCACTCTCTGATCAACTCACAGCAGCACTCAAGTTATCTTACTGTTACAATACTTCTCTAAAAGTATACAATGAATCTTACTTCACAATTCGAATTCACTCACTATCCTACAAGACTTACATCAACTCTACATGTAGCCATCACCTCTTGGTTTAAAAATATAATAATGTATTCAACTATACAAGTCATACATCTCATTAATATTCCAACCAATCGTATGACTTTCAGGTTCATGCATCGATCACCCAATCACATAATCAATTTTCTTCTGACTGATCTCCTTTGCATCGAGCCACCCAGGAATTTACTTCATACCTTAATCGAGTTCTGTCTCTAGCTAGAAGTCAGCCTACAATAATTACATTTAACTATTTTGGCTTTTAGCCAATCAGATTGCTGACACTGCGCCACATGTCCTTTCATTCGTTGATTTCTCTAACTTTTCGGTCAAGCTCGGTCAATCGAGATCCAAGCTCACCCAAGCTCCTACCACGCTACCATCGAGCTCACTGTACCCAGTCGTGGTAAAGCGATGAGCTCACTCGAGCTCGCCCAGACTTCCTCGCACTATTGCAACCCTGTCTAAGTCACTTCATGGTATGGCGGTGAAGTTCACCCGAGCTCACCCTTGTCTTCACCATGCTACCACTGCCCAGTGTGACTCCCCTCATGGTATGGCGGTATGTCCATTCTAAGCTCACCTTCTAACTCCACCATGCAACCACTGCACTATCAAGGTCTTACCATGGTATGGTGATAACTGGCAGCCAAATCATCAATGGTCTCACCACGCTACCGTGGAGACCGCCCACTCTCACCATGATAGAGAGGTGACCACCCAGGCTGACTTCGAGCGGGCTCACTGTGCTACCAGAAGGACCACTAGGTCTCACCATGGTAGAGTGATGATCGCTTAGGCATACCTCTTGTGGTCTCACTGTGACCACCACAGTGAGCAAGCTCACCGCCTGCAGTGGAGCGGTTACCGCTAATCAGGTCATAGGCGGCCTTACCGTGCCACCGCGGTGAGTGAACTCACCGCACGCGGTAAGGCGGTAACCACTCAGACTTTCACCATGGTACCACTTGGGGTAGACTCAACCGTCGCGGTAAATTAGTTAAGGGCAGAATGAAGACAATTTTTCCAAGTCTGATTTTTGACAAAGGTTCAAGCTGGTAATTGAGGTATTGTTTCTCAACACCATTTTGTTGAGGGATTCTAGGATAAAAATAATTTATCTTTATGCCATGTTCTTCAGAGAATGCTTTGAACTTAATAGAAGTAAATTTTCCACCTCTAGCAGACCTTAAGCATTTGATTCTTAGGTTTTCCTCATTCTCTACTCTTTCCTTGAATACCTTGAATCTATCAAGAGCCTAAGCTTTCTCTCTAAGAAAATTAACCCATGTCATCCTAGAGTAATCATCAATCAAGAGCATAAAATACCTATCACCATTAAGGCTTCTTGTTCTTGTAGACACAAAGGTATGTATGAATTAATTCCAACATTCTGGTAAATGATTGTTCCTTTCCTTTAAAACTAATTCTTGTTTGTTTCCCTAACTGAAAACTTCTACAAATTGAATTTGAAGGAATTGTGATTCTAGGAAGATCTTTGACAACTTCCCTAGAACTAATCCTTATCATATTGTCAAAATTCGAATGTCCCATCCTCTAGTGCCACAACCAACTTTGATTAATCCATGAAACAAACTAGTGACCATCACCACTCTTAAGTTGATAGATGTTTACATGAGTTCTTCTTCTTGTTGCTACCATAGTTTTGGATCCTTTTCTAATCTCACAAATGCTATCCTAAAACACAAGCTTAAATCCTTTGCTACACATTTTTCGAAGACTTAAGAGATTATGCCTTCAACCCTTGACATAATAGACATCATCAGTACTATGTTTCCCATCAAAACTAATTGTTCCTTTACTAACAATCCTAGCACCAAAATCATCTCCAAACATAACTATTCCTCCATAATACTTTTTAAGTATAGTGAACTTACTCTTATCTATAGTCATATGATTTGAACACCCACTGTCAATTATCCAAAAGTCTTCATCCTATCTAGCATGAAAAGTAGTCACCAGAGTGCCTTCCATCTCATCCTTCTTGCTCTCCAAACCAGATTCCTTTGAACATCTTCCATGATTAGAAGATACAAATTTATTTTCCAAGGCTACAAATAAACATTCATCTTTATCTTCCTCAAAATCATACTCAACATCATAAATTCTTCAATCTTCCTTGAAATAATACAATTTCTTGAACTTCCTATCCTTCTTGTCTATGTGATTATTATTATTATTATCCTTTTTCATCTTGTGTGTAGCTCTATTAGTACATCTTGATGCATAATGACCAATATTTCTATAACTTAAGCACTTAAAGGGAAACATACCTTTTTATTTACTAGTACCTTTCTTCAATTTCCTTATGGAGTTCACTTCTAACTCTTCTAAATCATCATCCTCTAAGTCATCTCGTATCTTCATTTCTTTAAATTTTGTTTCAATTTTCTCCTTATTTCTTGTAAATTTTCTCAAATGTATTCAAGATACCAAATAGGTTCTCCTTAGTAAATTTATTTGGATCATTTGATTATTCAATGGAAAAGACTTTGTCGTTGTAATTCTCTAGTAAATTCATTAGGATCTTCTCAATTATATCTTCATCTGACATGGTACCACCTTGATTCTTGATCTCATTTTCTACAAGTTCAACTCTTTGATAATAGCTTGCAATATCTTCTCCCTCTTTCATTCTTAGGTTTTCAAATTTTCGCTTAGTTGTTAGCTTCCAAAAAAAAATTACTCTGTCATTCCCTTCATAAATGTCTTTCAATTTATCTCATACTTCATAAGCAATGCCTAAAGAGATAACTTATGTCCTTCAATTTTAGATAAAGAAGTGAAGATAGCATACCTTTCCTTTTCATTCTCCTCATAAGCCACAATCACATCTTTAGAGGAAGGACCAGTGGATGGTACAACATACTTTGTCTCCACAACTTTCTAGGTCTTGAAACCAAGAGAAACCAGATAACCTCTCATCAGTTCTTTCCAGTCACTATAATCAACTCTGTCAAAAATAGGGATATACAACTTGTGTTCCATTTGATCTACCTCATGCATTTAAGCTTTTCACTAAGGAAGAATGCTTTGATACCAATTTTTGAAATGCACAAGACAATTGAGAGGGGGTGGTGAATTAGTTATATCAAATTACTTTAATTTTAACCTTAATCAATTCCACTTTAACTTCAATCTATTATTAAGTGTAAACATGAAATGCATATAATAAAAAGCAAACACCACAGACACTAGATTTATGTGGAAAACTCAATGAGGGAAAAACCATAGTGAGGATTAGCTCACAATATAGTAATAATGCAATACCTGATACAAAGGCTCACTGCCTAGATACAAAGGCTCACTACCTACAAAGGGACTTACTATCCAGAAGGAGACTCACTGCCTACAGAAAAATAAAAGATAAATTAATATCCACCACAAAGGTTCCACACACTCACAACTTGATTAGAAAATTATAGACACCATCAGCTCACTATTTTTAGGAATCATTTACATCAAAGTAATACTACCTTGATTTTCTCTTGTACACTCTTATTTTTTCACTTGTTCACACTTTACTTGCTTTCTTGATTAATATACAATTCACAACATCTTGATTTTCTTTTATACCATCTTCAACCTTGGAAATATTCTCCAAGGTCGGCTATACATCCTTTAATTTTCAAATTCAAATTAGTTCAGATACTCAACATTCCCACAATGGATAAGAATGAGAGAGAACCAATTATAAATATAATTAGGACCCAAACAAAATCTTGGATCAATCAAACACTTCCTTAATTTGATGCAAAATGTTTATGTAACGTGTAGACACTAGTTCATCCAAACCTAATGAAAATACCAATGATCTTTGAATTACCCACCTCTCCAACAATATGATCACATGTGGATCACTCAACATGATTCACTAGACATTTTACCATCTCTAAAAAACCTTCAGGTACATCTGCAACAACTGCAACATTCTTCATTCATAGAATGTCCTTCAATAGTCTAGCTAGACCAACCAACAACACACAAGTGCTTTGGAGCAAGTCTTCCAGAGTGCTAAATAACAAGAAAAATTGTTAGAACAAAGAAACCATCAATATGAATCATTTCCAAGATCTCCAAGATCTAAAACCAAATGCTAGAAGACTGTGGAGCCAAAACATTTCTCCTAGTCCACAAACAAATAGTTATGTCAAACCAGTTCACACACCGATGAACACATCTTTCATTCCTCATTGGTCTAGAAGTTAAAAATTGAAATATGTTATCCATTGAAGCTCATGAAAACAACTAAAGATCTGCATAGGCATAGGATCAACACAGAAGAAATTCAAAGCACAATACTGGAGCATACTCAAAACACATACTTCAATACTACCTTCATTATTTCTTAAATTTTCTCAAAATAACTTGGAAAAAACACAACTACATCTTCATAAATATAGCTCTATGTACTCCAATAACTTATATAGTATCTCAAATATACTAGTACCATCTGCAATTAACCTAAACTGTGTTGACATCAATGACAACATTAATGAAAACACTACCAAACACATCCATACTTGCAACATCCTTATCAATTTTATCCTTCCCACATCCCACCAATTGTAACCTCACATTTTTTACCTTAACTAGGTGTATACACCTAAATTGGTCTAGAGAATTCGATTAATTAAATATGAATTATTTGATTAATTTCCTCTATTATTGAATAAATAGAAATATTTATTTCTATAGTTCACGTTCACATTCACATTTAAATTCTTCTAATTTGTCTATTATCTCATCTTAATTAAATAAACAAAATTAAATACTATGTTTGATTTAATTATCATTTCCTTATTTTATTCTATCACATCAATCTTAAATTAATTAAATAAATATTAAAATACTTTATTAATTAATTACCATATTCTTCTATTTTAAGTTTTTAATAAACTTCTATAGTTTGTTTTATTAAATTATTTATCCCTCTTTTTCTAATTTAAATAAATCAAAAATATTTAAATAAAGGCATAAGGAATATTCCTCTATATTTCCTCAAAATCAAATTATATATCCTATGTCTAAATTATGTCTAAAATATGTCAAAATTAATGCTTTGAAACTTCACGGGAAGTTTTGGAGATAAATTGGAGACAAATTCCAAAATCTTCTCTCAATCCTCCTCCATCAATATTTCCTCTTCTCTTGCCTGGTGTTTTCATGGGTAGAGACAATCTCTAAATTTCTCTCAATCTCCTCCATCTTTTACCATTCAATCCTCCAGATTGAATCCAAGCCTCTCTTTTCCATCCCTATGCATTTCTACAACTAAGAAATTTATAAATAAAGCCTCATTTCAACCAAGAAAGGATCCCAAGTTATCAAGTCTACTCTGCAGAATTTCATCAAGCATCAAGCATCTAGCATTCAAGCATCCAAACATCCAGCATTCAAGCATCAAGCATTAAGTTTTCATATCATGGCTACCTCCTATAGCTTTGTTTATCATTTCCATGTCAATCCATGCTAATTTAGTTTCTTTTATTATCTAGTATTATCACATTTAGCTCCATATCACTGCATCAATATCATTTTGTTCTTTAGATTGTCATTTTAACAATTATAGTGTTATTTAAATCTGAGAGCACATAACTTAATAAATCTTTAAACATAGGAGACAATGAGACAATTTCAATTGGTTATTAGCTTAATCTTTGATGCAATTTTTAATTAAGAAGTGTTTTATTGCTTTATACCTTATTCACACTTACAATTTGGCACCCACCGTGGGGCATTAACCCCAATTTTATCAATTTTTCTGAAAAGTGTCAAGTAGGTTTCTGACGTGTTTTATTTAAGCGCTTTCGTCAAATACTATAGCACATCTGTGGCAAACTACAGCGCTTCTGTGCTTTGTTTTGGAACTTTCATGATACTACAACGCATCCATCAAAAATTTCAGTGCTTTCAACTCTAGCGCTTCCATGACATGTTTCGATGCATCGGTGATTTAGCGCTTTTGTGGAAAACTTTGGAACTTCAGTGTCTTGTTTTAGTGCTTTCGAGTTATAGTGCATCAGGTAAAATTTATAGTGCTTTGGTGGACTATTTTGACGCTTTTATAAATTCAGTCTGGATCCGACGCGACCGCGGCCAGATTTTATTTCTTTTTTCACAGTTGGACTAAAATTTATCAATCCTAGGATAGTCACTTCTGGTTTCTAAAATTTATCAATCCTAGGGTAGTCACTTATGGTTTCTAAAATGTATCAATCCTAGGGTAGCCACTTATTTTTTTCTTAAAGCAAATTTATCAATCTTAGGGTAGTCATCACATTTTTGCAGTATAAGTTAAAAAGAACATTATGATTTTTGTGAAGCAACACCTTCACATAGATTAGAAAATTGTCTTTTGGGCTTAAAATAGAACAACTTATATGTTGTGCTTGTGGTGATTAGGCTTATTATCTTTCCTTAACTGGGTGATCAAAGTGTCAGATTCATCTTTACTCCATGCTATTTACACTTTGTTGAAACCCTTAGAAGGCCTGTCGTAGTGGGAAAAAGTACTCACCCGACGGGAATGACCTAAGTGGTAACGCCTAAAGCCAAGGATTCCAACCCACTATAATCAAAATGCAAGTTGTTGATGAAATCCCAACTTGATGATAGTGAGAAAGATAACTATCCCCAAAATATTTGTTCTAAAGATTGGGAGGTCTCCTGAGGGATTTTATCAATTTTTGCACCGCACAGAATCCCTATCTACAAACCATAGAGTAGTATCCCACTGAGTCAGTATCTAAAAATTGTCATACTCACGGTGCAAGGGGAAGGAAGAATCTGCCCCCAAGACACTCAACATATAATTTCCAAGGGCCATTTTCTCAGAGGACAAGAAATCCAACTCTGAGTACGTGTATGGAAATGACAAAAACACAAGCACCCTCTAGGGGGTGACACGGTTGTGTGCGTCAATGCAATTTCAAGATGTGGGTTGTGAGTATAACAATGACCTATTTTTCATTAAGTGTGAGCATGTCTAATTTGTGTACATTTGTCAAAGCAACCAGTTAAAAATCAATAAGGACCATTCGTGGTTCTTGAGCATACATGATCTATTCAGTTTAAAACAAATATCTCACAATTGCTTGCTGTGTTTTCACAAAATTCATTAAAATCAAATTAAAGATCATCCTAAAAACAACAAGTCAAATCAAATCAAGAATTTCATGATTCGAAAGTGGAATTCCACCATGTTTTTCAAGAAAACAATCAAAATCACCAAACCCAAGAAACCTCTTAGTTATCAGGATAATTTAAGAAGGCATTTTCTATATCAAAATCCGAAGATATTTTTACAACATAGAACCTTCATCCATAGATATCACGATTTTGCTAGGGGTCACACTTTAGATTATGCAGTAGAACCACTCTATTCATGAGTCTTCTTCCAAAGGAGAGCTCTCACATAGTATCACAACCATAGTCAATGCATACGTCAGTCTTATTTTCCGCAACCCATGATAAAGTATGCCACAAGGCCAGATCAAGTTTTACAATAGAGAGTCTTAAAAGTCCTGTTTTCAGCACTCTGGAAATTTGTTTCAGTGCTTTGGGTCACTCTTTTAGTGCTTTTGTGAAATAGCGGTTTCGGGCACTGTTTTAGCGCTTACAGTCTTTATTTTAGCACTTTCATAAAAATAGCACTTTCATCATATGTTTCAGCACTTTCAGGCACTATTTCAGTGCATTTATCAAGATAGCACTTCTATCACTTTCTACAACACTTTCGAGCACTGTTTTAGTGCTTCTGTTAAGATAGCATTTTCATCGCCTGTTTCAGTGCTTCGGGACTTTGTTCTAGCGCTTATGTGAAATAGCGCCTCTGTACTCTATTTTAGCGCTTTCAAAACAAAGAGTTCAAAAATCAAACCAGTCAGTCAGTCTGTCATTTATCCACAGTTTTTACCATAATGCAAGTTTCTTTTTATTAGAATCACTGTCTCAAAAACTGAAATCATAAAGGTTTATACAAATTTCCAACCTTATCAACTGAAACAAGGTCTTACAAATCATGTCAAAATCAAATACACAATCAATTACTACACTGAAGTTTCATTATCAGTATACTATCATCCTTTATCACGAAACCAAGTATAGAAATCAAATTTTTAACTTAGTCTTATCAATAAGATCAGTCATCTTATTTGACTTTGTTAAAAATTCAATTGACATTTTTTCTAGCATAGAAGATCAACATTTCGGAAGAAAGAGTAAAAATTTGTATGCCAATCTTCACTAGGTCCCAAAAACAGACTCTTAGAGAAAGAACTTGAAACATCCCAAACAATGGCAAAGGAAAATCCTTGGAATAGTCTACACCAAAATGATAAAAATGAAATAACTCCTGAGGATATTCAAACAACTCAACAAGACCCTAAGTTCCATAAATTTATGGAAAATATCTTAGAACAAGACATGGAGAAATATCTCTTGATGTTTGCTAAATCGGGTGCTAAACTTCCCAAGGAATTTGACATAAATTGTCTGAAGGAAGCACCTGTAATAAATGAGATTGAAATACTACAAACCACACAAACAATAGATCCAATTGCTGCTTTGACATCCCAAATGCAAACATTACAACAACAGATACAAGATATGACGACAGGAAGTACCAAAAGATATTTGATACAAGACATTTGTCCTTATCCTTTCGACATAATAGTTGGCCAAATACCTTTTCCTAGACACTATGAATTCTCAAAATATGACAAGTACAATGGAAGAACAGATCCGATAGATCATATCCGAGAATTCAAAACAATGAGCCTTGAGTTTACCCAAGAGGAAACTTACTTAATGAGGTTATTGCCAAGAAGTTCGGGAAGTGCATGTATGGAATGGTTCTCAAAATTACAACCAGGTATCAGGACTTTTGAGGAACTTGTCAACAAGTTCATCTCCTAGTATTCATTTAACATCCAACATGATGTTACAATAAAGGATCTTTATAACTTAAAACAAAACAAAGGGGAGATGTTCTTGTCTTTTCTACAAAGATGGTGACAATTGTTTGCCAAATATCCTCGATCCATTCTTGAGGAAGAAAAGATGGAGTTATTCATTGACAACTTGATGGAGGAAATGAGTTATAGACTTGAATTACAATGTCCTCCCACATTCGAAAAAGTAATAGAAAATGGTCTTAAAATTGAAGAAGCGCTAGTTAAAAGAGGAGTTATCAAGCATTCCAACAATAAAACGAATAACACAAATAACTCCTCCAATCAATACTCAAGTAGTGATAAGCCAAAGTTTTGGAAAAATAATTGAAACACGACTACCAATGAAACAACAAATGACTCCCAGAATGTCAAACCAATTTTTAACTTGACAGAATCTACATCAAAGAATCAAAACAATGATCAAATTGTCAAGTCGAATATCATACAAAGCAACGAGATCATAAAAACACAGTCATATCAGAAACCATCAAATCGGCGTAGGTTCACACCTTTAGGCCAAATGATAGAATCAGAAATGAAAGAATTAGTCACCAGTGGCATTTTCACTGCACGAGAAGCCAGATTATGGGATCCAAAGGTCAAACCACCATGGTGGAATGACGCAGATTACTGCAACTTCCATAATAATAAAGGTCACAAAACCAACGATTGTATGGAGTTAAAACACACAATACAAGATCTAATCAACAACAACAAAATATATGTGGAGGGACCCCAAAAAAATAATGATCATTCGGCCTTCAAAGACCCTTTTCCAAACTATGACAAAGGAGCGTCATCATCTTCAAACAACAAAGGTAAGAACTTCAATCATGTCTATGAAAAAACAATCCTTTGTCTATCGGAAGTGGAGAGTGATCATACAATTGGTCCTAACATTGACGAAAACAAAACCCACAACACTACTCCTTTGGATTTGCTCCCAAGCATAAAAACTCTGAAAATCAAATCAATGTCTTAAAAATCAGAGACTATCAGGAATATCAACCAAAAAATGTGAAAATTTTCATATCCAACATCATTTTTCAACACCGTACTATCCTCAAGGGAATGGCCAAGCAAAGGCCTCTAACAAAACAATTCTAAAAATCCTCAAGAAAATAGTAAACGATGTTAAACATGATTGGCATGTTCAACTCAATCCTATATTATGGGCCTACAGAACAAGTATCAGAACATCAATAGGAGCTATACCATATGCCTTGGTATATGGATCAGAAGCCATATTTCCCATCGAAGTAGAGATTCCATCCCTTTGTGTACCACTCAGAGGAATTATTTCAGATGAAGACTATAAGGTATCTAGATTGTAGGAACTGGAATTGTTGGATGAGCCTCATCAACAAGTTGTTAATCATCTAAGGACTTATCAATAGAGAATTTCAAGGAGTTACAACCACAATGTAAAATCGAGGGTCTTTCAGGTTGGTGATTTGGTACTAAAGGAAAACCCTAGGAATCAACAGGATAGGGAGAAGAAAGGGAAATTTGAGCCTAACTGGCTTGGTCCTTTTGTTGTCATATCAATGTATGGATTAGGGGCATATCAACTATCAACATCAAAAGGGGATTTTTTTGATGAACCTACCAATAGTATCCATCTAAGAAATTTCTATACTTGAATGTCCTAGTGCACAGGTCAAACTTCTAAAAATGGTTTCCTTGATGAAAACTTGCAAACAGGCATCTTGGAAACACAAAACAAAACAAAAAAAATAGAAACTGCAAAAATAAAGAAAAATAAATAAAAAGCGAGAAAAGTATACAAAATAAAGAGTGTAATCAAAACATATGATGAAAACATGGAAATAGGCATCATATGTGATTCTAAAGATTATCTTTCCCATCTATTTTGATACATATCGGGATCATTAATCTGACAGTCAGTACCGTTTCATAACAGGTCATTAGTCTTGCCTTCATTACATCCATCATCAAATCATTTCACATAGTCAAATCTCACTACAAATCTTGGGGGGAACATCTGGATATCACTAGGGGCAACAAAATAATCAATTTTATCAATATGGGAGAACAACAGGGTGATAGGAAAATGAAAACAAGGATCAAAATGCAACATCAATCATCATCAGGAGGACATCAAACATCTGTATCATATCGAAAATCCAAAAACATGTCAAAAATTCAGTCTAGTAAACCAAAATCCAAAAAAACATACGTGTGTCTGTCAAACTACATGGTCTCTACGTGTGTAACATAGGAAAGGCTAATCATTGATCAGCCCCTGAGACCCCTAGGATAAGTTAGTAGGTTAGGTCTTTGGTCAAAATCTCAAAAATCAAAAAAACATCAAACAGTCAGGATGGATGATCTAATCTGAATAATGATTTTGAAACACAATAAGTAAAAAATGGATAAATTGTATTTTTGATTATCATTTCTTTGGAGTAACTCAATGATGTATTGAACTAGAGAAACAAGGAAAAAGGATGATTTTTTTAATTATTTGTTGTCTATAAGTTAATCATATAAATGTGTGAATTTTTCGGGGGATGTGCTATGCAAATGTATCACTGATGACATTCATAATTCACACATTGAAATGATTAATCACTGCATTTTTATGCAATGAATTCTCAAGTCATCTTGGTTCAATTATACCTAGATGCTTGTGCTCTCTTGCAATATCAAAAATCATGAAAGAAGTACTTAGGTCATCATTGGTCCAACACATACCACGAACGCTTGTACTCACTTTCAACATTTTTAAAGCTCTATGATGATACAAAGCACAAAAGTATTGTTAAATTGGAAATAGTTTGCATATAGTTGCATGATAAAATTAGACTACATTAATATTAGTTTTTCATCTGCATTATAGATTCTTCACATCGATTAATGATATCTATATCAGCCTGTGCTAGATGCAGAATCATGTCCCACATCTTTGGGAAAAACTCTAAAATCCTCCTATAATCAATCAAAAATCAAACATCCTATCAATCTAATCAGCTCTGGTGAGACTTTGATCAAATCTCATTAGTGATTATCAATGAACATCATCTATCATGAGGTCAATCAATCAATCTATCATTGATCCTCACCTATCATGAGGTCAATCATCAATCTATCATTGATCATTGCCTATCATGAGGTCAATCATCAATCTATCATTTATCCTCGCCTATCATGAGATCAATAAATCAATCTATCATTGATCCTTGCCTATCATGAGGTCAATCATCAATCTATCATTGATCCTCACCTATCATGAGGTCAATTATCAATCTATCATTGATCCTCACCTATCATGAGGTCAATCATCAATCTATCGTTGATCCTCGCCTAGATCATGAAGTCAATCATCAATCAATCATTGAATTTCACCTATCATGAGATCAATAATCTTTTAATCTATCAGGATCAACAATCAATATCAATCAAAGGCTGACACGATCAAAAATCATCAAACACGAGGAGGCAAGGTAGGGAAACATTCTATCGTATGGCAGAATCAATATTCTATATCGGGAGATAAATTATTTCGTCATCAAATCATCATAAAATCATAAAAATTTGAAAAATCATCAAATCATTAATTTATCTTCCAAGGGGGCATATTATTGGCAATCATCTGAAAATCAATATCTGGGGCATGTTTGGGGAACACTAAATTTTTTTCATCAATACTAGCAGCAGAAGAAAAAGCTTCTTTGAAGCAACGTGTAAACACATCACTTCAAAGAGGGGCAAAATATATACACCTAAAATTGGTCTAGAGCATCTGATTAATTAAATATGAATTATTTGATTTATTTCCTCTATTATTGAATAAATAGAAATATTTATTTATATAGTGCACATTCACATTCACATTTAAATTCTTATAATTCGTCTATTATCTCATCTTAATTAAATAAACATAATTAAATACTTTGTTTGATTTAATTATCATTTCCTTATTTTATTCTATCACATCAATCTTAAATTAATTAAATAAATATTAAAATAATTTATTAATTAATTACCATATTCTTCTATTTTAATTTAATAAACAACTTCTATAATTTGTATTATTAAATTATTTATCCCTCTTTTGCTAATTTAAATAAATCAAAAATATTTAAATAAAGGCATAAGTAATATTCCTCTATATTTCCTCAAAATAAAATTAGATATCCTATGTCTAAAATATGTCAAAATTAATGCTTTGAAACTTCACGGGAAGTTTTGGAGACAAATTGGAGACAAATTCCAAAATCTTCTCTCAATCCTCCTCCATCAATCTTTCCTCTTCTCTTGCCTGGTGTTTTCATGGGTAGAGACAATCTCTAAATTTCTCTCAATCTCCTCCATCTTTCACCATTCAATCCTTTAGATTGAATCCAAGCCTCTCTTTGCCATCCTGTGCATTTCTATAGCCAGGAAATCTATAAATAAATCCTCATTTCAACAAAGAAAGGATCCCAGGTTATCAAGTCTACTCTGCAAAATTTCATCAAGCATCAAGCATCCAGCATTCAAGCATCCAAACATCCAACATTCAAGCATCAAGCATCAATTTTTCATATCATGGCTGCCTCCTATAGCTTTGTTTATCATTTCCATGTCAATCCATGCTAATTTAGTTTCTTTTATTATCTAGTATTATCACATTTAGCTCCATATCACTGCATCAATATCATTTTGTTCTTTAGATTGTCATTTTAACAGTTATAGTGTTATTTAAATCTGAGAGCACATAGCTTAATAAATATTTAAAGATAGGATACAATGAGATGATTTCAATTGGTTATTAGCTTAATCTTTGATGCAATTTTTCATTAAGAAGTGTTTTATTGCTTTACACCTTATTCACACTTACAGTAGGAAATCATCAATGGAAGGAAATGCATCAAGGGAAAGAGAAGTTAATTATGCCTCTAGTTGCAAAGAACAAAACTCACTGAATTGACCAAATAGGTTTTGTAACTCAACCCATATTACACTCCTCAATGTGGAAAAGAAGATGTTCAAAAACATGCAAAGATATTAGACCCACAGCTTCATCACACTTGTTCCTATGATAAAAAAAATTCATACTCCCTAGTAAAAGTGGGTTGGTTATCAATTAGTCTAGACCAGAAACCCTTAGATTGGAGAAAGCTACACATTTTAATGTTCTAGGTATGGTATTTATGGGAAGTTAAAAGTTCAACTAAATTAGGAGTATCTATAAAAAAAAATTGCACCAAAAGCAAACAAAATACACCAAAGTGATACAACTGAAACCTCAAGTAAAATCAACCAATATAACCTCCCAAGATTTATTTTTCCAACATCCGAAAAAAATCACTAAAGCATTTAAAAATACTAAATATGTACCTAAATCTATACTTGAAAGATAGCATCTTCACAACCTGTGAGACATGCTCATACCAACCAAAGGTAGTGCAAAGCTATTTAAATAGAAAAATAATACCCCACACTACCAATGTGGTATAATGTTTCCAACAATTTTCTTTCAGGGCCCACCTCCACTTTAACTGCATAGACATTAGAAGCCCTAAATAAATATTTAGGGAAAAAATTATAAAATATAAAGTTTGATTTAAATGCCTCCAATCTGTAAATCAGAAAATTGAATCAAATGGATGTGCCTTCAATCACAAATTCCACAAAAATAATGGGAATAACATGGCCTCTTCTTAGAAATTGCACCTGGAAAATGCCCAACCATGGCCTCCCTACCAATAATCATGCCTCCACTCAGTAGATCATGCTCCTTCTAAAGGTTTTATGCTCGCTTCAAATTCAAACACATCCTCAAATGAAGAAAACATGCCCACCAAATGAAGTCATAAACCACATGCAATAGGGGGTCAAGGTAAAATTCTACCTCAAGTGAAATAAATCACGCATCTACCAAAGGTAAATCATGCATCAAATAGGGTAAATTGAAACTCCAATGAAAAAAATCATGGCTAATGGTTCACACCAATGCCAGAAAGTGCCTCCAGAAGCTTGTGGATAATGTCCCTTGCAATAGAAGAAAGTCATGCAGAGGGTATTCATGACTGAATTCTTTAGATTTGCATTTACAATTTTTTTCTCAATGCATTGAAATGCACCTCTACACAACAAAATGGCCACTAGAATGCCAATTTGTGGGCAGCACTATAGAATCGAGCCTCTTGTAGATTCAACAAGAAAAAATGGAAATAATGGCAACCTTGAAATTTAATAAATTTCAAATGCCAAAAAAAACTTTTAGCAGGCAACAAAATTGTTTGGATCTCTTCGGCATAAACTCTCCAAGAAGGTGAGTAGGAGGAGGAGTTATGCTACCATGTAGGAGATGACAACTCTTTCCCAAGATCCTCAACCTACAACAACAAACACCCTCACAAATACACGAGAGAAGAAAATTACTATTCTTCCAAAAACTAAGAATGATATTCAGAATGATATGCTTAAATACATAGACTATACAATCCTTTTAAAGGCATGAAAAAAGAAGCGGGTGTGAAAGGAAGAAATTTGGGCACTCTATGTTTAGGAGATAAAACCACCAATTTCCTACAATTTTCAATCAAGGAAACCTCATAGATCTCAATACAAGTATGGAAATGAGGAAAAGAGATCTAAAATAAGGTGTCCTAGGGTGTGATTATGGACTAAAAGTGGGTTCACCACCAAGCAAGGGCTTGGAAAGAAATACATGCTATGATATGTAAACCTAACTATACAACTCAAGATGTGAAACTGAAAATCAGAACAATGAATTGAGCAAGGGCATGTAAGGAAGCTAAGGTAGCGGAACAACTTCCTACACTAATATTGAGAGGAGAATAATGCAAAAACTTTTACTGATCTTTAACAGTTACATAAACTTAAATATAAATAAACACAAATATCATGCATACCACAACATGGTTATTTATGTAGGAAAACCCTTTCAAGAGAAAAACCCCACACTCCAAAAGCCACCCAATATATTATTCAGAATCAAAAAGATTACAATATACTTGTAAAGAAAGCTTCTCATAGGAGTATAATCACTCAAAGATCTAGAGGCAACATGACCACTATCAAACTCTCAAAATACATCTCAATACACAGTCATAATACAATTCCCTCATAAATAGGGTTTTCTTCTAGAGAAATTCAAGCCAACAAAATATTGACCGTCAAATATAAGACCTAATGATGAATGGTCTAGATTTACAATAATAAAATATAAATATAATGTGGTTTTTGGGGGTGTTTCTCTCGAACCCCCACCTAGGCGCATTTCCCCTAGACCCCCATAGGGGGGGTACCTCCCACTCAACCCCCCACGTTGACATATCAATATACCTTATATATTTGCAAGGTTGAGACACATTTTCTCAACATGGTAGAGGTGAGCTTGGAAACCAAAGAGGCTTGGATCAAGGTCTAAAACCCTAAAAAATTTATCTTTAATGCTCACTAGGACTCATACACTAGGTTGGGTGAATCAGTCTCATATTAGGTTTTCTAGGTAGAAAGTGGAATCTAGTAGTGACAAGTCTGAATCCTCTAAAATTTGAAAAAAGTGTTATACCATTACTCATATTCCACAAGTGGTATATTAGTCCCATTCTACTTTTTTTGTAAATTTGGGATCTAAATTTGTTCTCCTCTCTCTACTCTTCCTTCCAAAATTGATTTCCAGATCTGAAACACTTAACTCTACTCTGTAGATGACTTTTTGTGATCTTGTAAACAAGGTGACAACTTTGATGACTTGAAAAATTTTATCCAATCTTTCTCTTCAATGGATCTTTAACCTAAATCTACAAATCACACATAAAAGAGACAAAAAAAAAAAAAAAATAGTAGATAGGGGTTTGCCTTAGTCAAACCCTATTTTGGTAATCAGACCTTGAAATGAAATCAAATAGAATTAATGAATGATGAATAAAAAAAATAAGCTATGTTTCAACTCACCAAACCCTTGGATAGTATGTTGTAATCTTGTATGTAATGGCTAGCATGAATGTAGATCTTGAATCTCGCTTGAATGTTGTAGACCTTGACTTGAATGCTTGCTTGAATTATAAAACCTACATCACAAATGTTAGCTCAAAAACACACATGATGCATTATGACTTTGACATGATGCTTGATTCTTGAACAATGCTCCAAAATTCTTGATAATAAACTCTTGAAGGCTCTTGAATCCTCTTGTAAACTCTCTTGATCATAAAATTTCTATAAGGATGCTTTCATAAAACTTCTAGCTTGATATTATGATTTCTTAGGTGAAATTATGTGAAATAATCTTATATTTATACTTTTTAATGCCAAATTTCTCAAAATTGAAAACACTACAAGCCGACATCAGATCTAGGAGAATAAAATCCCACCAAGAATTCAAATTTAAATTGGGTTTAAGCTAATTAGGACTCATACGCCACTTGGGGAATTTGAGTCCCATTAGGCTAGGCTCGTGACACAAATTTGAGAACGGCTTAGTTTAATGTGAAATTCAAATTTAGGCCCCTAAATTTAAGTGGGACCCATACACTTAAGATGGTGTATGAGTCCCAAATCACTAAATTTGGTCCATACAATCTAAAATCTTAAATTATGATTGGTCACTTGATATGTGTCGGGATTATCCTTAGAAATATGCATCAAATAAGGCTTGTGGATGCAAAATAGGACCAAATAAGGCATAAAGAAGCCTAACTTTAGCAAAAAAGTGTGAAAATGTAAAGGGATACATTTTTCTACACTACAGAATGAAAAAATACCTGATATGGGAAAAAACCACCCAAGTAATTAACCTAAGTTAAAATTAGCAGTAACATGTTCTAGTGATGTTAATGTATCAATAAAAATTGTGCATGTTTGTGTGCAAGGTAAATCTATAGTTAGGCAAATGTTCAACTAGTAATGTTTGAGATTAAGATTAGGTATTATATATAATATAATCCAAACAATAAACATGAGAATATATAGGTAGTTAAATTTTGTTACTAAAATGTAAAAATAGCACATTGAGGAAAAAAAGTTAAGAGAAGAAACAATGTGTGATAGAGGAGATATTTGAGGAATGAGTAAATGTGGAGGTTGGTAAATATTTAAGAAAAAAAAATTAATAAATGATTATGTTGTGTAAAAGAGACACTTAACTGAGTGCAATACATAGTGAGATGTAATCTCTCCATTTCAATTAATAGTTGGACTTTAGCTCATTTTTCATTTTTTGGTGAGCTATGATAAAAGAAAGGAAATATTTTATTCAATATTTATTGTGGTTCCATTTTAATTTTATTCTTTAGAATTTGAGCTAGATAAATATTAAATATTATTCAAAGCACCCTATGGAGGCATTTATTTTCTCAAGAGGCCCCATTTTCAATCAAGAGCTATTTTTAGATGATTTCTGATTATTGTGATAGGAGTTTATGACAACATCTTTTACTTGTTGAGAAGTGTGTAGGATAGGCTCCATAAAATATTGATGCAATTTGAGACATCAAGAAAAATATCATTGATTGAAAGATTTACATAATATTTATATCATATAACATTTAACTATGTATATCTATTAGGGAATTGAATACTTAATATTTAGGCATATAGTTTATTTGATCAAATAAATAGAGATAGACTTATAATATTGGATAAATAAATATTCACTATTCAATTCATAGTTTTCAAAATAAGACATACCACCTATATATTTAGAAGTCAAGACAATCGAGATGAAATTTATTGATAGTAATTTTACATTTTATTGGTACTAAAAATAATAAATATCATACTATATTATATTTATAAATAGTCTTGACAATGAAGCCAACTTTATTAATACCTACCTTAAGATAGATACTATTGCAATCAATTTTTCTTATTTAATTATTAATCTTTCTAAATTAAATAATTCGTCAACATTTAATATTTATTCTAATTAATGTAAAAATACATATTTTAAAACAACTTAGAAAACCTAAAAATGAATTATCTACAATGTAAATAAGGACCTTATTTTAAAGAGAACACAAATATCACACAATCTAGAAAAATTCTTTCTTTTCACAATTATCATTTGAAAATCAAACATAAACATTATATATTATCAAATTATCAAGTTTAATCATCTGTTGTAGCTTGTACATCATTTATAATGAAATGTAAAATAAAATTTATCAAAAAAATCAAATTATAAATTATGAAAAAGAAAAAAAATTTACTAGTGAGTGAAAGAATTATAGGTGGCATGATTATTTGATAGACAATAATAAGATTTTGGTCAATTAAAATTCAATTACCTAATATATTTATTTTAAAATGTAATAAATAATCATTTTTTGTTTATATATTTTTGGTTTTATCTTTTTTATAGATTTTTTGAAGATAGGTACAATAGTATATTAGAAAGATAGACAAAAAAAGATTTCATATATTTATATTTATTATGAAATATTAATATTATCTTTATTATTAAATATTAATATTTTGATGTGTATATGGTTGTCAAATTTAAAATAAAAGGCAAGGGTTCATATAACATAAGAAGAAAATTATTCTTATGCAATCTCCAACACGGGGCTCTCCTTCCCCCAATGGCACTTTTGAAGATTCGAGAATATCACAAATCATATTAAGGAATGGCTGGCTAAGGATCGGATGGGTAGGTCTCCTTATAATCTTCAATAATGTTGTTGTTTTTCTTTCTTAATGAGGAATTTCTTGCTATGATGGTCGGGTTGATGGTCTCCCACTCGTAAAAGATAAGGCTGCCCCATTTAAAATTTGAATTTGAATCTCAATGTCCATAGGATGATGTGTTGAAAAAGACAAGACTTTGCTCAGCGAGTGAAGGGTACCAAATGTGGTGGTGAGGTGAAGAAAAATTTTGATTGGGTGATTTTAGCCTATTTTTATACCTCACATACTTATTTGGGTCCATCTCAGGGTGTGAGGTGTAATAATTATGGTGGAGAGGCTGACTACTATGCGGGATGGATGATATCAGCCTTGGTTTGTTTCATCACCTTATGTGCTTTTATTGCTTGGCACTATCCTTATCATTATTTGACACGGAGAAAGGATTTTATAGGAAACTATCATGTGCCTTGGGATATTTCTATTTATTACAAAATGGTAAGTCCTTTATGGACTTATTCTTTTAAATCTTTCTCCCTTAATGTGGATTATTTTTATCAATGTTATGCTTTCCAAGGGAAGCCTTAGCAATGTGACTATATATCATATCTCCCTTGAACCTAAGGATTTGAGACTAATTTTCATCATGAAAGATGAGCCCTGCATCTCCTAAATAGTAAAGACACACACACCTAAGCATTTAAGATAGATGATGTTGCAAGTATGGATGTGTTTGGTGTTGTTGTCATTAATCTTGTCATTGATGTCAACACAATTCAGAGTGATTGCAGGTGGTAATTGTATAGATGAGATACTATAGAAATTTTTATATTACATGGAGCTATATTTATGAAGTTGCAGTTGTGTAGTTGCCAAGTGCTTTTGAGAAAATTAAGAAATAATGAAAGAAATGTTGAATGTGTGTTATGAGTGTGCTCCAGTATTGTTCTTTTCATTTCTTTTGTGTTGATCCTATGCCTGTGTGTATCTATGGTAATATTTTATGAGCTTCATTGGATAATATATCCTAAGTTTTATCTTCTAGATCAATGGAGAGTGAAAGATATGTTCACCGGCGTGTGAACTGGTTTGTCAGAACTGCATGTCTATGGACTGGGATATATGTTTTTGCTTCATAGTCTTCTGGTGTTTTATTTTAGATCTTGTATATCTAGAAGAAGGTTAACAATTATTTTCTTTGTGTTCTAGAAAATTTTCTTGTGATTTGGTTCTCTTGAAGAATTTCTCCAGAGCTCCTGTGTGTTGCTACTCAATCCGATTAGACTATTGAAGAATATTTTGTGCATGAAGGTCCCTTAGAGTTTTTTAAGTGTTTGGTGAAGCATGTTGAGTGATCCATGTGTTATCATATTGCTAGAGATGTGTGTACTTCAAATATCATTAGTGTTTTCATTAGGTTTGGTCGGCCTAGTGTTTACACATTACATAAATATTTGTATTGAATTAAGGGAGCATGTTATTGATCAAAAATGTTGCTTGGGTCCTAATTAAATGTGTATTTGGTCCTCTCACATTCTTATCCACCATGGTAATGTTGAGTACCTGACCTGAGTTGAATTTGTAAAATGAGGGATGTATAGCCGACCTTGGAGAAAGTTTCTAGTGTTGAAGATGGTATAAAAGCAAGTCAAGATGTTGCAAATTGTATAACAAGCAAGTGAAGTATGCAAACAAGTACAAAAATCAGAGTGTGTAAGAGTGAATCAAGGCAGTATTACTTTGATGTGTTAGATTTCTGAAAGTAGTGAGTTGATGGTGGATCTTTATTTATCTTTTCTTTATCTATAGGTAGTGTGCCTCCTCCTAAACAGTGAGTCCTATTGTAGGCAGTGAGCCCTTGTATCTTGGGAGTGAGCCCTCTAGAATTGAGCCTTTGTATCTTGGCAGTGAGCCCTCTGGAAGTGAGCCTTTGTATCCGATATTGAATTATTACTATATTGTGATTTAATCCTCCCTGTGGTTTTTCCTCATTGAGTTTTCCACATAAATTTGGTGTCTCTAGTGTTTGCTTTCTATTATTTTCATTTCATGTGTACACTTAATAACAAATTGGGTTAAAGTGAAATTCATTAATATTAGAAGTAAAGTAATTTGGTACAACTGATTCACCCCCCCTCTCAGTTGTCTGGTGTATTTCAAAAACTGGTATCAGAGCCCTGGTTCCTCGGAGAAATTATTAACCCATTGAGGTAGATCAAATGGTGCACAAGTTGAAAATCCCTATTTTTGATGGAGTTGATTACAGTGATTGGAAAGTGTAGATGAAAGTTTACTTGGTCTCTCTTAGCTTCAAGACTCGAAAATATGTAGAGACAAAGTATGTTGAACCATTCACTAGTCCTTACTCTACAAATTAGATTTTTTCTTATGAGGAGAATGAAAAGGAAAGGTATGTTATCTTTAGTGCTCTATCTAAAACTAAAAGGAAAAAATTTATTTCTTTAGGCACTTCTTATGAAGTATGGGAAAAATTGAAAGATATTTATGAAGGAAATGATAGAGTTAAATTGTCAAGGAAGCTAACAGCTAAATGCAAATTTGATAAATTTAGAATGGAAGAGGGTGAAGATATTGTGAGTTATTATCAGAGATTTGAACTTGTATCAAATGAGATCAATAATTAGGGTGGTACCATGTCAAGTGAAGATGTAATTGAGAATATCTTGATGACCCTACCAGAGAATTATAGTGACAAGGTCTCTGATATTGAAGAATCATATGATCCAAAGACATTTACTAAGGAGCAGCTATTTGGCACCTTAACTAAATTCAAGATGAGAAAATTTGCAAGAGAAAAGGAGAAAGCTGAAACAACCTTTAAAGCAATGAAGATAGGAGATGACTCAGATGATGACAGTTTAGAAGAATTGGAAGAAAAATTTACAAGAAAATTGGAGAAAGGTACTGGTAAATACAAAGGTATGTTTCCCTCTAAATTTTTCAGTTGTGGAAATATTGGTCATTATTCCTCAAGATGTCCAAATAGAACTATGCACAAGAAGAACAAAGATAATAATAACTACAAAGACAAAAAGGATAGGAAGTTCAAGAAATTATATTATATTAAATAAGATGTAGGAATTTCTAATGATGAGTCTAACTTTGAGGAAGATAAAGATGAATGTTTATTTTTAGCCCTAGAAATTAAAGCTATATCTATTAACCATGGAAGATGTGTGAGGGAATCTAGTCTAGAGATCAAGAAGGATGATATGGGAGGTACTTTGGTGACTTATTTCCATGCTAGATAGGATGAAGAATATTGATTAATTGACAGTGGATGTTCAAATCATATGACTGGAGCTAAAACTAAGTTCACTAAACTTGAAAATTATGATGGAGGAATAGTTATGTTTGGAGATGATTCTGGTGCTAATATTGTTGGGAAAGGAACAATGGGTTTTGATGGAAAACATAGTACTGATGATGTTTATTATTTTAAGGTTTTAAGGCATCATCTCTTGAGTGTTGGGAAAATGTGTAGAAAAGTATTTAATCTTGTGTTTCAGAAAAGGGTCTAGAACTATGGTAGCAGTAGGAAGAAGAACTCATGGAAAAATCTATTAGCTTAAGAGTGGTGATGGTCAGTGCTTTGTTTCTCAAATTAATGAAATTTTTCTATGGCACTGAAGGATGGGACATGTAAATTTTGATAATCTGATTAGGATCAATTCAAAACAAGTTGTCAGATATTTTCCTAGAATAACAAAGACTATAAATTCAATTTGCAAAAGTTGTCAGTTGGGAAAATAAACAAGAAGTAGCTTTGAAATAAAAGAAAAATAATCTACCAGAATGTTGTAATTGATTTATACTAACCTCTGTGGTCCTACAAGAATAGGAAGCCTTAATGGTGATAGTTATTTTTTGCTCTTGATTGATGATTACTCTAGGATGACATGGGTTACTTTTCTTAGAGAGAAAGCTCAGGATCTTGATAGATTCAAAGTGTCCAAGGAAAGACTATAGAATGAGGTAAACCTAAGGATCAAATGTTTAAGGTCTGATAGAGGTGGAGAATTCACTTCTAGTGAGTTTAATGAATTTTGTGAAGAGAATTTCATAAAGAAAAATTATTCTGCCCCTAGAACCCCTCAGCAGAATTGAGTTGTGGAAAGAAAGAACCGAACCATTCAAGAGGTTTCCAAGACAATGATGAAAAAATTAAATGTTCCTAATGTGTATTGGAGAGAATAAATCCACACTATTTTTTGCATTCTTAACAGAGTTTATATTAGAGGTAACAACACTAAGACTCCTTATGATTTATGGATCAATAAGACTCCTACTATTAAATACTATTAGAATTGATTATGGCTACCAAGATCTTGAGACCAAATGGAAAGCACAAAGAAGAGAGAATAGTGTGACAAGAATAAAATATATTCTCTTCAATATTATTCAATGATATGATATTATTTGTTGTAAATAGGAGACCCCTTGGTTATATAGCCAAGGTGAGTACATAGGAGCACATAATATTATGAGAAGTGTCGTAATCTTATGAAATGAGACAACTATGAAAAGTTACCATTCTACCTAAAGTGGAAAAGTGATAATGTGATAATCACCATAAATGGTGGATCACCCACAAAAGGTGGAGAGATAATCACATGATATGTCCACGAAAGGTGGAAGTGATAAAGTAATAACATGATAAGTCCACCAAAGGTGGAAAAGCTCCAACTTATGTGGTCCCTAAGTAAACTTAACTATGGTGTAATTATGACCTAGGACAAGGTACAACACATTTAATTACACCAACAAATACTTTAAAGTGTTTGGAAGTAGATGTTCCATTAAAAGAGATGATGATAATCTTAGAAATTTTGATGTTAGACGTGATGAAGGAATTTTTCTTGGATATTCAAATAACAACAAGGCATATAGATGCTTCAATAAAAGATTGAGGAAAATAGTTGAAAGTGCTAATGTAAAGGTTGATGAAGCTATGTATATACCAATATAAATAAGTGAAGTTTAACCAGATGATCCTATCTATGGACAAATACAAGAAGAAAATTAAGAGAAAGAACAAATTTATGAAGAGGAGATTTTGAAACATGCACCTACGACTCCTAAATATGTATAGAGAAATCATCCAGAGGAACAGATAATTGGAGACACAAATGAAATTGTAAAGATAAGAAGAAAAGTGGTTGAGGTAAACTTGTGTTTACTTTCTAAGATAGTACCTAAGACTGTGAGTGAGGCATGCAAATATGAGAGTTGGCTTAGAGTAATAAAAGAAGAACTACAGCAGATAGAAAAGAATTACACATGAGAACTATTCCCTAGACCTATGAACAAGAATGTAATCAGTTCAAGGGTATTCAAGAATAAGCTTAATGAAGATGGTGACGTGGTAAGAAATAAAGAAATACTTGTATGCAAAGTTTATTCATAGGTTGAAGGAATAGATTTTGAAAAGACATTTGTACCAGTGGCAAGAATGGAGGCCATTCGGATGTTCTTGTCATTCTCAGCTCACAAAGATTTTAAAGTGTAGCAGATGGATGTCAAGTCTACATTTCTGAATGGATAATTAGAAGAAGACATATGGATACAACAACCAGAAGGATTTTAATTGTTAGATAAATCGGACATGGTCTGCAAGTTGAAAAATACATTATATGGACTTAAATAGGCTCCCAGAGCTTGGTATGCAAGGTTGGATAGATACTTGACACAGCAAGGATTCAACAAAGGATCTAATGACAACATTATTTATTTCAAATTGAGAGAAACAAAATGTTGATTTTTTTGGTATATGTTAATGATATTATCTTTGGTGGAAATGAAGGTATGTAATAAATTTGCAGAGGAGATGCAAAAAGAGTTTGAAATTTCTATGATTGGTGAGTTGAATTTCTTCCTTGGACTTGAAGTAAATCAAAAAAATCAAGGGATATTAATTTCACAATCTAAGTGTGTTAAGGAATTGTTTAAGAAGTTTGGAATGGATGAATCCAAACTGGTTTGTACCCCTATGGTAATCAGATGTAAGTTGAGTAAGGATGATGAATCTTCTAAAGTTGATCAAAGCATGTATAGATCCATTATTGGTGGACTGTTGTATCTTACTGCAACTAGACCGGATATCATGTATGGAGTATGTTTGGTTGTAAAATTTTAAGTAGAACCTAAAGAGGCACATGTTACAACTATGAAGAGGATATTCAAATATCTTAAGGGAGCCCAAAATTTACCGGATATGGTATCCTAAGGATACTTATTTCACATTGAATTCCTACACTTATGTAGATTGGGTTGGTTGTGTAGATAACTAAAGAGTACAAGTGGTGGTGCATTCTTCCTTGGAGGAAGATTGGTCTCTTGGTTGAGTAAGAAACAGGATTCAATTTCTTTATCCACTACAAAAGCTAAATATATTGTAGCAGCATCCTATTGTACACAGGTACTTTGGAGGAAGAAAACTTTGAATGACATAGGTGTGATGTGTGATGAGCCTATCTCTATATTTTGTGACAATACAAGTGCAATAAAAATTTCAAATAATCCAGTGATGCATTCTATGACAAACCGTATATCTATTAGGTATCACTTCTTGAGGGAAAAGATGCTACAAAATTAAGTTAGTCTTGAATATGTTTCTACCAAGGAACAAATTGCTAGCATATTCACTAAGGCTCTTTCGAAGGATAATTTTGAGTATCTTAGGGGGAAGTTAGGGGTTATTGTCCCTCCTTTAAATTAAGTGCACATGGAGGTGCATCATTTGAGTGGATTCATAAATTCTTTTTTATCTAGATTGATGATTGTGGTCTACTCCTCAGGGGGAGTAGAGAGTTGAATTGTTGTAGTATGTGATGTGGGTGCACTCATAAGAGGGAGTAATCAGAGCTTTATATGGCAATTTTTTCATGCAAAACTTTGATTTTCCATTGATGTCAAAGGTAGAGAGAGTCGCATGAAAGAGTGAAAGGAAAGAAGAACCAAAGAAAGGGAAGAAGAAGCAATAGAATGTGTATGTTGTCTTTGATGGTTTTTCACATCGTGTGTTGCCATAAATGACAAAGGGGGATATTGTTGCAATTATGGATGTGTTTGGTGGTTTTGTCATTAATGTTGTCATTGATGTCAACATATTTTAGAGTGACTGTAGGTGGTACTTGTATAGTTGAGATACTATAGAAATTTTTAGAGTACATGGAGCTATATTTATGAAGTTTCAATTGTGTAGTTTCCAAGTTCTTTTGAGAAAATTAATAAATAATGAAGGCAGTGTTGAATGTGTGTTCTAAGTGTGATCTAGTATTGTGCTTTTCATTTCTTCTATATTGATCCTATGCCTTTTTGGATATATGGTATTTTTTTATGAGCTTCAATGGATAATATATCCTAAGTTTTAGCTTCTGGATTGAAGGAGAGTGAGATATGTTAACCGGTGTGTGAACTGGTTTGTCAAAACTACTTGTCTATGGACTAGGAGAAATATTTTTTCTTCATAGCCTTTTGGTGGTTTGTTTTAGATCTTGTGGATCTAGAAGAAGGTTAACAATGATGTTCTTTGTGTTCTAGAAAAAATTCTTATGATTTGGTTCTTTGGAATATTTTCTCTAGAGCTCCTATGTATTGTTGCTCGTCTGATTGGACTATTGAAGAATGTTTTATGCATGAAGATTGTTGCAGTTTTTGTGGATGTTCCTGAAGGTCTCTTAGAGTTGTTTAAGTGTCTAGTGAAGTGTGTTGAGTGATCCAAGTGAGATCATCTTTCTGGAGATGTGCGTACTTCAAAGATCATTGGTTTTTCAATAGGTTTGATTGACCTGATGTTTACACGTTACATAAATATTTGTATTGAATTAAGGGAGCATGTGATTGATCCAAAATGTTGTTTAGGTCCTAATTAAATATGTATTTGGTCCTCTCTCATTCTTATCCAATGCGAGAATGTTGAGTAGCCGACCTGAGTTGAATTTTTTAAATGAGGGATGTATAACTGACCTTTGATAAAGTTTCTAGGGTTGAAGATGGTATAAAAGAAAGTCAAGATGTTGTGAATTGTATAACAAGTAAGTGTAGTGTGTGAAAAAAAGCAAAAATTAGAGTGTGTAAGATAAAATCAATTCAGTGGTACTTTGATGTGTTAGATTCTTGAAAACACTGAGTTGATGGTGTTTGCAATCTTTTGATCAAGTTGTGAATGTGTGGAACCTATTTTTATGGATCTTTATTTATCCTTTCTTTATCTGTAGGTAGTGTACCTCCTTCTAGACAGTGAATCCTATTGTAGGCAGTGAGCCCTCTTGCAGTGATCCTTTTGTATTTGGTATTGCATTAATACTATATTGTGAGTTAATCCTCATCGTGGTTTTTCCCTCATTGGATTTTCCACATAAATTTAGTGTCTCTGGTGTTTGCTTCTTCTTTTTTTCATTTCATGTTTACACTTAATAATAGATTGGGTTAGATTGGAATTGATTAAGATTAGAAGTAAAGTAATTTGGTATGACTGATTTACCCCCCTCTTAGTTGTCTTGTACATTTCAACAGATGATTGGAACAACTCAACCAACAACAAAAGGCACAAGTTGGTCAAAATAATAAACCTTGGGTACAACCTACTAAAAAGAAACTCATAAACAAGGGTAGAAGCAACTCCTCTGAGCACCATCAGAGAGGAAATCAATAAACAAGAAACATCCCAACCAATAAAAAACCCCACTAGAATTAAAATCTTTATAGACCATTGTAGCATAGAAAAAGGTAACCCTTTTTCACACTTAAATTGGGAATAATTAATATTAAATTAACTTAATTATTCCTTGATTTAGTGTTGTAATGTGTTTCACACATTCACATTGAGTCTAGTGCCCTTTTAAATAAAATGGACTTAATTTATAACTTATTTAGGGTGTTGTAAAGTGTTTTATTACACTTTCACACTTATCTAGGGTTTCATTAATTAATTGTGGTTAATTGAGCTTAATTACCCCCTTTAATTCAAATTTAAGCCTTATTAATTACATTTTTTAAAGGATTTATCTCGACACCCAATAATTATATTGCTTGACATTTCATTTGGAAAATTTTAGGTCCCAAAAAAAGGTGCTATGACCCATTTTCCACTACTGGTGAATGGGTCCTCTAAACATAGGACACCCATTTCTTGGCATTTTTGAAATGGTTTTTTTATGTTATTTCATCCCCCAAAGCATGGTCCTAGAAAGTTGTGTTATGACCCATTCACCCTAGGTGGCGAATGGGTCCTCCTCACATAGGACACCCCTTTTTGAATTTAATTGTGTTGGGATTATAATGATTTTCAATCCCAGATCTGATGTCGGCTTGAATTATTTGAATTTAGAGGTTAATCTCTAGATATGGTATAAATATGGGGTCAATTCACATAGTTTCACCTAATACTTTCAAGAGAGCATTCCTAAGAGAAAAATCATGATTCCAAAAGCATTATAGAGAATTTCAAAGGTATATTATTGAAGTTTTATCGCAGCAATTCAAGATAATCTCATCATGTTAAAGGCATAGTGCATCAAGCATGTTGTTGATTTACCATTGAAGATCCATTTGGCAAGCATTGTTTGATTACCAATTTGATATCAAGACCTACATTCTTCATGGCCATTTCATGTTAGTTTGTAGATTTACATTCCAAGACATCATCCAGGGTATCATCATTTCAAGTTTCATGTTTCATGTCCTTATTTCCTTGTTTCATCATTGGTTTAATTACCTAAAAGGGGTTTAACCAAAGAAAACCCCTATCCCCTAACAAGAAACATTTTTTTCTCCCCTTTAATGTGTGTTTGTAGGTTCATAAATTGAAGGTCAAGTGGAGAACAAGATTGGAGCAAAATTGTCAAAGTTTACAAAGTTGCAAAGTTGTGATCTACATTGCAAGATCACAAAAATTATTCTACAGGATTTGTTTAAGACTTTCAAGAGTTGAAAACATAGGAGCTAAGAGTGCAAACATTGAAGAATAGAACCCAAAAGTGGGTTTTTGAAACCCTAAGAGGAACCCATTTGCCACTAAAGTGAATAAGTCCTCAGTAATGCTTGAAGTAGTGAACATCTCAAATTTTAAGTTGCAGATTGAGAGAAACAAAACCTAGAAGTCAGCTTTCAAAAACCCTAATAGGTACCCATTCGCCACTAAAGGTGAATAAATCCTCAATGGGCCCCAAAACATCACTTTTTCAGCAAGGTACACATTATTTCAACTTCTTAAAACCTCCCTCTTTTTTTCTATAACAGTTAGGATTAATTTATGATTGTTATTATGCATTTTTCCTTCATAATTGAATAAAACACACCTAATGAAAAATTAGGTTCATCATTTATAACCTATTTATGGTGAACCTATTTTTTGATATTTCATTTTGGTGAACCTAACGTGAAGTACATTCTAAATTCTGATTTGGAGTGCATTTAAACCTTGGATCTTAGTTTTGTAATAGTTTGAATTAGGTTTTCACTAGTTGCATTACATTTAGGGTTCTTTAAAATTGCATTAGTTTAATTGCATATAGGGGTTTAATTCATTCTTGTATTGTTTAAATATGAAAATTTTCAAAAATTTGCATGCATATTACATTGATTTTGCATAGTGTTTGCATATTAGTGTACTTTTCATCATTCATATTCAAAAATTAAGTAAAAATTACATTTTAAAAGGTATCATATAGGTCATCATTTACCGTTCATTTCACTTTCATTAGGTCATCAAATTCTAGAAATTTCTATTACAAGAGTTACAGTTTGAAATTGGACAACAAAAACACATAAAACAACTTAAAAATTACATTTTTCACCTTTTTAAAACCTTGATCTAGGAACCATTCACCCCTACTGGAAAATGAGTCCCTAAACAATATAAACAGGGACCAAAATCACTGATGTTTTTTCAGGGAAGATTACTCCCTCAAAAATATAATGATCTTGGTAGTCCTATGACAACTTTGAGTATTGGAGAAGTTGAGATAACCAATGTGATAATTTATTTGGGAGCAGTTATCAATTTTATCACATTAGACACTGTTGAAATGTTGGGTATGATAAGTGTTTAGTCCACAACAACTATTTTATAGTTTTTAAATCAGTCTACTACCAAACCTAAAGGTGTTCTTGAATATATCAGGGTTGCCATTGATACATGGGATTACCCAATTGACTTTCTAGTCCTTAAAGATAGAAAGAAAGATTTTGGATATCCAATTATCTTAGGTAGACCATGGTTAGCCACTGCAGTATCATTGATAGATTGCAAATCAGGAAGTATGATCATTTCTAATGGTCAAAAACAAAAGGGTTTGTCACTTTATCATCCACCCAACCATCAATTAAACCTAATACTCAACTTTAGATTGATGAGGATATGGAGTCAGAAGGAGGTGGTATTGTAGAATTATCCATTGTGACTTTAATAGAAAATTTTGAGGAATGTAAAGAACAAGGTCTTAATTCTGAAGAGATTTATCAAGTAAAGGAGAAGAGGGACTATCATGGAATGTTGCATCAACAAAATTCACATCCATGTCCTTTAAATACAATTGTAGTGGACCCACTTGATTCTAAAAATGAGACCAAATAAATTATGGTAGCGATGGATAAGACTCTCTTCATTAATTCTTCCTTATCCTCCTCATAAGAAAAGGAATTAAAGAAAATCTTGGAAAATCACACAGAAGCATTTGCTTGGGAATACAAGGATATGAGAGGAATTCTCCCTTATATTTGTAATCATCATATTTATATTGAAGATATTAAGCCAGTAAGGCAAGGTCAAAGAAGGATCAATCTTGTTCTTAGAGACCTTGTTAAGCAAGAAATGGAAAAACTACTGAAAGTGGGTTTTATTTATCGAATGTCTAATAGTCAATGGGTTTCCCCATTAGTTATTGTTCCCAATAAAAATGGAAAGTGGCATGTGTTTGTGGATTATAGAGAATTAAACAAAGCCACTAAAAAGGATCATTTTCCTTTACCATTTATTGATCGAGTACTTGATAACTTAGTTGGTAGTAGTTATTTCTCTTTCTTGGATGGTTTTAGTGGGTACAATCAGATCGAAGTGGATTTGGAAGACCAAGATAAGGCTACTTTTACGTGTCCTTGGGGTACGTATTCTTATACAGTTCTACCATTTGGACTGTGCAATGCACCAACCACTTTCCATAGAGTTTTCCTAGCTATTTTTGCAAATATAACTACCTCATGTGTGGAATTATATATGGATGACTTTACAATTCATGCACAAA
Source organism: Sequoiadendron giganteum (assembly GCA_007115665.2). Lineage (NCBI taxonomy): Eukaryota > Viridiplantae > Streptophyta > Pinopsida > Cupressales > Cupressaceae > Sequoiadendron > Sequoiadendron giganteum. The sequence continues at coordinate 510,827,750 of CM021105.1, forward strand.
CATTTGAAGAAGCACTTGAACGTTTGAGCAAGGTTTTACAAAGATGTAAGGATCATATATCATCTTTGAATCATGAAAAGTGTTCCCTTCTGATGATAGAAGGATTGTTCTAGGATACCACATTTCTAAACAGGGAATCAAAGTTGATCCCAAGAAAGTAGAAATCATTCAATAGATTGAGATTCCTAAAAATCAAACTAGTGTTCATAGTTCTCTTGGGCATGTTTGGTATTACAGAATATTTATTGAGGGGTTTAGTAAAATTGTTGAACCTTTGTTTAAATTTCTCAAGAAATACATGGAATTTGTATGGACAAGTGATTGTTAGAAAGCTTTTGAAACAATTAAAAATGCCTTAACTACTTCTCTGATTATGATATTGCTATCAGGATTCAACCGTGTAGTTTTCGAGTCAAACTCATTGATCGATGATTCATGATTAGTGGTTCACAAGAACCCATCTCTCATGATAATGAATGGTCCACTTATCACTCATTACATCTAGGTAATGCTCACAGAGGTGAAGCATTGGTCCGTCCTGAGAGGTCACTGATCCCAGTACTGCTCCAGCTCAAGTGCGCTTAACCACGGAGTTTCCCCCAAGGTTAATCCCACTTCGCTTGCTACCCCATTTGCAAAACCTTCAGCAAGTGTTGTGCCTTATGAACCATTCATTATAGAGCCCCTTTAGCTCATCAATTGATAAGTAGGAGGTTTCTTCCACAGTGTGTCAAATTATCATATTGCTATCAGGATTCAACCGTGTAGTTTTCGAGTCAAACTCATTGACCCATGATTCATGAGTAGTGGTTCACAAGAACCCATCTCTCATGATAATGAATGGTCCATTTAGCACTCATTGCATCTAGGTTATGCTCACATAGGTTAAGCATTGGTCCATCCCGAGAGGTCACCCATCCCAGTATGCTCCAGCTCAAGCGCGCTTAACCACAGAGTTTCCCCCAAGGTTAAGCCCACTTAGCTTGCCTCCCCATTTGAAAAACCTTCAACAAGTGTTGTGCCTTATGAACCATTCATTATAGAGCCCCTTTAGCTCATCAATTTATAAGTAGGAGGTTTCTTCCACAGCGTGTCAAATTATGATACTGCTATCAAGATTCAACCGTGTAGTTTTTGAGTCAAACTCATTGACCCATGATTCATGAGTAGTGGTTCACAAGAACCCATATCTCATGATAATGAATAGTCCACTTAGCACTCATTGCATCTAGGTGATTCTTACAGAGGTGAAGCATTGGTACTTCTTTGATTATTAAAGGACCTGTTTGGGGAGTTCCATTTCATATACATATTGATGCATCCAACTTTGGTATTGGTGCAGTTTTGGGACAGAAAGATGAGAATGAAGCAATCCATGCTATCTACTATGTTAGTTAAAATCTAAATCCTATAGAAAGGAATTACACAGCAACTGAAAAAGAATTTTTAGCTTTAATATATGAAATTAATAAATTTAGGCACTATATTACTGGTCATAGACCATGTTGTTATTAGATATATGATGAATAAAGATGTAGTGTGTGCACGAATTATAAGATGGCTATTATTATTGTAAGAATTTGATGTGACCATAATAGATAAGCCTGGTAAAGATAATGTTGTTACTGATTTCCTTTCAAGAATTTTTTTATAGGGTGATCAGGAGCCGGTAGATGACACATTTCCAGATGAGAAATTGTTTGCAATATCAATCCATCCTCCATGGTTTTTTGACCTTGCAAATTATCTTGTAATAGGGAAGCATCCAAATCATTTTAATCCTGAGCAAAAAAGGAGATTAATATGTGAAAGTTATAAATTCCAATGGATAAATGGAATTTTGTTTAATATGTGTCCTAATCATGTTCTTCATAGGTGTGTTGTTGAAATAGATGTTTATGATGTTGTACATGCTTTCCATGATGAGTTAGAAGGAGGAAATTATTTAGTGATCAGAATGGTTCATAAGATCTTAGGAGCTGGTTATTTTTGGTCATCTATAATAAATGATGTTTCATTCTTTGTTAAGCATTGTGATGAGTTCCAGCAGATGGGAAGACCTACACCAACAATGGATATTTCATTACAACCTTAGATATTTAAATAACCCTTTGAGAAATGGGGAATTGATTTCATGGGACCTATTAATCCACCTTCCAAAGGACAACATTATATTCTAGTTTGCACAGACTATGTCACAAAGTGGGTTGAGGTGAAAGCTTTTCCAGCAGCAAGGGAAGATAAAGTAGTTTATTTTTTGTACAAACATATTCTTCAAATATTTGGTGCATCAAGGGAGATTGTGTCAAACCAAAGACCACAGTTTTTGTCTACTATGATGGAACCTTTTATTTAAAGATATTAGATGACACACAGGAAATCCACACCATATCATCCTCAAGTGAATGGGCAAGTAGAAGTTACTAACCAGGAATTGGAAAATATTTTGACAAAGACTATTTCATTGATCAAAATAGACTTGGTAGAAAGGTTAGATGAAGCAGTCTAGGCTTATAATACAACCTGGAAAACTAATACAGGGTTCTCTCCATATGAACTAGTGTATGGGAAAACTCCAGTCATGCCTATTGAGTTCAAGTTGCAGACATTAAAAACAACATTGGATGTTGGTATCGATTTATCAAATGCGGAGAAAATTAGGATTCTATAATTGAATTGATTGGATGAAATGATAATGGAAGCTCTTCATCACATAGAAATAATTCAGAAGGAAAGGAAAGAATGGCATGATAAGCACATTGTGACAAAACAATTCAAGAAGGGATATTGAGCACTACTATTTGATTCTAGATTCCAAGAGTTTAAAGGGAAATTCCATACAACATGGTTGGGACCCTATGAAATTGATCAATTTTTTAAAAATGGGGTTGTTCAACTGGTACCAATAGATGGAGAAAGAAGGATTATGTTGGTTAATGGTCATCGTCTGAAGATATATCATAAACCAGCACCAAGAGGATTTTTTATCAAATTTATAGCATAAAATTAAACATTTTTTTATGGAAGATATTTCTTCCTTAGGAGAATGTGCTCCTAAATAATATTTTGAAAAAAGGTATGAATAAAGAAGGTAAAGTGAAAACCAAAATTGGTGTTTACCTTCTAAATAAAGGAGATAGATTGAAAACTAGAAATGGCAGTTTATCTTCTAGAAAAAAATATAAAAAAAGGAAGCAATGGCTCAAAACCAAAAATGGCGGTCTTCCTAGATCAATTTCAGTTTTCTCTTGATGGCTCCTAATGACTCCTGATGTTCCCAAGGTTCTTATTAATAAAATTTCTTGTTAGTTCCAAGATCTCTTTGATTGACTCATTGGAATATTTTCCAACTTAGTTAATTTATAAGATTTGATTGACTTCTGCATTAAATAAAAAGGTATGCATTTATTGTAGGTATTATTTTTGAAATATTATTCTCTAACTTATTTATTATATAGGTATGAATTTTCACCCCTTACGCAAATTCCCCTTTTACACTTCCTCACCTTAGAAAACAAAATTAGAACATGAAATTCCACATCAGCAAGTTTCCTTCATTCCACTTGGCATTCATCTTTTGCATTAGTAGAAGAATAACTATCGAGAATGCTTGTACAGCATGCTTATGTCCTTGATGGATTCCCACATTTGAAGTTGGTAGAGGCATTACACTTCCTATTAGGAATAAATTGTAACGTCCCTCTTACACTAACCGACCCAAAAATGTTTTATTCTCCTCACCTAACCTTCAAAAACATTAATTCTTCATGCAACTCATTTCTTTGGCATCTCTTTTGGAAATATCTAAGCATTCACTTAACATCCATCACTTTAATCAGCACTTTGGTACTTCATAGTAGAAGAAAAAACACTCCATCAACTCCATAGATCAAGTGTGGAAAAAGCCATTGCAGCAAGGACTTGAGTTTTTGCAACACCTCCCTTCACCATAGTTGAGGTTGTGGTGATTGTTCAAGCTCTCTTTCCCCATCATTGGCTAGTGAGCTCTTGGTGGAGGTGGTAATTTTTTCACTCCTATCCTCTACGATTTGGTTGAGTAACACTTCACTATTTTGTAGTGTTTATTTTGTTCTCTAATTTATTTTCTCCTTTATCATATATTTCTCTATAATTTCTATCTTGGTTGTCTGTGGAGGTGGAAACACCGAAATAGAAGTCTAACTAAGGTAGACCTCTACACAACCGCCAACAATTTTTCCTCTTCCTTTGTGTAGGTAGACATGCATTTGGAGCTAGCTGGAATATAGGCTCTTTTGTGAGATTATCTTTGTCACCTTAGCTTTAATATATCTTCTTTATCATATTCATTTGTATCTCTCTTATTTTATAGTTTTCTTTTGTTCCCTTAAAAATCACTAGCTAGGTCGTCAGCTTGTTTTCTAGCGGTTCTTACTGTGTTTTTGGTCCTTTTTTCATGTGGACACCAGTGCACCTGCAAGACATAAACACACCACTTTTTCATCCCAAAACCGTTCTTCCATCCTTGGGAAGAGAGCTACCTAAGGTGCAATGTTGAACTCAAAAATCGGCTTGCCTAGCCCCATTCTGAATTTTAGGCCTACAGAGAGATTGAAGGACCTCATATTCCTCATCATCCTTGTCCCTCATTTGAAAAATTCCTTTAGAGTGAGGTAAGTTAGGGAAACCTTATTCTCTTGGATCTTTGTGACTTGGGGCCTTGAACATGATTGGTCCCCCTCTCTTACATTTTTGGTGAACCCGATGTGAACCTAAATTTGTTCATTTGGCAGTGTTGAAACTTATCCCATGTGCCTTGTGATCATTGTGTCCTTGAGAATTGTGAAGGTTTATGAGCATCACAACCCAGTCCACAACCTTCAAGTACGTTGGCAAGATAATTATATGACACCTTCCAATGGATAAGATGAGGGTCACCTCTAGTTTCTCTACAAGCCTTTTCTTTGGACCTGATATGGGTCTTTAGAGTTAGGAGCAGTTGTCGAGGGGTGAGGTAGGAATCTCTAATGAAACCAATCATGTCCCCACTCCTCTTGCATCTCCCACACCTTCATCGATAGATAAGCATAAGTTTGTTCATATTCCTTCAGAATATGTCTTCGCCCTTAGCAAAAGGTTGGCTAACTTAGAAAATAACTTGGAAAGAAACTCGAAGTTGGCTAGGGTCACTTGGGTTATTAGTGAATTAAATTATATGGTGGGAAAAGACCGAATAGGCATAGAACTCCTGACTAGCCTCTCTAGTCTAACCAAAGCGTGTGCCCTTTTGAATAATGATAACCTTATACAAGGGGCCACTTTTGAAGAACATGAGAGACAGTTAGGAGTATCCATGCCTCCCATGTCTGTATACATGACTGATGTGGTCCTTTTGATCTACATCCCTTCTGCCTCTGACATATCTAAAACTATCAAAGCGAATAGGATCCCCTTGAGTTTCAGCTTCACCCCTCCCATCACCTCTAGTATTGGAGGTTTTGGCAGGATGAGTGGTGGAGGCTTTGGTAGTAGTGGTGGCTTTAGCGGTGGGGGTGGCACTATTGGAAGTGGTTTCGATGGAGATCATGGTGGTGGCTTCAGAAGTGACGGTGGCTCCGATAGTGGTTCCAGTGGTGACTACGGTAGCGATTCTGGAGGTGGTTCTAGAGGAGGTCTAATTGGTCCTATGTTATCCAACGACCCTATTCTAAATACTCTCCTTTAGAATATGGGTAAGATGTAGAGCCAATTGGTGAGTCTCTCCCAAGCCTCTACCTAGCCTATCTTCCAACCCTTATTTAAACATAGCCCACTATCGATAGCGATTTTAAATACTCCCTTCCCACAAGGAATGGAGATCCTAAAGTTTGAAAAGTATGGCAGAAAAGGGTATCCACAGACATGTGTCCACCTTTAATGCCCTATACACAGATTTTTTCCATCACGATGTGTTGATGGAAAAAATATTTCCCTAATCTCCCAAGGATATAGTGCTTGAATGGTATTGTTCCTTTCTTGATAATTCCATTTTCTCATTTGATCAAGTGGTGAACCAGTTTCTCCAAAATTTTCAAGCCAACATTAGACCGAAGATGACCTTTTCGAATCTTTTCTGATGCAAACAAGGATATAATGAAAATATTACTAACTTCATTGTGTGGTATCAATTTCTCTTTTCACAAATCTCATACATGTTGCCTAATTCAAACATGCAAAAGGTATTCATAGGGAACCTACAAAGGCATTGGTAAGAGAATTTTTCGCTTATGAAGTACCCTTCCTTCATGAATTTTTTTGCAGAACTATGCGAGTATCAACAAATGGTAGTTCAGTTTGGGGGATCCTCCTCAAGATCTCATTTTGAAGGAAGATCCATCATATCAATCTCTACGAAAGGTAAGGTTATTGTGAATGTAGTAGCCATTGCAGATGACAACGACCTCAAATGAAATTGAAATTTTACAAAGTTGGAAAAATACTATTCTTCCATCTTGCAATAGTTGGTGAAGGATAAGATCATAACCTTGCAGAATCCTAAGCCTCTTAAGGAACCTTACCCTAGTTGGTATGATGCAAGTACTTACTATCAATACCATTAGGTCAACGGATATGATACCGAACGTTGTATGTGCCTGCATCATGAGATATAGGATCACATCAAGGATGGTACTATTCATCTCGATGGAAGCAAATAAAATATAAATAAATCAGTGGAAAAAGCAAAAAGTGAGTTTCAAATATACACAAACCCATTTCCATCACATTCTACCAACATGATTGTTGATCCCTCTAATTCTATCGCTCAACCTAAGGCCTATGTCAACATGGTCATGGTTACTCCCATTAAGTAGCCTACAACCAATTTTTTGGATGTGGCATTCACCTTGTAGGATATTCCTATGAGCAATAAGCCTTCTCCCCTCTACATTCTCACTCACCTCAATGGAAACATTGCGATGGGGTTTTTGGTCAACCCCACGAGTCATGAATCATATTATAGAAGAAATATTGTTATTGAATTCATTATAGAGGGAAGAGTATAAAGAAACATCCATTTGTACACATCATGGTCTCTATCTCAAACCATATGGCTCGATAACTTTGTTCATTCTAGTTGGACCTAGGGTTGTTGACATGGTTTTTGATGTTATTCTAGAGTTGGATTTGTTCAGGTTGAAGCTAGGAATACCTTGGCTATCTTTCATGAATGGGATGGCCTTCGTAATTCATAAATATTTAAAGTTTTCCCATGAAGGTGTTGTTCACGTAGTGCATGACAATAGATACTAGCCTCTAGTTTCCCGTGGGAGATATTCATTAGATCACTTTTGGCCCACCTCGGTCGGTCTGCTTCCTCCAAGAACTAACCTAATTTACAAAAACTATGTAAAGTATAAAATTGGGGGCAAGGGACAGCCAAAAATGACCCTTCCTATAACATAGCAGCCAATTTCCTCCTGTTCCTAAAAGGGAAAGGAGAATCTTACCCCTTTTCGGGTTGCCTTGTTTTCTCCCCTTTCTTGGGAGGAGTATTGGATGAGTAAGCCTAGCCTTTACCCATTGAGTCTGATGGTTCCTACTTGGCATGGACCCAAGATCAGGATATCGGATCTCCCTACTAAGCCCCCTAGGCCTTGGTAATATTTTCATGGTAGAAAGAAAGGCTCTCAAAGAGAATTTTCTCTATGGCCTCCCACCCCTTCTACTCCAAAAGCAGTAAATAGGAAGAGGCTCGTTGCTAAAGCACTTGAGTTGACTCCCCTTGCTACTTCTCAAACTATCCCTCCTGCTCCCATTCAGGAGTTTGTTCCTCCACTAGAAATGGTTGTACTAGACACTCTCATGGCTGAGCATAATCCTTTTTATTTCTTCATAGCCTTCGGCCTCTAGCTCGAAGAGTCGAAGAAACTGCCTTGGGCACAAGCATAAGCATCAGTGAAAGGAACTTACAATTGAGTAGGCCACTTTGTAGAAGAAGGACAAGGAGATGGCCACGCCTATTTTAGGGCCTCTTGTTGTGTCTTCCCCTCTACTTTCCCTTGTTTCCATTCAACCTAGTTCAGTCTCACCTTTGACTCCCATTGTGAGTGTGCCTAACCCCAAAAAGGTGCAAGTTCTTATCGCTCCTTTAGCAGAGACACCCTTGTTGATGTCCCTTTTGGATATCCCATCATTTCAAAAGTTCATGAATATGTTGAATACTTTCATGGTATCCACTGTGGATTTCTCCTCCTCTTCTTCCCCTACACCTCTCACTTCATCTACAGGGAGTTCACATCCCTTGATGAAGCCAAAGGTAGAGGATGGCCCATCCAGAAATGGAGGGAATAAGAGGATCCCACCTTCTCCAAAAGGTGGTCCTACTTTGGCTTATTCTCTCCTAGTGATGAAGAAAGCCTTGGCTTCCCTTGAGTTTATCTTTTCTCCCAAATCATTTGGTGATCCTAGGAGTGAATCATGAGTGTAGTCTTCCCCATTCATTGAGGTAAAACATGGAACTCCAGTAAAGTGTATTTTTAACTCTCTAGATGAAGTTTCAGCTTTGTCAGTGATCTTCGCAAAGTCGTTGACTTAGCTCCACAAGAGCTTAGTTGAGGGGACCTTGCAAGGCCCTCTTCCTTAGACCTTGTCGCGAGAGGGTCAGAAGCTCCTCCCCTTAACATTCCACCACTATAGGCTCGTCCTCCTTCCCCCTACAATGATCGAGAGTGGGAATTGGATGACCTCTTGGTCGATCAATACTAGGGGGAGGCCCCTTCTTTACCTTTAGATTAGATATGTGTGTGCATTTTGATGTTTTCCTAGATGACCCTTGTCACACTTGTTGGTGCTTAGATATAGGAGTGATTTTTTTTTCATAAACCTCCTTCTATCTATTTCATCATTCTTCCATGTTTATGACTTGACTTTTGGTCAATTGGGGATGATGCAAAGTGTTGGGGGCATTTAAGCTTCCCTTACATATTGAGCAATTTTTTTAATTTTACTTTGTCTTCTTGCATATTCTTCAAATGGTCTGATATAGTAGGGGGTTAACGACAGTTCATTAATATACTATCTCTATACTTATATATATATATGAGCAGATTTGACCCTAAAATATTAGATTACCATGTGCCATTTGTTTGTGTTTGTCTCTCTTTCTCGCTCTTTTTCCTTCCTTTTTCTCTTCTTCAGTTCAGTTTCCCTCTCATGTGTGACAATTCCATCTCTATAATGCTTTGATTTTTAGAAAATGCATTTTTTTCCAAAAAAATATTTTCTCAAAAGTCCACATGAGCATTCCTTTTCAAAATAGTATTCGCGACTTGGACCCCTTATGGAACATGTTTCCTTCATCATGGGTTCGTAAAGAAATAACTTGAGAACCATCCTCCGAGGTGGGAACCGCTTTGACCCTCCCCTTGTGAGGCGGAATTTTTCTTCCTTTTGAATTCTTTGATGAAGTGAACATATTTTGAAAGGATTCCTTAATGATGAATTGATTTGAGAAAGAACGTCCTTCATGGACTTTCAAACAAAGCATCCCTTGAGTGGACCTCCTCTTCACACTAGGTTCTTGAGGGACACCTTTGAAGGTTTTCCAACATTTTAATGATCTGCGTGACTATCTGCTTACTTGCCTATGTGGCCACTTTTTAACATGTTCTATCTACGAGTAAAAATTTTGCTTTGCAGGTGTGCCTATCAAGCTACTTCTTGACTCTGTGGAGTCCCCTTCCTTTGGTTTCCTCCATGTGTTAGATATTAGGGGATACCTCCCTATAGGTCTATGGACCTATAGGGCGCTTCCTTTGAGCTTCCTCCATGTGAGAGATCTTGTGGGTTGTTCCCCTATAGGTCTATGGGTATGTAGGGAACTTTTCTTGGTTTCCTTCATGTGACAAATCTTAGAGGATACCTTCTCTATAGGTATGCGGTTATGTAGGCTGATTTTTTTGGTTTCCTTCATGTCAGAGATCTTGGAGGATACCTTCCCTATAGGTTTGCAAGTTTGTAGGGAAATTTTCTTGGTTTCCTTCATGTGAGAGATCTTGGAGGATACCTTCCTTGTAGGTTTGCGGTTTTGTAAGGTGCTTTTCTCGATTTCCTTCATGTGAGAGATCTTGGAGGATGCCTTCCTTACAGGTTTTTGGTCCTATGAGGCACTTACTTCTCAAGGCTTACTTTATATGAGAGATCTTGGGGGTCATCTCCTTGTAGTTCCACAGTCCTATAAGATGCTTTCATTCTATAGCTTCATGGTTATGCAGGACTGTGGAGTCTTTTGTTCCAACCTATGCTCTTGAGCTCGCCAAATCATGATCTACTTCCTCGATGATTCAAGTATATATTTATAACCCTATTACATTTTTGATCTACTTTACCAAAGTACTCATCAATATTTGTGCTCACTAAAGTGGGGGAAAAATTTATAGGCATGAATTTGCACCCCTTATACAAATTCCTCGTTTACACTTCCTCGCCTTAGAAAACCAAATCTAAATCCAAAATTTCACATCAGCAAGTTTCCTTCATTCCACTTGGCATTTGTCTTTTACATCGATAGAATAATAAATATTGGGGATGCCCATGTGGCACAAATACATCCATGTGATGCACTTACATCCCTGATGGATTCTCATATCTGAATTTGGTAGAGGCGTTACACTTTCTATTGGAAGAAAATTGTAACATCCCTCTTTGACCAACCGACCCAAAGATGCCTTATTCTCCTCACCTCACCTTCAAAAACATTCATTCTTCATGAAACTCATCTCTTTGGCATCTATTTTGGCAATCTCTAAGCATTCACTTCACATCCATCACTTCAAGTAGCTCTTTGGCACTTCATAGTAGAAGAAAAAACACTCCACCAACTCAGTAGAGAAAGTGTGGAACAATCCATTGCATTAGAGGCTTGATTTTTTGCAACATCTCCCTTCACCATAGTTGAGGTTGTGGTGATTGGTCAATCTCTCTTTCCCCATCATTGGCTAGTGAGCTCTTAATGGAGGTGGTAAATTTTTCACTCCTCTCCTTTATGATTTGGTTGAGTAGCGCTTCACTGTTTTGTAGTGTTTATTGTGTTATGTACTTTCTTTTCTCCTTTATCATATATTTCTCTATCATTTCTATCTTGGCTATCTATGGAGGTGGAAACACAAAAATGAGGGTCTAACTAAGGTAGACCCCTATACAGCCCCCAAAAATTTTCCCTCTTCCTGTGTGTAGGTGGATGTGCATTTGGAGCTAGCTGGTGTACAGGATCTTTTTTGAGATTATCTTCATCACCTTAGCTTTAATATATCTACTTTATCATATTCATTTGTATCTCTTATTTTAGAGTTATGCTTTGTTCCCTTAGAAATCACTAGCTAGGCTATCAGCTTGTTTTCTAGTGGTTCTTACTATGTTTTTGGTCCTTTGATCATGTGGAAACTACTGCACCTAAGAGACTCCAGCATGTTGTTTTGTCATCCCAAGACCGTTCTTTCATCGTCAGGTAGAGAGCTACCTGAGGTCTTGTGTTGAACTCAAAAACCATCTTGCCTATTCTCGTTCTGAATTTCAAGTCTGTAGAGTGATTGAAGGACCTTATAGTCCTCATCATTCTCATCCCTCATTTAAAACATTCCTTTAGAGTGAGGTAAGTTATGGCAGCCTTCCGCTCTTGGCTCTTTGTGACTTGGGGCCTTGAACGTGGTTTGTCCCCCTCTCAACCAGTTATTATGATGTGAAATTAAGTAAAAAAATTAAGCATAGAAATATTTTCCAAAATAGTTAGTAATATTGTAATAAATAAGTATTAATCATTTCAAATTCTGGTAGAGAGATAAGGATGTGACATTTAAATGGATTCTATAATAATTTCAAGTAATAGTGAGATTTTCATATCAGTGCCAATATATTTGCTTATGTTAGCACCATCACCAACTTTGCAAATCATAATGCAAAGTACAGGGTTGTTGTGTGTGAATCGTCTGAAGGGAATAAAGACAAATTAATAACGAGCGATTTGACATGACATGTGATTTTTTAAAAAAAATTGCATCTGAGTAAAGAAATACTCATTATTTGTTTTCCTTAACAATTTGTGGCTGTCATTTTCTATGTTGAGTTGTAGAAGTGAAAAAATGGGGGATAAAAGAAATGCAAAGCCTTAAAATTTTCAGTCTAGACCCTAAGATGGAGAGATTACTCAGAGAAGATGGGTGGCTTGATTTTATAAAAATTTATGAGGGTCTTGATCTTGAATTGGTTGAGGAATTTGTCAAGAATTTTCATGTTAATGTTACCAGAGTAAGAGGGGAAGTAATAGAGGTCATTCTTACTATTATATGTCAATTGTCTGGTATTCCAGTTGAAGGGGAACCAATAAATAAAGGGCATATAAGTTTACAACATTTGGTTTCGTCATTTCATGAAGAACCTCGAAGGCAACCTAAAATTCAATGGCATAAGGGAAGTCATCGAGGAATTTCTCACAACAGCCTAGAGGAGCCCTAGAAAATAGATGTAATGTGGTTAGTTAAATAATTCACCTATAAAGTACAATATGACATCATCTTAGGGCTAGAAATGTGAATGCTAATGCATTTAAGGTATGGAAATACCATACCTTCTACAAAAATCAACCTACTTTCCTTTCTATTTTTTCAAATTTCTTCTATGATATCTAGAGTAAAATCTAGAGGTGCATCATCCATTCGATATCATAGTTTGATACATTTGATAATTAAGCACCATTTTATGAGAAAAGAGTCTGGTAGGGAAGGGTGGCTGGAATTTTTGTCAACCCCAATTGTCAAGCGTGAAAGAAAATCCAAGAATGGACCCGTAGAAAAAAGGGTAAAAGTTGAAAAATAAGAATCTTCCATAAAAGGATAGAAAAAGAAAAAGAGAAAGCTACAAGAAATTTTTAGGGTAACCCATAGCACTTTTGAAAGGAAAAAGTGAGATTTGAAAGAAGAAAACCCTAATGGTGTTGAAGTCCATATTCCAACTCCTATTGGGTTTCTAGAAAAAACTCCTAAAACTCATCAGAACACTTTGGAAATCCATGAAGAAGTCCAAACCCCTGTGTGTTTTGTTGACCAAGCCATTAGTCCTCTTAAAGCCCCAATTCCATCTCCAGAGAGAACCCCTATTATAGAATATCATATCTCACCTCATGATATGAAATCTTCTAATATTCCAAAAGAAGATAGCCCTGTTGAAGGGTCTGATAATCAAACTGAGGGAAAAGAAGCTTTTGATAAATTTGAAGATGAGAAGCCTAAATATTCTTCTCCACATTTGTTGGTTTTTGAAAGAAGGAAGGGTAAAGAGCCAATGGTTGAACAAGAAAAATTTCCTCAAATGCAGGAAGGAGAGGAAATGGAGGAGGAAGAAGAGATAGCAAGGGCAATGGCAATGTCTAGAATACAAGCAAAATTAGAGGAAGAGAAAAGAAGAATACAATTTCTTGAAGAGAAATTAAAAATAAAAGAAGAGGAAATGTAGAAATTTGTAAATAAGATAGAATAAATGGTAGAAAAAGAAAGTATTTTGCAAGGAAAACTAAAGAAAATAGAAAAGGCCTTATAGCAAGCTAATGCACAGGCATTAGCCCAAGCAGAGGAATAGCAAGGTTAAGTGTAGTGGAAATAAGAAGATTGAAGGAAGAATTACAATAAAAAGAGGAGCAATTAAGACAACAATCATGTAAATTAAATTCTCATGGAGCTTCCACCTCATCTACTCCAAGGAGATACCTTTCTCTAATGTAACTAAAACTTAAACAAGAAAATAACTAGTTGAGAAGCAAAACTCAACAATTAGAGAAGGAAAGAGATGAAGTGAATGAAAGAGTTCAACAAGTTGTATAACTATCATCTACAATATTGTCAATGAGAAAGACTTCAAGGTTATATGCATTATTTTTGAGAGAAATATTTATTCAAAGGAAAATCAATCAACTAGTTCTAGAGAGAAAAATCGATTATGATGATGACAATGAATCTCTTAAAGACTTACAGTATTCATCCAACTATTCAGAACCAAATACGTGAATATTTTCAACATGGTTTTTCTTCTTGGTGATTTCCTCAATATTTTTATAATGTTTTGATAAGAGAGTTACAAATCAGGTCTTTTGTATCATTGTTGCAGAATCGGGTTGAATGGAAAAATCGGGCAACTCAGTACAAGGATGCACAAATAAAATTAGGAATTCCTATGAGAGATGAGACCCCCTGTTCAATAAATTTTAGAGCCAAATTCAAGTACTTCACAATGTCACATAATGTAGCACCAATTTATAGGAGGAATCTGTCGGAAAGCATTCATGTTTTCAAAAATATTCAGGATCACCTTCCATATAGAGCTTTAACTATAGCAAGAGATAGGTTCCATAGTATTCCAGCACCATTAAGAAGAAGAGAACCCATCTCACCAAGAAACATTACCTGGAGTCTCACTAGAGTGAGAACTTTGATAGTTGTCATTGAGGAGCATCAATCCAATTGGATTGGGATGAAATTCAGACCACCCTTAATCATAATGCATGTACCTACATTTGATGCATTACCATAGTTTATAGGGGAGAGTTTGAGAAAATGGATGGAAGAATTTGAAAAAATGAATTGATATGCTCATCCCAGGACCTACTTTGAATATATGTTGCAAGATGGTGATTTGGTTAACTTAGTTACTTGTATGGTGAGGAAGAATAGGAATTTCCCAGATCCTCAACCATGAGGACATGGTTGATAGTAGGACGGGGAGAAATGATGAGTTCCCTAAATGACACTTTAATTGATCATTTTATGTTTACAAAGACTTTATTATACTTTTGATTAACTATGTTGCTGGTAGATTATATACTTAAATGTTTGCTTATTTTATCTTATATTTAACTAATTAGAAGATATATTAGAAATAATATTTTGCATTAAATTTTTTTATTTTAATGATGTTAATGATGGAATGACTATGCAATTTGAAATCTTTGTTGTCATATTATAATCATATTCTTGAGGATTCCATGTAGGTGATTAAATGCTTACTATATGAGATGAATTTTTTAAAATCTCTATTTAACAATGTGGAATCAACTGTGCTCCTGGATGCTCTAGTTAGATATTGACTCATCATGATTTTGAATTAACTTCCTTAGTCAATTTGGAAACTTCTTGTTCCAACTATTATGAGGCAAAATTCTCTCTAATACTTTCAATTATTCTTTATTTTTATTTTTCGCTTTATATCTTGGCAGTTAGCACCATGATTTTCAATTCAAATAAAGGATATTTCTATAAATATCCATCCTTAGATTTAGTCTAGAGTTAGATAATCTTTCGCTTAACGTTGTAATGTGCGTACTATGCACTTTTTTATACTCACCTATTTGGGCCAATTTGAATGCAAATAAGGAGTTTATTTCAATCTTGGCATTAAAGGTCCCACCAGAGGAAGAGAAAGGCCCACTAAACCAAAGGATATGACCTTGTGTTGTGTTCTTTGATTCAATTAATTAATATTCAGTTTGTATCAATTGGAAAGTTAAGCATCTTAATTTATGTTTAATCATTGTTAGTGACTGCATTCACTTACATTCTTAGATTAATTCATTGTGTTCTTAAGATCATTCATGGTGCTTTACTATATATTAACATTCATTTGTTTACTATAGATTTAATTGTTGTTCATAGGAATTATACTTAATAACCGTTTCAAATGCATGTAGTATTAATGGAGGTAATAATGATGACTCATGGGAAGATTAAACCAAAGCTTATTTGGAATTTATTCATGGAAATTAGTGTTGTTATTTTCTATATTAATATTTATTTCCTTGCAAATGTAAAATAGACTTTCTTTCCAAGTAAATTTCAATTTTGCATTTTAGATTTCGAGTGAGTTTAGTTGTCTTAATTTTTCCATGAATCAATTACAATCAAGTCAGATGGGGTCTGAACTAGGTTATTAGAGCTACATAAGAATTAGTTAAGAGATAAGATAGATTTAGTCTTTAGAAATTAATTTTTGAGTTCCACTCTTGAGAGCTCTTGAAGTCTCTTGAAGGAGACAAACCAAAATCAAGAGTCACTATTTATAGTGCAAAACCCCCCAATCCATGGAGACATCCTTATTGCATACAGATCTAAGACACACCCGGTTCAATAATTGAAAGATTAAATGATGCAATAAGGGACACCAACAACCTTTCCCATCACCCTTCTTCCACATTCTTCTAATCCATTCTATTTATCTTTTCATCATTTCTCATTTTCTTCTAATCATCTATTCCCATTTTTTCAATCGATATCCCTCTAATCCAACATCATGAATCCTTATCCTCCTCCCACACAACCAAAAATAGTAGTCAAGGGATATCCTAATTACAATGAAAATTAAATTGAAAGTCTTGTTGATAAAGATGAGTATGATATATATCCCCTTGATGCTATCATTACTATCCATCTCTCCCCAAGCATCATCCAAAATCCAATCACTAATCCAATCTATCTCATAATGCTTTCATCCACACCTACTAGCAATCCTTATTCTACCTTTGACAAGGGATATCCATTATCTTCCACATCCACATATTCATCCTATCCTTTATCCATATCTCTCTCTTATCTATCCCCCACATATCCCTCTCATTCCATATCCATAGCTCCATCTTAGTCCCTATCGATATCTCACCCTCCATCTTCACACAAAAACATTATCACCTTCACCCCTTATCCAAATCCTACAATGCATGATCCTCCTCCACCTTCCACATCCTCCAATCCTAATCGATCATCCCAATATTCCCACATTAATCCACCATCCCAATCTTCCTACCTTAATTACCTATCCACTTTCTCTAATTTCAATCCACCATCCACATATTTCTATCCTAATCCACCATCCATATCCTCCTATCCTTATCCACCATGCATATCCACCTATGTCACTCCATATTTCACTTTATCATATCCTAATACTTCGTCTAATCTTGATCCCCCCACCAATTATAATCCTCCACCTACTTTTAGTCATCCATCTAATCCCATCCATCCATCTAATCCTAATGCACCAATCCATAATCCTAATATTCCCCCCATTCATAATATTTCATCTATTATGACCACCCCATATAAGCCTACAATATCCAATTATCTCATTCCATATATCATCCAAGGACTCATAACAAATAAGACGTCCCCAAATCCACATCTTGATTTCATGGAACCATGCCACCCCACTTGACCATATACACTCACTAGTGATGAGGCCCTTCTCCATTCCACACCTATCATTACTATTCCCACTCCTAACACCATCCAAATTATTGAACCCATAAAACCCACTAAATCCATTGACTCCCCATCTTCTACTCCTAGAGCCAACCAACCCATCGAAGAAGCCCAAATCCAATTCCCTTATACTCCTAGCATTAACCAAATCCACTCCCATGAACTTAATGAATCCTCCATCCTTCCATCTTAGGAGTCCATCCAACAATCCTCTTCTACCACACCATCTACACCCATTGAAACTTGCCAAGAGCTTGTTCTTAAGAATCCCAACATATCCCTTCATCCACATCAAGATCCTACCATCTCATCCACTCCATCTCATTCTCCCTCTCCTCAACCAAATCATGATCCTACTATCCCATCCACTCCATCTCATGATCCCTCTCCTCAACCAAATAATTATCCTTCTATCCCATCCACTCCATCTCATGATCCCTCTCCTCAAACAAATCATTATCCTACTATCCCATCCACTCCATCTCATGATCCCTCTCCTCAACCAATTCATGATCCTTCTATCCCATCCACTCCATCTCAAGATCATACTAGCTCATCCACTCCATCTCATGATCCCCTTAAAAATCAAGATCCTATCATACCACCTAATACCTCTCGTGATCCCTTATCACTCACTCCTCACAACCAAGATGCTACCATCCCATCATCTCCATCTCATGATCCTTAATAACCACTTAATTAAACTATCCCAACACCAAATCCGTATCCCCTCGGTCCTCTTACATTCATCCATGGTAGTTTTCTTGCAAAAGAAGAAAAAATTATATACACCACCCATCCTCCTCCACCTAATAATGGACTTGCATCATTCTTCCAAAATAAAAATCATCCTACCATAAATCGAATGCTCAAGGTCATGAACTATCAAGGAAAAGGATTATGCCTTCATGAGCAAGGTATTTTAGAGCCCGTTGATGTTAAATAAAATCCACGTGTACAAGATCTTGGATATATATCTCAAGACTCACGATCCAAAAATGTTGGTACCACCTTTGTACATCCTAAGTGAGCCACTTCCAAAAGAATAATAGTATCTTCCCATCACTCCACTAAACCATTTGTAATCATCCCCCCTCCTTTATCATATCACCCCAAAACAACCATTCATATTCCTCCTTCATCCTCCCAATTTATTTTGTGTCCTTATGTCCCTCCATCCACCATCACACATCCTCCATATACTAAGTCCATTCTAGGACCTTATATCCCACAATAACCTTCTCCATCTCATCCTACTCATCCCCTCATCCATTAATCATCTATTCCTATCACCCATCATAAAAACCCCACTATCATAATCCCTAATCAGGATCAACAAAGGCCCATAACTATACCCCCTCTATCCAAACACCATCTCCAAAATCCTACCTCTATCACTCCATTCATAATCTCTCCACATCATCCATATCCTCACATCCATCCCATTGGTATTGGAAGAACTTTGGATGCCAAATTAAAAATTCATAAATCCAAACATCTACATGAATCTAAAGCTCCGCATGTCCCCTTAAAAGGATATGATGAAAAAAAAGAAAAATCCCTTCCAAAAGTTTAATCAATCACAAAGACTACACAAGCCTATTATATCAAAAATCAAAACCATGTGGATCCCGAAGAAAAGAGATCCAATTCCTTCAAATCAAACATCCATAACATCCAAAGTTGCCAATCCAAAAGCTACTCATACACATCATCCATCTCCTAAATCTATTTTGGATCCTTATGTACCTAAATTCACTATCCCAACTCCTCCATTATCCCCACATTCTCCATCCATTAATCCTCCTATCATTTCACTACCCCAACCATATGTGCCAATGTTGGTCCTAAAAAAATTCCTCCATCACACATCCACCCCATCATTCCATCCATGCACTTTCCAACACCCCATCCATTATCCCCTATATCTCCCCCATCAAATTCCTTTAATCCATTCTCTTACATAATCCATCCATTCTAATATGGTTGTACCAACATCCAATAGTCATTTCGCACATGGGTACAAATTACCTCATATGGAACTTGATGCTTGAATCCTTCATCCATCCCCTTATCACATATCTTCCAAATTCATTTATCCACATCCCTATCCTCATCCATCTCCACCAACTACTAAAAAATACAAAATATCCAAAAGATCCAAAAAATCCCCAAAAAAAAAGTCAAAAAGAATTGAAAAAAAAAAGCAAAAAAAAAAATAGTAAAGAAATCATTCGTCCAATAGTGTAAATTTGGAAAACAAGTGACTTGGTAAAGTACCATGATGAAAACCTAGTAAATAGGCATCATGTGTAAATCCCCCCATCTATTTTACTTCCACACTTGATGGAAACTTCATCCCCTTCCTCTATCTCCTCCATCCAACCTATGCACCTATCCTACCTATCATATCCCATTTATCCCAATTCATACATCTTCATTGTAATCTTGATAAGGAAAAGGGAAAATATTTATACATGATTTGGACCCCTCTTTGCATACATCCTCTCTATCCATACTATATTATTCCTTATCCACTTTCCATGCTACCATCCATCTCCCTTCCTTATCCATGCATCCTATCCATATCCATCTCACTCGCTTATTCACCCATCCTCCTATCTACCATCCCTTTTCCCTCAGCACACATGACATATATAGAGTGGAGAATCTCCTTATTTGTGACATATACCTTGAAGACAACATTCATCCATCTTTTCATCCCTTAAATATCACTATTGTCACCTTCCCATCCATCCAAATGATCCCTTCCATCTTCCAAATCCTCATGTTTCCTTCCATCAATATGATAATCCCTTCCATCTCCTCCTTATCTTCCCATCCATCCATCTAAAAAAATCCCTTCCATATCCCCATCCTCCTCTTTCTATCCATTCATCATACCATCCCTTCCATTCCCCATCCTTATCTCTCTATCAATTCATCCCTATAATCATTTCATCTCATAATATCTTGTCATTAGTATCTAGCTATAGGATACCCCCATGAAACCCAATTTCATATATCTCACCATCAACACTCCCACCTCTTTCACATATCTTGATAATCTCTTATCACTTCTCATCAATCATTTATCCATTATGACATCCTCCTAATTCGTCTTTTGATGATTTGGATAACTATCCTACTTTTTAGCTTCATGTAATCCACATCTTATGCATATTGACCATCCTATTCACAAGGTTAGTCTGGTGTCATCATATAGGTTGCATCATGATGTAGAGAATCTACAACCTTCAGGGGTACTCATGACCCTAAACACAAAACTTGAGAAGAACTCTTAAACATTCACCAAATTACACTTCTTTGCAACTTGTCTTCATGAGGAAAAAAGGCAACAAATCATCCCATCTTTCTTCTAAAATTTTACCAAACCCCAAAAACACTTCAATCATCATTATTTTAATAGGAAAAAACCAAATACACTACCTTACAACTCCATTTTATCATATTCACAAATTCTTGTACTCAAAGACCTTAACTCTAGTAGTAGTCCAACAAACTAAAATTGGGTATAAATCTAACACCATATTGAATCTCCACAAACCAATACCAGTTTCTAGGACCCATTTGGGCCTCATTCAACATACTTAAACATAAAGTACACTTTTTTTTTAAAAACATCTCAGAAAAATTGATTGTCCATAGCCAAAAGAGCCTTAACTAGATCTATTTTACAAAGAGACTACCCTTAAAACTTGATACATGTCTAATTTTTTTCTATTCATCCACTTATAAGGTCTCAAAACCACTAAATCAATCATTTTATCAAGGAAAATCACTAACTAAAATAGTGGATCAAGAAATCCTTACTTAAAGCTTGAATTAAGCTTCATTCAATGAGGGTTTGATAAAAATATGCCTTCCAAACCACATACCAACTTTCCAATGCTTAAAATTTCTTTAGATATACCTACACATACTATCTACACCATCTCAAATCCTTTGCAAACACTGTTTCTTCAAAACCCTGCACTTAGCCATGACTCTTGAACCAAAAATCAATGTCAATTAAATGGGGTAGCAACTTAACTTTTTTATTTCACTTAAAAATCAAAAATTCCAATCTTCATTCAGCCAAACATGTTGTAAAGTTTTTTTACATGCTCTAGGAGACTTCTACTAACCATATTGATTGCATTTTCAACTGATTCAAACTTGGAGCCATCAACTTTCATGAAAAACTCAAAAACAAATGAGAGGGCAAGAACTACAACCTTGTATTTTGACTTCCCCTAGACCTGAACTTATAAAAATATTAAAATATAACCTATTATAGCCCATTCCACAAATTTTATAAGCCTACATCGGTGGAATGGTTGCAAAATGCAACTTAGACTCTCAAAACCCTTGATTTAAGGGTTACAAAACAATTTCTTAAAGATCTATTTCTTATAATCTTTAAACTTGATGAAAATACTTCAAATCACTTCCCAAATGAATATAACACCCTAATATAATAATTAAAATCAATAAAATAACCTATGAACTACTACGGTGTTTGTACAAAGGTCTGAAAGCAAGAAGAAAACAATAAAATTGTAGAACATATTACTTTTATTATCAAAATTTATTCAAATTACAAACTCCAATGCTTATATCGCCTTTACAAGTCCTTTTATAAATATATTACATCAGTTACTATAT
Organism: Sequoiadendron giganteum; assembly: GCA_007115665.2. NCBI lineage: Eukaryota > Viridiplantae > Streptophyta > Pinopsida > Cupressales > Cupressaceae > Sequoiadendron > Sequoiadendron giganteum. The sequence goes on from CM021105.1 coordinate 510,849,670, forward strand.
CTTCCCATTCAATTCCCAACGTCCAAACCTTCCCTTTACCCAAATGACTCTTCACATTCTTGTATTTTACAATTTTGCAACTTTTGTATTTGTGCAACAAAATGACATCTTTTTGCAAATTGACTTAACTGACCTCCTAGAGACCTAATGGCGACTCAATTACATTTTTAAATGACCTTATGATGACCCTTTTACATACATTCCATGGTTAAAATTCAAATTTTACAAAATTGCCTATTGGAGGCATAAAATGCACAAGGTGCTCCTACACCAAACAACCGGCCTTAAAAGTTTCCAAGTCACTTTGGAAATATGTTGTTGTAGATAATTATTCTTCTCAAAATTTATTTGATCCTCAAATAATCCTTCACACCTACATACCTTGATCAATTATGTCTTGTGTTGCTTCCTTGCTCTTGAAATATTCACTTTCCTTTGTCTTGATTCCAACTTTTTATCTTCTTCACTTGTCTTTGCCTTTTTCCTTCTCTTTCTCTACCCAATAACCTTTGTATTCTTAGATTCCAAACCACTATCTAACACAATTCATATTCCCTCTAACTTCTTTTTCATTCAAAGGACACAGGATTGTCCTTTCACATTGCTTTTAAAAGCAATCTTTCCTTATTCCTAACAATTCATCTTTGGCCTTGTCTAACCTGTATATCATCATCTTTTCATTTTCTCCAATTAGTGAAGTACTCTTCAAACTGACTTTGAATTTTTAGTAATGGTAGAAAAATCTTCAAGTGCTTCTAAGACAGATATTTGCCTCCCTCACTGCTTCATCACACAAACTTAGCATACCATCTATCTTACCCAACAATAGCTCTTGGAAGATGCACCTACCACTCTTTCTCTCAATGGCCTCACTCTCTTTGCACCTTATCCCCAGCTTAATCTCCATTGGATAATGGTGAACATGGACCTCATCTTTTATGTAACCAACACACAACTTCTTATAACTCTTTCTCTTTGCAGCTTTAAGATGGTTCAAGCATCTGCAACCAACAAGTCAACAATAATTTTTAAAAAAACTAGATTAGATAGCTCTAATACCAATTGGTGTAGATAATCTACAACTTTCAGGGGTACTCATGACTCTAAACACAAAACTTGAGAAGATTTCTTAAACATTCCCCAAATTACACTTCTTTGCAACTTGTCTCCTTGAGGAAAAAAGGAAACAAATCATTCCATCTTGCTTCTAAACTTTTACCAGACCCAAAAATTACTTCAATAACCATAATTTTAATAGGAACAAACTAAATTCATTTCCTTACAATTTTGTTTTATTAGATTCACAAATTCTTTTACTCAAAGACCTTAACTCTAGTAGTAGTCCAACAAGCTAAAATCGGGTATAAATTTAACACCATATTAAATCTCCACAAACCAAGACCCATTTGTGCCTCATTAAACATACTTAAACAAAAGGTACACTTGTTTTGAAAAATATATCAGAAAAATTGATTGTCTGCAGCCAAAAGAGCCTTAACTAGGCCTATTTTACAAAGGGACTAACCTTAAAACTTGATGCATGTCAATTTTTTTTATTTTCAGCCACTAATCAGGTCTAAAAACCACCAAATAAACCATTTTCTCAAGGAAAATCACTCACTAAAACAATGGATCAAGAAATACTTACTTAAAGCTTGAATTAAGCTTCATTCAATAAGGGTTTGATAAAAATATGCCTTCCAAACCACATACCAACATTCCAATGCTTAAAATGTATTTATATATACCTAATCATACTATCTACACCATCCCCAATCCTTTGAAAAAACTATTTCTTCAAAATCCTACACTTAGCCATCACTCTTGAACCAAAAATCAATGTCAATTAAGTGGGGCAACAACTTAACTTATGCATTTCACTTAAAAATCACAAATTCCAATCTTCATTCATAAAAACACATTTTAAAGGGTATTTACATGCTCTAGGAACCTTGTACTAACCATCTTGAATGCATTTTCAACTGATTCAAACTTGGAGCCATCAACTTTCATGGAAAACACAGAAAATTTTGAGAGGGCAGCAACTACAACCTTGTATTTCAATTTCCCATAGACCTAGACTCATAAAAAATATTAAAATATAATATATTAAAACCCATTCCACCAATTTTCTAAGCCTACATTGGTGGAATGGTTACAAAATGAAACTTAGACTCTCAAAACACTTGATTTAAGGGTTACAAAATAGTTTCTTAAAGATTTGTTTCTTATAACCTCTAAACTTAATGAAAAGACTTCAAATATATTTCCAAATGAATCTAACACCATACTCTAAGAATTAAAATCAATAAAATATCCTATGAACTATTGTGTTGTTTGTACAAAGGTCTGAAAGCAAGAAGAAAATACTGAAAATGCATAATAGAATACTTTTATTATCAAAATTTCTTCGAATTACAATCTCCAATGCATATCTCACCTTTACAAGTCCTTTTATAAATATATTGCATTAGTTACTATATATTCACCTCCAATTCCCAATGTCCAAACCTTCCCTTTACCCAAATGACTCTTCACATTCTTGTATTTTGCAATTTTGCAACTTTTGCATTTGTACAACAAAATGACATCTTTTAGAAAATTGACTTAACTAACCTCGTAAAGACCTAATGGTGACTCAATTACATTTTTAAATGACCTTATCATGATCCTTTTACATACATTCCATGGTGAAAATTTAAATTTTACAAAATTTCCTATTGGAGGCATAAAATGCACAAGGTGCTCCTGCACCACATCATTATATCTACTTATCATTAGGTATTGCATTGCATTATCCATTTTCCATTGTCTATCATTGGTATTTTTGTCAAACTATGTTTCCTCTATGCTTTCACATAGGCAAGGCCATCATTGATGAGCCCCCGAGGACTAGGTTTATCCTTTAGGGTGTATCTTGGTCTTTGTCGTGTCTTCAAGCATGTCCCTATCCAATTAGTTCCTAAAAAAAAAATCCACTAGTCCCATCAGGTTCAATTTATTTTTTGTATCTTGATTCATGCCAATCAAACAATCTACCCCTATCTATCCTTGGTCTTAGCAAGATGTATCCTTCCTCATATCAGACCACATCAATCCCATCCACCAATTGGTCCTATGGCAAAGGATATTTGAATTTATTGTGATCTTTTGGTGATTTTTGCATTTTTCTTATCATTTGTGCTTCTTATTATACCTACTCAAATTCTCCATGATCTATCATATCATGTTGCACTTTAACTAGTAGACATAGGGGCATATCTTGAATTTTTGCATGATCTTGTCTTCCTAGTTGTCCCACGTAGTACCCACCAAGATCCTTGTGATCTTTTGTTACGTCGAGGCATCCTTTGTGTTTGTGGTTTTCCGAAATTTTCCCTACCAAAGCCCTAATGAATTTTGGATTTTGGACTAACCTTTTGTTTGTTGTGTCAATCACATGCATGTGATTTGAAGTCACCTTGGTTCCTCATACCTTGGCACATAGTATCTCATGCTATATCCAATTAAGTGTTCATTACATGACAGCATAACACATAACAATTAAGTTTCTTGATATAGTTACTATCCTTTCATCTCCCCCATCTTCCATCCTCCCATCTATCATTTCCCTCTATCTATCATTTACTTTCCTACCCATTGGATTTTGGTTGTGCAAGTGAGTTTTCTCCCTCCATTTCCCCATCATTCATCCATCCTTCCATCTTTTCCATCTTTTCCATCATCTCATTATCATTTTAGTCGTTTAGAATAATATATATTTTTTATTCTAAGCATATTTTCATCCATCTCCATCATTTCATCATCTCAACAATCTTCTTAGGATAATATACATTTTTTATTCTAAGCTTCTTTTCCTCCACCATATTCATTCATTTCAGAAATCTCACATCTTAATTAAGCCCTCATCCATTCAATCTAGCATAAATCATCTGATCACATCTTTGGTCTTACTCCTAGCCTTGCTAAAATCCTTGATCCCATCATCATCATCATAATCATCATCATTGAGATGTATCCCTGTGTTTTTTTGGCATATATTGTTCCCTCATCAACAACAGACCCATCATCATCATCATCATCATCATCATCGTCGTCGTCAAGATGTATCCTTCCCCATCCTTTTATTGTTTTTGAATATATCATCACCTCATCAACAACACTCCATCCTACATCAATCCATATTGGCTTTTAGCTTGCATGGGGAAACATCATATTTATCCTTGAATCCATTTATGTTTGATTTCTTATCATTTTCTCCTTCTATTATCTCTTCCTCCTCCAATCTCACTTTATATTCATCATTCTGCATCATCTTCCTACTCTATCCTTGCATCATCCCATCCATTTTGAGAGAACACTTGTCTTCTCTTGAACCTTCATGTCCTCTCGAGGGGACATCGTCAATCCTAATCTTCATCTTCACTCTCATCATCTTGCTTCCTAGTCACTCTAAATTATTGGGGCATCTTCCCTAATCCAACCATCTTCTTCTAGGTGCTATGTTTTAGTATTCTTTGAAATGATGCTAATTTGTAACACCACAAAGAGGGGAAAAATTTAGACACTAAAAATTGACCACTTTTATTTGGTCAATTTATCCCTAATCGGATCAATTTTATATACTTTATATTAATTAAATAATACCCTATTATTTAATTAATATTCATTATCCCTTTATCCTAATTTATTTCTTCTATCATCTTTAAATTCTATCTTAAAGTAAATAATTACCTTGAATTATTTACTCCATCCTTTATCCCTTTCCTCTAAATAATTAAATAAATAATACATTTATTTATTTGGACTCTCATATCACATCTTCCATAACCTTTTTCTAATCATTGTTAATTTGCATAATCCTTGGTTAGGGATGTGCACACTCCTAATCCATGATTAGGAGGTGTCACATCCTCCATAATATGCAAGTTGTCCCTAATCTTCCTCCATTAACCTAATCACTCCACTAATCCCTCACTTACACATCCTAATCATCCATTAATTATCCTAGTCTAATACATGGCCAACCCCCAATGGAATTTTTAATTCCATTATAATTTTCTCGCATCCGCAAATGGAATTTTAAATTCCATTTTATTTTCCCAAGGTACTTGGAGGAATTTGTATTTCCTCTTCGATCCCCCAAGGAATTTAAAATTCATTTTCCTTTTCCCCATGAGGATTTAAAGGAATTTTTAATTCCTCTTTCCTTTCTCTAAGGAATATGAAATTCCTTTTTATTATCCCCATTTCCGTAAGGAATTTTTAATTGCTTTTATCCTTCCTATGCACAAAAAAAGGAATTTTTAATTCCTTTGGTCAACTCTTGATTTTAACCCTTGATCTCTTGTCCCCTTTCAATCTCCACCATTTTTTTCCTCCCTCCCTTTCTAAATGACTAACACTTAGCCATTTCTTGCATTCTCAACAACACTCATTCTAATACATCACATTCATCTCAATCTCTTAATCATACACCACCATCTTGCATCCATAGCCAAATCCACCATCCTTGCACCCGAATCAAACAAAATCAAGTTGTTATGTTGTCAAAATCGATGTAGAGCACACATCCAATCGCGTCTAAAAGGGAAAACAACTCCATCAAATCTAAAAAGGGTAAAAATTTGTGTTTATTTCTTATCATTGTTTAGATTTTAACTTTAAGCCCAATATTGAGTGTTTTCTTTGGTTTTTATCTTTTTCTTGAGTTTATTTCTTGCATTCTAGTAGGATTAAAAACACTGCACACAATGGCTATGCAAGAAATATCTAAGGCATTACAAGGTATGAAACACATGTTGTGGGTTATTTTTATGTAGATTTTGGCTTTTGGGGTTTGTGGATTTATTGGGTTTATTTCAGTTTTGAGGCTTGAGAAATTTGGGTAAAAAGGTTTTCTTGGATTGTACTTTTATATGAGGGTTTTGTAGAGAAAATTTCATGGATAACCTCTTGAGATCAAATGTGCCTCACCATTGGATCCAAGATGGTTGAGAAATTAATATTCATATAAAAATTTCCCTATTTTGGAGAAGTTGAGAAAATGAAAAAAGAAAAAATAGCCCCTGATCATTTGGTTGTATGACCATAAGATTGCAGAGGTCACAGAAAAATAAATAAATATAATATTTTTTTTTAAAATATATTAAATCTATAGAGAAAATTAAATTTATAAAGCATGTAGTATTAAAAGTTCTATTAAAAAAAATTGGAAATTAAAAAAATAAAAAAAATGATTGGGGATGGGAGTACGTAGACCCTCCTCGTACCTCTCTTGCATCTAATAGCCATAGCTCTACCACATCAACATCAATTTGGTATAGGACTAGCACACCCAACTGGCATTTTCAGCCACTAGCAGGCCAACATTGGTCGACAAGGTGTTATGCCAATAGGGCTAAGCCCTCGGCTCTCGGCCCCTAGTCGGTTGGGAGACTAGCAGTAGGCCTATAAAAAAATAAACTACCCTTTTAAAAACTTAAAATGCATTATAGATTTTAAAATTTGAAACATTAAATCAAATTTAAAACTCATTTGAGTTCCACCACTGTATCATCTTTTTCGTTTCCAAGCTGGCCAGAGGCCACCGATCAACCACCTACCAACCACCCTTATTAGCCAAATCAAGCATTTTTTTTCAAATGGGCATAACTTTCACCCAAGATGCTGGATTTTTTACTTCTTATACTCATTGGAAATGAAGTTCCAAGAAATACGCAATGGTATAGGCTTGGTTCTTTCATTTTACTATTTTTTATGTTTTTGGAGACCAAAGGTTAGATGTTCTCTTGTACACATTTTTTAGCATAACTTTTTCATATGGAGTAGGTTTTTCAATTTCGAATAGGTGTTGGAGAGAATGTATAGCATACTACATTGTGGATTAGGTAGATTCTTAGTTTGTGGTGTAGAGAGAGGTCGGTACTTGTTTGATCACTTGTACAAGCTTGAGATTTGGGGTAAGATTGCATGACCATCCAGATGATTCAAGAGATGAAACCTATTAGGAATCAAAGTGTCTCAACCTTGGAAATTCCTAAGATATTTATTTATTATTAATTTACATTTTCCCATGGATAAATACCATTTTTTATTAAATAATTGTGTTTCATCAAGAGGGGCATGATATTTTGAGTTGGCACTTCCACATGTCAATGCCTTAAAAATTAAGTTATTAGCTGTCAAAAGATGCCCACTTAGTGGTATAACATGGAAATCCTATTTTTAAGGATGTTATGACAAATTAAGTGACAACTGTAAGGGATAAAAGTGGGAGATGTCATTTTGGACATAAGAATTATCTATGACACGCATAAGACAATATTTTCATAAGCTATTGATGGTCTATGACATATGTAAGATCATATCTTATTTTTCTAGTGCAGTGTAGAAAAATGTATCCCTTTACATTTTAACACTCGTTTGGGTCATCCCTACTAAAATTGGGCTTCTTTATGCCTTTTTTGGTCCTATTTTACATACACAAGCCCTATTTAATGCATTTATCTAAGGGTAATCCCAACATTCATTAAATGACCAATCATAATTCAATGTTTTTGGTTATGTGATCTAGATTTAGTGATCTGGGACTCATACACCACCTTGGGCGTATGAGTCCCACCTAGGTCTCAAGACTTGATTTTGAACATTGTATTAAACAAGACATTTCTTGGAGTTTATGTCTTGTGTTTAAGACACTAGGACTCATACACCCCAACTTTTGTATGAGTCCTACCTTAAATATGACCTATTTCAAATCAAATTCTTGGTGAGATTTTATTATCATAGATCTAATGTCGGCTTGTAGTATTGTAATTTCAGGATATTTGACATAAACAAGTATAAATACAAGGTTATTTCATATAGTTTCATCATAAAATTTCATAAGCAATAAAGAGTACTTACACAAGAGCATTCAATGGCATATTTGTAGAAGATTATTGCAGCAATCAAGATCCATTATCATGTCAAAGGCTTGATGTATCATGCATGTGGTTTTGAGCTAATGTTGTGATGTATTGTTCAAGATCAATTCAAGTAATCTAATTTATTATCTTTCATCAAGAATCATGATCAAGATCTACTCTCATTGAGGCCACTTCATGCTTGTTTGAAGATCTACAAGGTTTCAAACAAGGTCTTATTCTTTCATCTTATGTTCCATGTTTCATTTTATTCATGCTTCATTTCTCATTAAGTTTGATTACCAAAATAGGGTTTGACCAAGGAAAACCCCCATTCTCTGACAAAACAACATTATTCTCCTCTCTTTGTATGTATTAGGTTTATAAGTTGAAGAAAAAGTGGACTTAAAGCCTTCAAAAGTATCGAAATTGCGAAGTTATAAAAGTTGCAAAATTTGTCATAAGAATTTGTCAAGGCTCACGTAAACTCATATCTAGAGAAAGATATCCAACTTAGTTGCATGAAACCAGTGGGAAAGTTCTTATTCAATCCATATTCAAAGGCTCACAAAGTTTTAATTCAAAATTATGCTCATAAGACAAATTTCACTTTTTCGGGACACTTTGCAACAATTTGGACGTATGAGTCGTAGTACAACCCTTTTTCTAGATTTCTACAAATCCAGATAAGTCACTAGGAGATTCCAAATCCTACCCAAAAACCCTAGAATAAGACTAAATCACCTAGTGTGGCTTATGAGTTCTACTACATATCAAAATTCAGAATTTCAGAGTTGCAGACCTTGTTTTGGACATCTTTAGTCTTTCAGGTGCTTCTTTGTTTATCCTCAATTTATTAGTCTGATTTTAAGTTCCATTTTCTAGGTCATATAACTAGATTTTCATATTACTTCCATTTCCTTCTTTCTAAGCATTTTCTTAGTGGTGAACCCCTTTTAATCACACCTAAGGAAACCCCCTCTTGTCCTAGTAGCACTTCCCTCAATTGAATCATTGGGTGGAAGTCTTTGTGGTTTTCTTTAATGAACTAAGAATTAAATAGGTGCCCCTTGTTCCATATCCTAAAAGGTGGAACCATATTTCCTATGATTCATTTTGGTGAACCTGACCTTTGGAAACTTGCATTTTTTATATGGAAAACATTGTTGTCCTAGATCTAGGTTAACTTTCCATTCACATTAGTTAAATTGCATTTAGGACTCCTAAATCTTGTATTAGTGGAAAAGTGCATATAGGTTTCATTTTTGCATCTTGCGTCATTGAATTTCATTAGAAAAATGTAATTGCAAATAGTCAAATCAACATACAAGTTAGAAACTTTAGAAACAACTCAAAAAAAATTGAATTTGGCATAAAAACCCTAATCTGGGCACTTTAGTCCCTGTACAAATGGTTTTTCTAGATTTTTGGGAATTTTGTGTTGACTATTTTTTCAGCATTTGAACCTTCCAAAAACTTTAATTGGGACTCATTCACCCATCTAGGAAATTTAGTCCCATATTAGGTCTGAATCTACATTTCACAGCATTAAAAAAATTATTTCTATGCTTCTATTTGTTGTTGTTAGATCTTTGTTTCAGTTTTTTGATCTTTTGTTTCATTCATTTCATTAGTTCTAGCTTCATTTTCTTCACTAATTGTATTTATAAATTTAAAAATCTCATTTACAACGTTTCATTTTTAGATTCTTACATATCATAATCAGTCAATTATCATTTTCTAAATCTGAAAATTTGCATTATCCTTTTGCATGTTTTCTTTATCATTGTCGCATTTCAAATTTGTAGGACAACTATTACGCCATGTTTTCATTGCAAAAATATATGGTTATCATACTTCATGTTCTATTTTTAGATCTTATTGTGTACTATAAGATTTTTTTTTTATATGTATATGAATATGAAGTCCTCTCCCCTCTCTTTTTTTTTTTCATTGATCCCTCTCCTAGTATCCCTCCTATGAATGAGATTATTCTAGTGAAATAAAATACGATATTGGGAAATCATAGAAATCATATTCATTCTTATACCACTATCTCTCATATTTGTGAAGAAGATATTTTGGTGTTAGAAGAACCAATCAATGAGATTTTTGAGAATCCTAGTTGTTCCTCTTCACCTACCTATCTTATTAGGCAAGACATTGATAAACAACACACAACCATAGGTTAGCATGATGATCACATAAAAAAACAATAAGAGACCATTGAAAGCCACCTAAATACCACTTCAACTAGTTTGCATTCATCTCCCAACATCTTCCCCAATTGTGACAATGTTTTAGTGAAAGAGGACATAATTGTAAGAAATTGTGACAATCATATTATTTTTGAGGAGGATATGTTGGTGTTAGATGATCAAATCTTTAAGATCTATGACAACCCTATTTATTTTTCTTCCCCTACATATCCTATTTTTGAAGACATTATTGGAAAAATGAATGTAATCGTAGATAACCATGATAATCATACTCATTATTCTCCTAATATCTCTCCTATTTGTGAAGAATATATTTTGTTGTTAGAAAATCAAACAAATGAAAGTTATGAGTCTTATTTATCTCTCTTCCCCTGGGAAAATTGTTACTGAAAAAGAGAATGACATAATTGATAAATAAGAAAACTCAACCATTGATGAGTCCCCTACTTATGATGAAGTTATTTCAAAAGAACCAAACATTGAATGTCATGAACATCTAGTTTGTAGCTCTCCTAAAAACTCTCCTACTAGGAAGATATCATGGTGGAAGAAAATGAGAACATTGACATATTTCTTTCAAACAATTGTGATGTGACTTCCTTAGATGAATATGATGAAGTGAAAATATACTCTCCTTCACTAAGAGAAAATTATAATAAGGATAAATCTTTTGAGGTTATGCACATTAGATATCCCTTGAAATACTCTCCTGAGCCTGAATTTATCCTTTATCCACCCTCACAACAACTAAAAACTTAAAACAAACCCCTCCTCATCCTCGAACCACCTAAGAATAACATGTCATAGTATCCAAGCTACAATACCATTGCTCATACATATAACACTAGAAACAATTTGCAACCAGGAAAAAAAACTCCAACATCCCTCCCATCACCTCAACCTATCTTTCCTAGTGCCCCTCATTTGCCTTTACATAATGGAAAGGAGTCTGATATTTTTGAAAAAATTAAGAATACTCCTGCTATGGTACCTTATTCAAGCCTCCCCTCATTATCATAACATTATTCAAAGTGCCTTGTAACAATTTTTGGTTCCCTCTAGTAAAAATCCAAGTGATGTAGTAGCTCTAATTCAAGGAATGAATGCAGTTAACCTAGACATTACCTTTCATCAAAATAAGTTACCTCCCTTAGAAGTGAGAAAGAAAAATTATTCCTTCATGATAATATCTAAATTCAATAGAATAGGAATAAAGTGAACCCTTTTGGATAAACTTGGCATGGATAAATCAAGAATTGAACTTGATTCCTTATCGATTCAATGATTTGACAATGTAGGAAAGAAACCACTTGGTGTGATAACATTGCCTATTACATTTGGAAAGGCCATGTTACAAACCCTATCCATGTTATGCCTCATGATCTTACATACAATCTCCTTTTAGGAAGACTTTATATTCATGAGATGCATGTGGTGCCTTCGACTCTTCATCATATCATGAAATATGTCTATAAGAATAAGGTATACCAAATTGAAATAGATCCTGAACCTAAAATTTGTTTGCATGTTGAGAAAGATAAAAAAATCCCTTTGAAAAAAATTACACCAATCATACAAGTAGAACCCATGCAAGAAGAACAAAAAGATAAGTTCCCTAAACCCTTCACAATGTTATCGGTGGATGATTTAGGATCATTGGATTTTACACCTACATTCATGGGTGCATAAAAGATCACAACAAAAGAGTTTAAAAAGGGAAAAGGAAAATTTGTGATGTAAACACAAGATTTGAAAGCATCCACTTCAACCACTTTAGAAGAAGAAACAAATTACACAACAAACTTATATGAAGTTGATTATGGACAACCACTGAATCCAAAAGAAATGAGAAATATTTATTAAAAAGGTTATGAACTTATTAAACAACTTGGGTATAGTGGAAAAGGATTTGGTTCTAGAGAACAAGGTATTTGTGCCCCTATAGAGCTTAATACTAAAGAAACAACTAATGGTCTTGGTTATTGTCCCTTAAAAGAAAAAACAAGCCTTCATTTAATATCAACACTCTTACAAATGACTCCCCTAAGCTAACTTTAACATTAGTGCATCCTGAATTGATAGAAAGCAATGGTCTTGGTTATTGTCCTTTGAAAGAAATGAAAGAAAAAAAGCATTGTTCTCTTAACATTAATGTCCTCACACAAAGCACTCATAGGACATGTCTTAGTAATGATTGGAGTTCATCAGATTTTGCACCCTCCTTTCAAGGAGAGAAAAAAATCTCACAATCTAAAGAGTCTTGTGTAAGTATGACATCTTTTACTAAGAAAGAGGTATCTTTATCACAAAATAAATGAGCATATTCTACTATTGATCAAGAGGGTATCTTATCGAGACTCCTCCAAGATCACTTGATATCTCTCCCTCCAAGAACACAAAATAAATTCTACTACAAGAGTTAATTTTGTGCATATCATAGAGTTTGTATTCATTCTACTAATGAAAGTAAGGCTTTGAGTAATTTAATTCAACATATTAAGGATTGTGGTGCTCTTCCTTGTGTTAAAGCACCTAGATCCTCTAATTGATACTGATTTTCATGTTTTTCATCAATCACCTCAGCTCATCCTTGTCTTTCACTAAGTGGGGGCAAGGGGTTAAGTAGCCTTGTCCTCATATGGAACTTGAAGTTGTCTCTTTTGGCTAGTTTACCACCTTCCATGTATATATTAGATCAAGCTTGGGATGTGGACGACATGCCTTAAGTTGGCTTGTATGTGACGTACTGAGTTATGTTTAGTATTGCATTTTGGGTAAAACCCCTTTTCATGAATTAGTTTCATTCAAGAACATATGAATTGGCATAGAGCTTTCTGAATAGGCTCTCATGTCTCCTACTTTAAATTAATTGCTCACAGCATGGTGTTTAGCAATTTCTTTAAAGTGGGGGCATACATTGACATTATACTTTTGCATTTTACAACTCATGTTTCATTGTGTGTTCTTCTTACTTCATTTGATGTGTATTTCTCTTGGTGAAAACATTGGGTGTGATGTCCTTCAAGAGCATGATCTCTCTTAGCATATCCTATTCCTCTTAGTGACTTGATGTCATACACTACATCCCCTAAGTTGTGAATCTTATATTCTTCAATTGGTCCTCTCTTGGATACATTAGGCACAATATTCCCTAAGTTAATACCTTACATGAACTAAGAAAAACAACTTTGAATTTACCTTACGCTATTTTTCATTTACAATAACTGTTATATGGCCACCTTGCTTTCTTGTGGAGCCATTCTATTTGTTCATGGGTGTCAAGCATAAAAAGTTTTGATTGCCTCATGAATCTTGTCATTCATTTTGTGTGACACCTTATCAAAGTTTTCAGGAGGTATAGCTTTGTTATATTTATCAAATGGGATCCCAACATAGGCATGACTTTCCCATAACCACTTTCTTGTATGTGTGAGCATATCGGCCATGTGTATATATGTCTCTGGAGGCTCACCTAGTGGGTGGCCTAAGGTTCCACTAGCCCTTATGAGAGTGTGTTTGGCTTGCATAGTGGACATCATGTTCCACTTGTAAACATTTTTGGACAAATAGCTTAGATATGATCCACATCGCATTGGACAAATGGTCGAGGCTTAATACACCCTTTTTTTCTTTTTCTTTTTCTTCTTTATGTCTTTAACATTATATATTTGTATATCTTGATGTTGTGTATCATACACCTCATGTGTTTCCTTTTGTTCTTATGATGGTTTGACGTAGGATATTAGATCTTGGGGACTTGGCTACCTCCTTAATCTTTGTCATCCTATACCATCCACAATGGTACACTTGGACCCCTCTTGATGCAAGTTTATCTACTTTAGTGTGATTTTGAAGCAAGTTCCTCTCACTAAAGTGGGGGCTAAATGTATTGTAGAAAAATTTATCCCTTTACATTTTCACACTCGTTTGCACCATCCCTGCTAAAATTGGGCTTCTTTATGCCTTATTTGGTCCTTTTTTGCATCCACGGGCCTTATTTAATGCATTTCTCTGAGGATAATCCTGAAATTCATTAAATGACCGATCATAGTTCAATGTTTTTTGTTGTGTTCTATATTTAGTGGTCTAGGATTCATAAGCCACCTTGGGTGTATGAGTCCCACCTAGGTCTCAAGACTTGATTTTAAACATTGTATTAAACAAGACATTTTCTTAGAGTTTGTGTCCCATGTTTAAGACATTGGGACTCATATGCCCAGCTAGTGTATGAGTCCCACCTTAACCAGGACCTATTTCAAATCAAATTCTTGGTGGGATTCTATTATCCTAGATCTGATGTCAGCTTGTAGTGTTGTGATTTAAATAAATTTAGCATAAAAAAAGTATAAATACAAGGTTATTTCACATAGTTTCATCCTATAATTTCATAAGAAATTTAGATTACTTTCATAAGAGCATTCAAGAAGGAATTCAAGATAAGATTTTTAGAAGATTATTGCAGCAATCAAGATCCATTATCATGTCAAATTCTTGATGCATCATGTATGTGGTTTTGAGCTAATATTGTGATGTATTGTTCAAGGTCAAATCAAGTATTCTAAGGTATTATATTTCATCAAGAATCATGATCAAGATCTACATCCACTAAGGCCACTTCATGCTTGTTTTTTGATCTATAAGGTTTCAAACAAGGTCCTATTATTTTATCTTATGTTTCATGCTTCATTTCTCATTAAGGTTTGATTACCAAAATGAAGTTTGACCAAGGAAAACCCCCATTCTCTAATAAAAAAACATTATTTCCCTCTCTTTCTATGTTGGAGGTTTATAGATTGAAGAAAAAGTGGACTTGAAACCTTCAAAAGTACCAGAATTTCAAAGTTGTAAAATTTGCAAAAGTCATCATAAGGAGTTGTCAAGGTGAAACTCATATCTAGAGCAAGATATCTAACTTATTTGCATGAAACTAGTGGGAAAGCTCTTATTCAATCCATATTCAGAGGCTCAAAAAAATTTAGCTTAAAATTATACTCATAGGATAATTTTCACTTTTTTGGGAAACTTTGCAAGAGTCTGAGAATGAGTCCCAATATAGCCTTTTTGCCATATTTTTGCAAATCCAGATAAGTCACTAAGAGATTCCAAATCCTGCCCAAAAACCCTAGACTAGGACTAAATCTCCTTGTCTGGCGTATGAGTCCCAATTCACATCAAAATTCAAAATTTAAGAGTTGTAGACCTCGTTTTGGACATCTCCAGTCTTCCAGGTGCTTCTTTGTTTAACCTCAATTTATTAGTCTAATTTTAAGTTCCATATTTTAGATCACATAGCTATATTTGCATATTACTTTCATTTCCTTCTTTCTAAGAATTTGCTTAGTGGTGAAGCCCTTTTAATCATTCCTAAGGAAACCCCCTCTTTTCCTAGTAGCACTTCCCTCGATTGAATCATTGCATGGAAGTCTTTGGGGTTTCCTTTAATGAACTAAGAGTGAAATAGGTACCCCCTAGTTCCATCTCCTAAAAGGTGGAACCCTATTTCCTATGGTTCATCTAGGGATTATTATGACAACTTGTAAGAGGGTGTAATGTCATGTAAGAGACCATGTTTATCATGTAAGGGGTTGTATGGATCTTTACCATGGTATTTTCAAACCTTGTTTTGCCCCATGGTAATTTTTTATGGTGGTATTTTGAGCCCCATAAGTCTATATATTGAGGGGTTCAGATGGAGACACTATGAGATTTTTTATAGGTATACACATACTACTAGATTCAATTCAAGATTGACAGAATTATATGTATTAGAATCTCCTTGAAGAATAATATAGATTTTCCCTCTTTTATTGGTGGATTTTTTAATTCAAAATACTTTTCTCCACGTAAATCCTTGTGTTATGTGTATGGATCTTGATTTGTGTGATTTAATTATATTTTAAATCATTTCTCCATTATTTTCTACAAGTTTATACTTCATATTTGCAAGTTAAATCAGTTTTTCATATTGTAGTGGTTTCCTTCATTTCTAACATTTGGTATCAGACCCTGGCTAGCTTTGTCTATTAGATGGAAGTGTGAAGATTTTTTATGTTGCAGTGGGAGTTTTGTTTTACATATTTGTGGTTGTATGAATCATGGCTACATCTACAACTCATTTGGACATTGAGAAGTTTAATGGATTTAAATACAAGTTGTGGAAATTGAAAATGGACGATCTGCTTGAAAAAAGAGATCAATAGGTGGTTGCAACAAATGAAAAGAAACCCAAAAAAAATGAATGATGGTGATTGAGAGAAGATGGAAAAAAAGGAACGAGGTACTATCTAGTTATGTCTTGTTGATTATGTCCTCCTAAATGTGTTTGAAGAAAATATTTTAGTTTCCTTATGGAAATTGTTAGATCGGACTTATCAATCCGAGAGCCTTGTGAACAAACTATATTTGAAAATAAAATTGTTTTCTTTTAAAATGAAGGAAGGTGAACTAATTGCAAAGCATTTAAATTCATTTAATTTTATTTTGTTTTAATTAGAATAAATAGATGTTAAACTTGAGGAAGATGGAAAATTCATTATACTTCTTTGTTCTTTACCTAAGTCATGAGAAAATTTCATTCTTGCTATCACTGCTAACCTCGAAGATCCCAAGATGGATGCACTTATTGCAACTTTTTTGTCATGGGAAATGAGGAAGAAGGCTATGGATAGCTCAGTGGATTCTCTCAATGTCAGGGGTAGGCCTAAATAAATAAGGCCAAAAGGAGATCAAGGGCCTAAGGAAAAGTCTAAATTTCATTCTAAGACTCTTGGAAAGAAGAACAAAGTAAAGTGTTGGAATTGTGGGAAAAGAGTACATGTGAAGGAGTATAGAAATAAAAAGAAACAATGGGATTCTGCCATAGAAAATTCCTCCAATGTAGGTCATGAAGTTTTACTTTCTATTTGTAATATCACTTCTAATAGACAATGGTTGGTTGACTCATGATTCTTGTATCATATGACTCCTCATAAGGAGTGGTTTTCCACATATGAGAAATATAATGGAGGTAATTTCTACCTTGGGGAAAACACTACATATCTGATTTCTGGATGGGGAAAGTTATTGTTGTGTTTTAGTGGTGGGAGGATCAAAACCATTCCTGGTGTTTTACATATTCTTCTATTAGCTAGAAATCTAATTTCAGATTTGAAGTTGAATGATTCAAGAATGCATGTAATGTTTGATAATCATGGTTGCAGATTGGTGAGAGGAAGCTTGGTGGTAGCAAGGGAAACTTGAATGGGAACTCTATTTAAGATTGATGCCACTAATGTTTAGAATTCCACCTATGTGGCTGAAAATTTTGAAAATAAATGTATGTTGTGGCACCGTAGTTGGGCCACAAAAGTAAAACAATTGAAAACTATTATGAATAAAATTTTTTGGATATTTTATCTTATTCTAATGAGAACTTTTATTTCTGTGAGTATTGTGTGTTTGGAAAACATAACAAAGAACCTTTTTTCGTTAGAACTTATAATAAAGTAAAAGATAAATTAGAAATTATTCATACAAATGTGTTTGGTCCTGTGGATAATGATTTGATTGGAAAATATCATTATTTTGTGACCTTCATTAATGATGTATCCAAATTTACATGGATTTTACTTTATGAAAAATAAATCTGAAGTTTCCCTAAGTTTAAGGAATATATATTCTTAGTAGAAAACCAATTTGGATTGAAAATAAAAGTATTAAGATAAGATAATGGAGGGGAATATTTCTCTAAGTAATTTGATGAGTTTTGTAAGCATTTAGGTATCATAAGACAAAATACGACTCTTTATACACCAGAATAGAATGGTGTTGTAGAAAGGATGAACCAAACTATTATGGAAAGAGCCAAAAGTATGTTAAGTGATGCATAGATAGGTAAATGTTTTTGGATATAATTTGTGTGTATTGCTAGTTACTTGATTAATATACCTCCTTGTAAGGCTCTTGATTCGACGTCTTATGAAGTGTGGATAGGTAAGAAACCTTTTGTTTCACATTTAAGGGTTTTTGGCTATGAGGATTTTGATCATGTGCCTAAGGAAAAAAATTCTAAGTTGGATCCAAAAGCTAAGAAATCCATCTTCATTGGATATGGTGAGAATGTAAAAGGTTATACGTTATGGAATCCTCTAACCAAAAAATTTGTCTAAGAGATGTTATTTTCAAGGAACTTAGATTTATTTTTGATCTTATACAACCAGGAGAGAAAGAAATGAAAAAGATGGTGCATTTTTATTTACAGCAAGAATATGCACATCAAGAAGAACATAATGATGGATTTGAGGACGGAGAAGAAGAAGAGAGTTCAAGTGAAAATTATGAAGAGGAAGACTTTGTTGTGACAGAAGAAGTTGAGCATATTGAAGAACCTGAGGAAGAATATCTTACTCCACCCTTGAGAAGATCCACAAGACAACAGCATATAGTTGATATGTATAGCCCACTAGATTTTTGTTGTGTTTTTTCTTTATTAAGTGCTAATGATGAGCCTAGATCCTACAGGCAAGCTATTCTTGCAGATGATAATGAGTCTTGGCAACTAGCCATGTAGGAGGAGATGATGGCTTTAGACTCTTGTGATACTTAGGATCTTGTTTTTTTTTCCAAAGGAAAGAAAACCATTGGTTTTAAGTGGGTTTATTAAAAAAAATACTGATGCAAAAAGTTCACTAGAGAAGTACAAAGCTAGATTGGTAGTTATAAGGGCTACTCCTAAGGAGATGGAGTTGATTTTGTTCAATTTTCTCTCCTATTGATAAATTATATTTTATTAGATTTATTTTATCCATAGTTATTTCTTATGATTTTGAAATTGATCAAATGGATGTTAAGACTGCTTTCTTGCATGGAGATCTAGAAGGGGGAATTTATATGCAACATCCAAAAGGATTTGAAGTAAAAGGGAAAGAACACTTAGTTTGCAAGTTGAGATGATCTCTTTATGGTTTAAAATAATCACCCCAGATGTGGTATCAAAAATTTGACTCTTTTGTGTTGAAATTTGGCTTTGATAGAAGTAAAGAGGATCATTGTCTTTATATTAAATGTATTGATGATCAGTTACTAATTGTTGCCTTGTATGTGGATGATATGTTGATTTTTAGTAACACAAAAGGTATTATTAGTGAGTTGAAAGCTCAACTTTCATATGCATTTGAGATGAAGGATTTGGGGTTAGCTAGATACATATTGAGAATGGAAATCAAAAGAGATTGAGGTAACAAAAAGCTTTGGTTGTTACAAATTATGTATGTGAGCACTGTTTTGCACACATTCAATGTAGGATTGAAAACCAATTAGAATTCCTTTACCATTTGGCACTAAGCTTGCTTTAGATATGTGTCCTAAATATGAAGATGGTTTTAAGGATATGTATAATGTGTCATATTTTAGTGTTGTATAAAGTTTTATGTATGCAATGGTTTGCACTAGACTAGATATTGCCCAAGTAGTGGGAGTTTTGAACAGATTTATGTCTAACCCTAGTAGAGAGCATTGGAATTATGCAAAGAGGGTATTAATATATTTGTGGGGTACTTCTAATTAGTGTTTGGTTTATTTTAGTACTAATATTGTAGATAAGACATTGGACATACAAGTTTTTATTGATGCAGATTGGGCAAGTGACTTGGATAGTTGAAGGTCCACTAGTGTGTATGTGTTTACTTTGTTTGGAGGAGCTATAAGTTGGATGAGTAAGAGGAAGCCTACAATTTCTTTATCCAGTACTAAAGAAGAGTATATGGTTTCTACCCATGTTTCTAAGGAGGCAATATGGTTACAAATTTTGTGTGTAGGTATTGGTTTTGATTGCAGGATAGTTTAGATTGGTTGTGATAGCCAGAGTGCAGTTCATTTAGCCAAGAATCCTATGTATCATGCTCTAACAAAGAATGTGGATGTAGAATACCATTTTTTTCAAGAAATGATTGCTAATGGACAAATTAAGTTGAAGAAAATTGACACTAAGGTGAATGTTGTAGATTACCTTACCAAACTTGTAAGCATAGATAATTTCATTTGGTGCAATGAGGCCATGGGCCTTGTTTCTTGTACCTAGTTGACTTGATGATGGTGTTATTCCCCTAGCTCTTGCAAGGTATTCGAAAAGTGGGAAAATGTAGGGAATCAAGGTCTCAACCTTGAAAATTCTTAAATTATTTATTTATTATTAATTTACATTTTCCCATGAATAAATATCATTTTTTGTTATTAAATAATTGTGCTTCATCAAGAGGGGCGTGAGATTTTGAGTTGGTACTTTTTCCACATGTTGATGCCTTCAAAAATAAGTTATTATTTTTTAAAAGATGCCCACTTAGTGGTATAGCATGGAAAGCCTATTTTTAAGGATGTTATGATAGATTATATGACAACTATAAGGTCTAAAAGTAGGAGATATCATTTTAGACATGAGAATCATCTATGACATGGATAAGAGAATATTTGTGCAAGCTATTGATGGTCTATGATGCATGTAACAGCATATCCTATTTTCTAGGGATTCTTATGACAACTTGTAAGAGGGTGTAATGTCATGTAAGAGACCATATTTAGCATGTAAGGGGTAGTATGGAATTTTACCATGGTATTTTTGAACCTTGTTTTGACCCATGGTAATATTTTATGGTGGTATTTTGAGCCCCTATGAGTATATATTGAGGGGTTGAAATAGAGACACTATGAGATGTTTTTCAGGTACACATGTGTTATTGGATTGGAGTCAAGATTGAGGAAATTATATGTATTGTAATCTCTTTGAAGAATAATACAAATTTTCCCTCTTTTATTGGTGGATTTTTTATTCGAAAGGTTTTGTTAGTGTAATTAATTAATTATTACACTAGCATAAGTTAACTTAGGTCTTAATTAATCATATTAGTCCTAGGTTGCATTTAATCATTTAATAAAGTTGTTGAGATAAGATTCCCTTCTAGAAGATGAGTTGTATTTTCTAGAACTTATCTCCATCTTGTTATCATTCCCTAGGTAGTTGGTTAGGGTTTCCTATTGTCACATGAAGTGTGATTTGAACACTTGGCAACATCCTTTGCATTTTAGGTTTAGCACTTGCCTATATAATCAGGCATATGTACTCTTTGTAAAATCATCTGATAGATCATAATAGAATCTCTATTTGAATGCCATTATCATAGTTTCTTTTTGGTTGAATATTTCTTCCTGGCAAAGGTCCACTTATGCATCCATCATTCCAACATGGTATCAGAGCTATTCTAGTGACGGTTCATCCCAGGATCAAGAAATTTTGGCTAGTGAGATTCTTTGTAGGCATAAGGGTTTTCTTTGTAGGCTAGTTGGCTCCACCCAGGGACCAAGCTGATTTCTGGAGAAGATTGAGTCAGATTTGAGCACGCCATTGTATTTAGAAGGCCTCGAAACCCTAGGATCGCCTGCCTATTTGTCCAAATCGGACATATTTCATTCGGGAGCCATTTGAGGTATTTTTAAGGGTTTTGCAAAATCAATCGTACTATCCGTACAATTTGTAGAAAAAAATATCCCTTGCAATTGTCCTCTGAGGCAAAAAAAAATTAGTTGCAGGCATTTTTTATTTCAAAAAAATTAGGCTCATATTTGGCAAAAAATTATCATTTTGGGTATTTTTCTATAGTCTTGCGGAAAATATTTATGTCAGAGCGACTATAATTAAAATCCCTATCGGCATCATAAGGGTTCTTCTTTTTAAATCTCTACGGGCTTGATTATCGGTCATCATTTTATTAATTTATGCATATATTATATCGGCTTTGTTATTCAAATTTTAGTTTGTAGGAAAATATTTTTGGTCGGCTGCATTTACCATTTGGCAGGGGCGGTACATTTGTCGATCGTCCTCTATACCGCCACCGATCGGGGCATCACCTGTCGATCGGTGACTCCCACTGGTCATTTCACTTGCTGACAACCGTGGAACCGTCCATCCCACCGATGACCGACAGCTGCTCTGCTACCGCTCCATCCAGCGGCGCTGCCCCGACACCGCCCGACAGCCGCTCTGCTACCGCTCCACTCAGCAGCCCCAACCTTTTTTCCATCTAAACACCTGCAATCACATCAATGACCAGGTGCTAGCACTTGAGGGGCTTATTTTTGGCTCCTAATTACCCTATCAGGCCCTAATAGGGCAAATTTTTCCAAATCGCCATATCTTCGTGCCACGGTGTCAAAATTCGACAAATGAGATATTGTCGGAAAGATAATTTGGTCTACTTTCCAGTGGTGCAATATTTTTTGCAGAATTTTTCTGTTAGAATATTCTACAGTCAATTGAATTCAAAACCCTAGTTTGGACATAAAGGCTCATATCTTTGCAACCGTTGATCGAAATTCAGTAATCCCAGCGGCATCAGGAAGGTAATTCAGAGATTTTTTCATCTGTCCATTCAATTTGATTAGTTTTCACTGCATGTACTCTTGCATTGGTTTTGTTCAATTTGGTGCATTTGTTCAATAACTTGGATATCCTAAAGCTTGGGAAAAGGATTTTTGTTTTGGGTGACATCACTTCAGTTGCATATCACTATCATTGTCTTTGTAATCTTGGAGATCATTCATAGTTTATTATGGGGTTTTCATTTCATCCTACTTTGATCATGTTGAAATGGGGAAACTACAAACAATGGAGAAATGGTATCATCACACATCTCCGATGGCTTCTTTTGTTGCCACATTTGTATAATCTTGTTCCCCCTCCTGGTAGTGACAGTAATAAATTTTCTTGGAATTGCAAAAGGGATCATGTCTTAGGATTCATTGCAATGCATATTGATGTTTCCATCTTGAAAATTTTTAATCATTGTGATTGCCCTCTCACTCTTTGGACTAAAATTTGGGAGATACATGGAGATCATGGCATTCAGCCATTCCCAGATGATCTTATTTCAGATTGTCTTGTGCATCTTCATCTTTCAGACAGGATACCCTATGATGCAGATACTATGCGGGAGTTTGAATATTTGGAATACTTTGAATCTTCGGATGAGGATGAAGAGGGTTCTTTTGATGCTCCTGCTTCTCCATTAGAGACACTTGATCTACCTTCACCTTTAGTGATTCAATGTGCAGAGTCATTGATTGAGTCTCCTACAATTCCTATTCAACAAGAACATTCTCATGGTAGTGATTCATTGAGCATGTCCAGTGATTCATTACAATCAGTATCACATTGTCATCCTAATTGGGATTCCTATCTATCAAACATTGCATCCTTGTTTGTGGAGTCTCACATTTCAGATTTGGAGGACATATTTGAGGGGATATCTCTCATGTTTGATGACAACCATCGCACTCCTGTTGTCAAACCATCACATTCTTTGAATCTTGTTCAGCATGTACTTGACTTGATTATGGCATCTTCCTCTTCATCAGGCAAGGAGACACATGAGCAGCTTTCAAAGACATCATCCGCATTCATATACATCCTTCCTTCCTTCAATTCCTATCCGGAATGGGAAGCTACCCTGTATCTCTACATGGTTTTATTTCTTCTGAAAGGGAGACAAGTTGTTTGTCGACATTGGATCATATTTTTTCTACATACACTTACCTTTTTTGCAAGTGATCTCATATTTTGGGGGGGCTATTTAGTCTCTCTATTTCCCTCCTATGGGGGAGATTTTGATTATATTGTATCCATGTGATGATTTTTGTCCTTGGGGGGATAATGTTGAGTCCTCCAATCATCACCTTTTTGCATTTCATCTCCTTTTTCGAAGAGGGGTTTTCTTCCCACTAGTTTTTCCCCTTTTCTCCGTTTGTGGGAGATAGTTGCATTTTCATATTTTGTACATGGGTACCTAAAATGGCTCTCAGTTAGGACCCATCATCATCTTGCATTATCATTGCATTTTTCATTTCCTCCCTAAGTTGCATTTATGGGGGGGTGTTAGTGTAATTAATTAATTATTACACTAGCATAAGCTAACTTAGGTATTAATTAATCATATTAGTCCTAGGTTGCATTTAATCATTTAATAAAGTTTTTGAGATAAGATTCCCTTCTAGAAGATGAGTTGTATTTTCTAGAACTTATCTCCATCTTGTTATCATTCCCTAGGTAGTTGGTTAGGGTTTCTTGTTGTCACATGAAGTGTGATTTGAACACTTGGCAACATCCTTTGCATTTTAGGTTTAGCACTTGCCTATATAATCAGGCATATGTACTCTTTGTAAAATCATCTAATAGATCATAATAGAATCTCTATTTGAATGCCATTATCATACTTTCTTTGTGGTTGAATATTTCTTCCTGGAAAAGGTCCACCTGTGCATCCATCATTCCAATAGGTTTTTCTCCACATAAATCATTATGTTATGTGTATGGCTCTTGAGTTATGTGATTTTTTTGTAGTTTAAAGCATTTCTCCATTATTTTCTACAAGTTTATATTTAAAATTTGCAAGTTAAATTAGATGAGAATCCAGATGATTCAAGAGAAGAAACCTTGAGGGAGTACATGTTTATATATGATATTTATGATGGTACAACTAATTATCAATTTGGTGCTTTCTGGTATAGGTTTACAAGTGTTTTCAAAGTTGGAATTTGATGGTGACAAGTACACAGGTTGTCTTCAATTTTGAGGACATGGGTTGGCACGAGTAGAGACTTGGAGTCTTATATGGGTGATAGTTGAGTTTATGTATAGTGTTGGCCATGATTATGGTGTCATGGATATGTAGATACATTTGAGCATTGGCACGACATGATCATGTATGTGGTTTTTTGGTGGTGATTTGGTTTGGTGTTAGGAGGTTGTTCTTATCTCATTGATGCTTGATTAGTTCCTTGACTATGGTTACTCATTTGTGGTTTATTTGGTGTTTGATTTTTGATGTCTACATGATTATCTTCTTTGATATCTCAGTTTGTAGGTTGCTAATGTGATGATTATTTTGCATGCTTCATTTTTTTGGATCTATGAGTTATGCAGGTTGTGGATTAGCTACCCATTTTCTTGTAGTGGGATGACTCAGATGTGGACTATCTATATCCATGAGATTTATTTAGTTTTAATGTATATTTTTTTAGTTGGCCTTGTATGTGGTCATTTATACATTGGTATGTTGCATTGGGATGAGAGGATGGATGATTAGAATACCTGATTAGTCAGTTGATTGGACTTGTAGCATGTGGTTTTATCATGATGTCATGATAGCTCGGTTACTTCATTGGTTAGACCTTTCAATGGGATATTTTGAAAGTGATGAATTGGTAGTGTAGGATTGGTTCTTGATTGTTTGATGGTGGTTGTATCTTCTTGGCTTGGAGATCCTAGTTCTACTTGATATGATTGGCATTTCAGTTGCGTGTATGGACCTAGATGATCTTTATGGAGGAGATGGTTGTCATGATTCTATATGTAGCTTGATATCATGATTCAATGGGAGTTGTTTGTAGTGGCATGGATTCATCATTAGTTATGGTTATGGGTGAGTGCAAGATCATGGGGGTCCAAAAAGTGTTGATATGACATAAAAATGGCTGACAACTTTTTTATCCAAATTTGATGAAATGAAAAGGGTTTATAGATAAAATTGTTAGCTCTCCAAAAATATAAGATATGCCTTATTTGGAATTAAATAGATAATTATTATTGATTTTCTACATACATTCTAACTAAAGTCTTGATTGAAAAACATCTATTACTTTTAAACAGTTCAACATTTTTTGAATCCAAAAGATGTGTCACATACTATGCTTCAAAAACTATAGTTTAAAAATAAATAAATAAATAATTTTTTGACCAAGTTAGGCTGGTCGGACAAATGGATTTTTAATATTTTTAAAAATTCCTACTAGAAAATTCATAACTAAATATTTACTTGTAAATAAATTATAAAAAAATTGTGTCACATCCAGAAATGTGTCCTCTACTTATATTGAAATATTTAGAATATAAAATTTATTTTTTCTCCCCATTAGGGTGGTCGGACAAACACCTGATTTTTATTTTTTCTTAAAAATTTAGTACTGATGCATTGAAATTTTAAATTTGCACCAAATATATTTACTTTTTTCCAAAAAAGGTCTAATAGCTACATTCAATTTTCTACAAATTTTGATTTTATTTAATTTTCAAATAATGCTAGTAGCCTATTCAAATTTTTATGTCAAGTTGTGTAACTCTGTTTTTCTTAATTTTTATTACCATTTAGGGGCCTAGTTTGGACCCCCATGATCCTACACTAACCCTTATCTTTATGTGATTGGAGATGGTGGTTCTTGGTTTAGAGTGTGGTTGTTATTATGTCATGGTTTACTCTTAGTTTATAGTTTTGACATGGTACATATTCTCTTGAGACCAAGATGTATGCATGGTTACATGTGATCTCCTAAGATGAGATGATTAGATCATGATGTAATGTTATTTTCCTGATTTTACGATTAGAGTTTTGACATTAATCTTGATGATTCTCTTAGTATTAAGTACATTAGTAATTTTCTTAGGTGCTTCATGATAGTGTGATGTTACATTTGGAGCTTAGTATTGATTGATTTTTTGGAGGTACTCATGGATACCTGGAGATGTGGATGAGGTTGGAGTTATCTTATGATTAGAGAGATTTTCTTGAGATGGTTACTCTTTGGAGGTTTCAGAAAGAATGCCAAGGATCCTTCACTTGGATATGTGCATGTGGTCACCTATAAAGGATATTTTTCTTGGAGTGAGTCACGATGACTTGGTTATCCTGAAGGAGAATTCTCATTCCCCACTCTTGGTCTACTCGACAGATTATCATCTAATATCTATTGCCCATCCTATTTTTGATGTGTTTATATTTTTTGCTTTGATTTCTTATGGTCCAATGAGTTGAGTCATGGTGATTTATTTTGGGAGACTCATTTGAGGATTATTTAGAAGGATTTTATATTCCTTTATCTTTCATAGATATGGATCTTGAGCTATGGATAGTTAAATTTTAGAGGATTTATTTTGAGAGATGTTTGGCATGGTTAACTCCTTGTGATTTTGAGCTTATGTTATTATTCATTGATGTGGAGTTTAGGAGAGTGTTATTGGGTTGATTTCATGATTTGTGAATGGATACTTTAAGTTTTATTTCCTTGGTTAGAGAGGCTTACATCCATGTTGGCATTGTTACATGATTCATATGTTGTGTTTGATCTATGATATTGAGTGGTTGGGTGTTGTTGAGGCTTCTCATTTGGGGTTGTTAAGAGACCATACTTGATGCAACATTGCACTTTGAGGTGTTGGTAGAAGGACATGTTATGATTTACATGTTTTCTCTCTTCATGGTTCCTTCTTGGAGGTTTATGTTCATATGATTTGGGAGGATTGTGGTGACATGTTTTGAGAGAGTATGAATTTTTTGGTGTTGCTTCTGTAGATAGGTTTTATTGTTCTTGGTACTTCATGTTTTGATCATTTATCACACCTTGATATAGTGTTGATTGGTAGACTTGATATTATTTTACATTACCCATGTAGTGAGAGTTCTTGTATATGTATGTTCTTCATTGATATATTTTATATAAGGAGCTTGTGATTGTGGTTTATGGGTTGCATATGTTGGCATGAGTTTACTAATTTTATTGATACCTAGGAGGTATGGATGGTTGGATGTATTAGCAGGTGTTGCGGATGCTATTTTTGATCATCGAGGTTTTTCACCTATACTAGAAACTTGTTTGGAGCATTTTGTTATCACTTGGATTTGATTCTTGTGTTCTTGGATTGGTGCATCTTAACCTTTGCATGTTCATTTTCTTTCATAGGTGGCATGTTGGAGGATGAGACAAGTACTTGGACATATCTTAATGGATCACAAGAGCATGCTAGAGATTCATGTGGTTTCATGAATGGATATGATAATGTTATATTATAAATTTTTAATTAAATAATTATTAGTTGTGATGAATATAGGAGGTCTGGTTAATCACAGTAGGTAATTATTTGAGGACCAATTTATGTTGTATTGAAACATTGGTTTATTATTTAATGTGTGAGAGATATGGGATAATAATTTAATATTAGGGAATGTGTGGTTAATATTTTTTTAATTAAATCATTATTATTTATGATGCATCTAGGAGGCATGGTTAATCACAGTAGGTAATTATTTGGGGACCACTTTATGTTCTATTGACATGTTGGTTTATTATTTAATGTGTGAGAGATATGGGGTAATAATTTAATATTAGGAAATATTTAATAAAGTGAAAAATTAATACCAAATATTAAATGAGGGGTTAGTGGTTTTGTATTCACATGGTTTTATCGTACATGGTTTTATCTTACCACTTGGTTGTATTTGTGTTAGCTTCAATCTATAAAAGCAAGCACATGTTTAGTGGTTAACGCTGGTTGGGTTAGTGGGTTTTCATTATTGAGTTTTTTTGAGGAGTGCATATGTGAAGCATGGAATGGGATGTGTAGATTCATGCTTGGACACAAGGAGTATGCACTAGAGAGGCTTGATGCTTTAGAGGTATTAATTATAACTTGTAATATTTTATTACTAAATAATAGATGGAGTATGGATGTTTTTTTAGGCTAGGTTTTTCCCTCTTGAGGGTTTTCCCAAGGTATATATTGTATTATCTTGTGATTTGTATATTTTATCTATGCATTATGATTAATTGTATGCATTTTTATCTCTCATGGGGTTATGTAGGAAATGGATTAAGATTGTGGGTATGATACATTATTTTCTAACAATGAATTTCTCCCCCCAAAGAGATGCACCATCTATGCATCTAGTTAGAGAAAGGATGGGTAATAACACCTAACTTTTTCCAAAGATTCTCAAAATTATCCTTTGAAAGTGCCTCAGTGATGTATGAAATCTAATCCTTAATAGTGGAAACATACTCCAATCTGACTTCTTGTTCTACAGCTTCTCCCTTCGAAAGTGATCAAATAGAAATATGTTTGGTTCTGAAATGCATCATTGAATTCTTGAAAATGTCTATTACATGATTATTATCACATACTATGGGAATGTGTTCATCATGTACCACCTATATGTCCTTCAATGTATTTGTCATCCAAAGAACCTAGGTGCAACAAGATGCTAAAGCAATATACTCAGGTTCTATTGAGGATAAAGATATCGAGTCTTGCTTCTTACTGAACCAAGAGACCAATCTATATCCTATGAAAAATTCACTTAAATTTTTTATTCTCTTGTCATCCACATGTCCTACCCAATCAACATCATTATAAGCACCCAAATAAAATTTATCCTTCTTATACCACAAACCATAATCTAAAGTTTACTTCAAATATTTGAATATTCTCTTTACTATTTTCTCATGATTTTTCTTAGAATTAGATTGATATTTAGCAACCAAAAGTAATGCATGCATAATATCAAGTCTATAAATATTCAAGTACAATAAACCTCCAATCATAGACCTATAAAGAGCCTAATCAACCTCAAATTACTCATCACTCTTGCTCAAGTGAAAATTGGTGACCATAGGAGTACTTATTAGTTTGGAATCCTCCATGCCAAACCTCTTAAATATCACTCTAAAATACTTAGCCTAAGAAATAAAGATACCATCATCTAGTTGAATAATTTTAAGCCTATTGATCATTAAAACTTATGCTTCTCTTACCAACCTTATGGGAAATCCAATGAGTGAGAAATCAATTTGCTCCTCACTAAATGACCTCTGGGATTTTTAAAGAAATCTAACTCTTCTTTGTGTTTAGGGAAAATGGCTATAAAGAAATGTGAATAAAACATAAATATGGTGATGCACAAAAGCTTTTACAAAATTTCAAACCTTAACTATTACTTATAAATGATAAGGTACGCATAGAATGTCACAGACCCTTCATTTTTGGGAAGAGAATGAGCAGCAAAGGCTAGAAAAAGAATAATGTATTCTTTCAAATATCCTCATGGGAAGCATCCATTAAGGTCTAATAAAACATAAGAAAACTCTAAAGATTAATAGAAATATTCTTAAATTTATAGAATCCTTCCTCCTTTACAGCATAATATCGAAAATGGCATACCCTTTACAAAAAATGGAAGATTTTAATGGACATGATCCAATTTCTAAAAGATAGCATTAAACATAGAAACTTAACAACATGTGAATTAGTTATTTGAATTATCAATGCAAAAAAAATAATACAATATTTTCAATATGAACAAAATATGACAAAGGCCATAGCATGCATAATTTCAAAAATTTCTCCCAAATAGATAAAAAAATTATGATATATAAACTGAAAACAAAGGTTGGATGTCAATCCAATGATAATTTGAATTAAATATAACATTCCAAAGAGAATAAGCGGTATTCTACAAAGACCCTCCTATTACTAATAAAATAGAGCTCCATAAAATAGTGTCAATATTCCTTGAAATATTTTTCAAGAAAACCTTTTAAACTATGGAACTCTAAACCTTTTTTTAACTATTTCCAACCCTTATTTATAGCCAGAAGAATAGGACACCATCACCAACAATCCAAAAGAAGAAACTGCCAGATACCTAAATCTGATAGCTCACAATCTTATCTTAGATATTGATTAGATCACTCATTAAGTCTCAACTACTTAATTAATGGTTTTAGATATTTTAGAAAACATACACTGTCAGAAGACAATTAAATTTTAACATGGCCTGGAAAAATCAGATCAATCAACTATGGAGATTGAGGACACCGACTCAAAGGTTCCACCCTGAAAGTAAGACATTTGTTGTTCTTCCTGATGAGCTCCACCCAAAAAGATCCTTCTACAAAAGATACAAATTACTCAATGAAAATAGATGGTGAGTCAAGTGAGAAAACGATTTTAGATTTTGTGAGAGAAATTTTGAATAAAATCCCTGCGAAGCTTACACATGTCTCAGTTCAAGCCTAAAAGGAAAATGATATATATATAAATTTGTGCAGCCACCACATGTTGTATTGCATGTCTTTATGCAAGAGTAGTCTTCATCCTTTAGGCATGGATTCATCCCAAAGTAGAAAGAAAGCAAGGGTAAGAAACCAAAAAAAATGTTCAAAGGAAAAATTACTTCACAGTTCTGGTGACTCACAGGGGGCCTTCACTTATGGAGGCATGAACCTAGACCTCTGGTAATTCTTATATTTTATAGAAGGTGAAATGTTGGACCTCTCAATCTACATGAGTAGGATAGATGAGGGTGCATAGAACCTTGTACGCTTGATCTAGATTGAGGACTTCTTTGAAAGAAACCCCTCCCAACCTTGATGAAATAACTTCAATGTGGTAATAAAGCCAAGAAAGGGGAATTATTTCCATCTCGATTTCCTCAACAATGGGTGATGGTCTTAGACCTGGGAGTGTTATGGAAGTCTGGATTTTGATCCTGATTGTATTTATAATCTACTCGATTGATAAAACTCCTCCATCTAATGAGAAAAGAGTAGGTAATTCAAATTCAAGCAAAATCTTGAACTCCTCCCTTATCTCACTGACCTTATTCAACACTGCCTGAAAATTTTTAATTTTTGACGCGACCTTGTAGTGGGTGATGAATTCACTTGCCTTCCTTGTGGCTGCCCTTCGGTCAATAATTTTGGCATCCCTTAAAGCCTCTTTGATTTCTTTACATAACTTTGAGATCAATCTCCCTGGTTCCTCAGCCAGGGGTTGTATATGTGGATAATTTGGTCGACCGTTGGTCCAATCTTCTTGTTTAACTCCCAAGAATCCTTCAAAAACTAAAAGACTAGTTTCAGGGCTGCAACTGCAACTATGATTCTCTCCCAATGAGCGGATATTAGTTTTTTTAGTATCGAGAGGACCCTGGATCCCTATGTCGCAACCAACTCCTACTGGAATTGGAACTCCCTTGCTTTTATGCTTTCCTCCAACTGACTCTTTTCCATGAGGGAAT